>JARVLU010000179.1:24296653-24315121 GCA_031762415.1 Simpsonichthys santanae | reverse complement strand
CCCATGCAATGGCAAAATTAGTTCTCTGCATTTAACCCATCACATGTGAGATACACCCCGGTGGAGCAGTGGACAGCTATGTAAGTACCCGGGAGCAATTAGGGATTGGATAGCTTGCTCAAGGACACCATGACATGTGAGCATGGCAGGGAGTTTAGCCTGCAACTTTCTGGTCCCAGGTCGGCTGCCCTAACTCTACCCCATCTCGGATCCCCATATACCGTACACATACTAGATTTTTATACATATGCTACTCGTAAAATACATTCTTCAGGGCTGTTCCCTTCCAGACTATAGTCTGTTATTTATTTATCAAGTATTTAGTTCTTGTTTTTGATATGACTCGTGTTAAGTTGACTTCCCTTTTTATAATTTTAATTATATTTATGTCCTTGATTGTAAGTCATACACAGTTTTGTTATTTCTCAACATAAAATGATTTTAGTGTAAAACTTTGGCATAAAGGCGAGTTTTAGGTCATTCAAATGCTATTGGACCACAGTGATGAACACACCATCAAAATTAGATATTTTAATCTTCATTTAAGCTTTTTTTTTTTTTTTTTTTTTGGTCAACGTTAATAATACCTGTCTTTTTAGGTGCAACTATCTGAGATGTGTTTTTTTTTATATACAGTACAGTATTTTGCTCTGTATTTGTTTTCCTCTGGCTGAGTTCAGCTGTAAAACACATCAGTTACCTGTCGGAACCACTGGGTGTCTCATGATCTCAAGAGTGCTCCTTTCAGGACCAGATTAGCTTTATTCTATTTAGTTCATCAGTTTATGTAGACAATATGTGTTTTTTTTTTTTTTTTTTGTGATTTAAAAAAAAAGAGTGCTTTGCTAAACTCGTGAAACCCAGGTTGGAACCAAATCAGAAATAAACAGAATCTTTAAGGTGTTAAAATAAAATAAAAAATCTGAATGGTACCTCATTATAAAGATAAATAAAAACTAACCAATCAATTAGACCCAGTATGAGTAGTTTTTTTTATCTAAAAATTGTGACATGGAATCTGTTTGAAATGTATCTGTTTTCAGGAGGAGTCCAAGATTGATGTGCTGGTGAACAACGCCGGCATCTACCAGTGTCCCTACACTAAGACGGAGGACGGTTTTGAGATGCAGCTCGGAGTGAATCACTTGGGTCATTTCCTTCTCACTCGTCTGCTGCTGGACCTCCTGAAGGCTTCAGCCCCAAGCCGCGTCGTCGTGGTCTCCTCGAAGCTTTACAAGTACGGCCACGTCAACTTCGATGATTTGAACAGTGAGAGGAAGTACGACAAGGCTTTCTGCTACAGTCAGAGCAAGCTGGCCAACCTGCTGTTCACCCTGGAGCTGGCCCGTCAGCTCCAGGGCACGGGAGTCACGGTGAATGCCCTCACCCCGGGAATCGTGCGCACCAAGCTGGGCAGACACGTTCACATCCCTCTCCTGGCTAAGCCGCTGTTCCAGCTCGCCTCGTTGCTCTTTTTCAAAAGCCCGTTGGAGGGAGCTCAGACGCCGCTCTATCTGGCGTGCTCCCCGGAGGTGGAGGGCGTGTCGGGGAAGTGCTTCGCCGACTGCGAGGAGGAGGAGCTGATGGCTAAAGCTACAAATGAGCAGGCAGCCAGGAAACTGTGGGACACGAGCAGAAGGATGGTTGGACTCGATAAAGAACTGGGGGCCAGTTCTGTGGGGACTTAAGTGTACTTGGACTAATCTTTTTTTTTTTTTTTTTTTGAGCCTCACAGACGAGAGATGGGTTGGGAAAAATCCATTTGCCACCCTGGGAGAAAAAAAAACACTAATGGAAAGTGATAATTAAGTCTCTGTGAACAACATTACACAGAGCTGATTAGAGATTGTAAAAGGATTAGAATTAGAAAATGTGCCTTTAAATGTGGCACTGCTGAAGAAAAAGATTTGTAAATTTATTTATTAAAATTTTCTTTTGTCATAACTCTACAGTTTTTTTGTTGCCTTCTTTTGCCAGTGTTTGAAAATTACGTTTCTTTCGACATAAAACTTAAGTAAACAGTTTGCTTGAAAGAGACAACAGTTAAATTGAGGTTTAGGGGAAAAAATGTAAGAAAGTGAATAAAATTTAGTAAAAAAAAAAAAAATAATCTAGAAAAACGAATTAGAAACAGCATTTCCAAAGTACTTGTTTCTATCAAGCCAAATCAGTCGACGTAAACAAACTGCTTGAATATAGGACATTTCTTTTTCTTAAGTACAACAGACAAAGCTTATATATCATATACTGTATATTATATATTGGGTCACATGGTTGCTTATTCTTTTCAGACATCCCAAGTGGAGTAAAACCCAATCATTCAGGTGGTTGTAATGCTATTTTTGTGCATAATTTAGCACATCTTTTGGCCGTATACAAGCAATTAGAACCAAAGAGTGGGAAGTTAGACTTGGTTTTCTTTAATCCATTTGAAGTGTGAATGCTTTCCGATGCTTTTGAAAAAGGTTAATGATGCAAATAGTCCAAGAAAAGTTTTAATCACATTGCCTAACTCTGTTTGATTCTACAGAGCAACACTTTTAAAGTGCCAAAAAAGAGTATTGTCTGCAATGTTACATATTTGGTCTAATATTATTTTGGCCCAAAAGTTGTGAACAAATGTTTTGGTTAGACAATTTGCTCAGATAATAGAGCTAAAATATTAAACATGTCTAGTTTTAATGACAACCTACAGGAAAACTGGGAAAATCCTTAACCTTTAGTGGCTTGAGCTGAAACATGGGACCTTTTGGGATATACTCATTTAAAGCTCCAAAATAAAAGTTGTCTGGGCACAGCTAACACAAAAAAAACTTTATAAGCATTTCAAAATGGGTATTTTAGGCAATATTCTTTTAAAACTCTTTCTTTTGATATTTCTCTGCCTGCTCTGTATATTTAGAATTTGGAATGATGTTTTAAATAAAAGTAAACGATGATGTACGAGGTGAATCTGCTCTTTTTATAGTGTGCTTGATACCAAAAATAGAAATATCTTATGCTGTAGTTTTCTCCCATGATGACGGCCCTGAGTAACTCAAACACCCCCCAAAATGGATTTGCTTATCTTTGCAAAAATCTGCCTCTACAAACTTATTTTTAAATTTACAACAGTGACACAGAAGAGGTTGATGATGACTCTGCATATCTGCGCCACGTGGTCGCAGGAGCCTGAATCTTTCTCTCGTCGCTGGAGTTGCTTTAAATTTAAAACACTTTTATATTTTCCGCACAGTTTTGTTTTTAAAATCCCTAAATATGAAACTAATTGAAAACATGGGGTTATATGTATAATTGTGCTTTATTAAGAGGAAAAAATAAAACAACAAAAATATATAAACATGCATCATTGTCAAATAAACTGGGTTACAGAGGCTTAGAGGGGTGTGGGCATCCAAATGTGAGGTAGAACTGGGGGTGGGAAAACCTCTCAGAGGGACAGGGAAACAGAATTTAAAAAGTAAACGTAATACTGACAGCTAAAACAGATGTTTACAGCTCAAAACGTTCCATCAATAACAACAAAACATCCATCAATACCGTCAAATTCAGTTAAAAGAAGGAAAATAGGACTGATTTATTTCTTAATTCCTCTCAAAAGGCCAACGCTGGTTCAGCCGGTTGAAAATATCGACTGAAACTGATCACATATGGCATCATCGGCATTTTTTTAAATTTATCTACAAGTTCCAGGATTATCAAGAAGGTCCGAACTTGTTTTGAATGTATTTCTTGCTAACAACTACATATAAAATATATCACTCAATTTTTACTAGAATATATACAACTGTGACTTCCATACAGACACTTTTTAAAATACACTTCAGGGATCGTGAACTCTCTGCCTGTTCCCTTTTGGCCTCACTTCCTCAGAAAGTTTCAGCTGTAAACCCTTGCGATCCACTTCCTCGTCTAGTCGGGACTCTTGAATGATCTTCAGTGGTCACGTCTTCAGGAAATGTCCGCCTCCCGGCTGCTCATCGGGATCGTTTCCGGTCGGCAGCGACAGAAGGTGGAGCTGGGCAACACCGAGGCTGAGATCAAGGATTAAACCCGGTTGGCTTTAGTTCAGAAGCGTCCCATAAAGCTGGGCCTTGGTCAGACTGTCCTTCCTGGAAAGTCCCAGCGAGCCAAACTTTTGGTTGTAGGGTGAAGGCGGGGGCGGGGTCTGCGGTGGCGGCTGCCCCACCTGTGCGGGCATGCTGTGCATTTCCACCACCTGATAGTGCTGCAGCTCTGCAGCCATCTCCAGGGACCTCTGGTTGAGTGACTCGGTGGAGCTGTTCGGGCTGGGCTCCATGTACTCGGCGCTCTGGCCCGCAGTCACGACGCTGCCCTCCCTGTCCTTGGAGCTCCCTGAGTGGTAGAGGCTGTGCTCGGATCCCTGGCTGTCCTCGGCTCGGTAGAGGTGGGCCTGGCTGTGGGCTTGCCGCAGACCCGGGCTGCTGCATTCGGGGCTGGCGGCGGCCCACACGGGGTCCATGGCGTCCGCTCCTTGCTGGCGGTAGTAATCAGCCCCCTCCTGGAAGCTGCTGTAGAGTGGTCCGAGGCGGATCTTAGCGGGGCGCACAGAAAAGTGCTGCTCTGAGAAGCTGTAAGGCGAGGCCCGGCCTGGGCTGCGGTACGAGTGGGCGCTCAAGTCCTCCACACTCAGCTGTCTCCATCGACTGATCAGCTCCTCCTCCTCGGGGGCTAATGTGCTTCCACGACGACTGTCTCCAAAGGCCACGCTCGGGGAGGAGGATGGAGGGAGCGGCTCGTAGGGCTCGCTGAAACACGAGGACATGGTGCGGCTATAAACCGGAGAGCTGCCGTTCTGGTGGTGGCTCAGCTCGGTCTGTTGAAAGGGGTGAGCGTTGGAGAAGCTCCCCGGACTGTCCCTCTCCCAGGACGAGTCGCTCTTCCTTTCGTAGTCCCCCGCATCTCTCCACTCCATGTAGAGGGAGTGGTGGCGTGGCGAGGAGGCTGCACTGCTTGGCGGGTTGTTGCCTTTGTCCTCAGACCCCTCCTCTCCGCTGAAGCTGGAGTATGAGCTGGAGCCTCCAGCCAGCGCAGCAGGGAACTTAGCAAAATGCTCCTGAGAGAAGCCGTCTCTCAGTCCCACGGAGCCCTCCTCTGGCGTGCTGTCGGTGGAGTTTTGGGGCCCGTACAGAAGCGTCCTGTAACCGTGGAGATCCATGCTGGGCCTCCTCTCGCGGTGGCGATCGTCAGGGCAGTACAGGGCCGTGTCGCTGCTGTACAGGTCAGATTTGTAGGCCGCGCGGAGCCCGAGGCGCTCCCCGGGGCCCAGTCTTTCCAGGATGAAAGTATGTTCCTGGGCCTGGGGGCTGGGGGAGCGGGAGACCTGGCTGCTGCTGCAGGCTTCATCTGGCTTCTCGAGCACGTTGGCAATGAGGGACGTGGAGTCGGCGTAGTTGTGGCAGAGAGGAGACTCCTCCAGGTGCACGGTCAGGCGCTCCTGAAAATCTGCAGGTAGCTGGAAGAGACAGAGAAGAAGAGAGTTCACATTTGTGCACAGACAGATTGAGATGTTGCTGATCGTGCTCAAAGTTCTCAATGAAGAGACCTCGGTCCTGCAGGGTGTAAAACGGAGTACGACGCACAAAATACCAAACTCCAGGGGGTTTGAAGTGAACAAGCATAACAATCAAAACCATATCATAAACCAATCAAAGTTGGGTTTTATGTTTTGGTTTTTACTTATAAATGTACTCTAACATTCATACAACTTTTATTCACATGTAGCTATGTAATCTTATTTCGCCCTTTTTTATTTTTATTTATTTATTTTGCCATCTTGCACTTGAAAGGGTTTTTATCGCAGATTACCTTCACAAAGGAAAACTTTTACTCCAAACAAAATCAATAATTAAAATGTTCTTCTCTCAAGAACTTCCTTCTTTTGCCACTTTATGATGCATTAATTGCTAAACATCCCAGTTTGGCAGTGTTTTTATGTATGCGCATAGTATGATTAGGTCATTTTTACCCAGAAACATGTCTAAGTTTAGTTTCTATAGTGGATCTTATACAAACAAATACAACATAGCTAACTTTAACATCTGGTCCTAAACTTCAGGCACCAGTGGAGTCAGAAGGTGAGGAAGACCCATTGATTTGGCTAAATGATCAAAGATTCTGCTACACCTTTCAGGATTGTCAGATTAACCAAATCTCTGAGTATAAGATTATCTATTGACACTGTTGGAGTCAGAGGTTTTAATTTCCACAAATTGACTTTAAATGATTCGTTTTCAAGATGGAATGATAATACGACTTCAAGATTCATGCTCAATAATCCAGGAAAAAAAATCAAACAATGTTCAGTCAGGTCATCTGGGAGGTTTCTTTTTTTGCTGAGACGTTTCGTCCTTCATCCAGAGGACTTCTCTAATCTGAGGAGCTACTAAACAAACTGATTCCCACAAACAGCATACTCCATAGTGGGAAAAAAAGGGCCTGCCCTCTCCCCCGTCAACTCCTCTGAGACATTCACGTTGAAGTGGTTCAAAACACCAAAGTTCATGCTCAATAATCCAGGTAAACAATCCAACAATATTCAATCAGTCATCTCAGAGGAGTCACCAGATGACCTGACTGAACATTATTGCATAGTACAACACACATCTTGTTCAAAACTTGAGAATTTGATGCACAAGTTTGAATCTATAGCAGATTTTATCTCATCAAGATTAAACGTACATTCACCTGAACTGCTGCTGAAAGTCCTCGATTGAGTTTTACCTTTCCAATGCCTACTGACCACCTGTTAGTGATGAGGATTTGTTTGGCAGCACTCATCAGAGTGATCAATACTCATCTGTCACACTCAGATGAAAGGAAATTGATCGAGAAGGTACCGCACAAGAAATAATCCCCTCTAGGCTCGACTGCCCACGTGGAAAAGCCAGAGGAAAAGGTTTATAGTCAGACAAGACAAAAAATGAGCCATGATGATGAGAAGAATGCCTCAAAGCAAGACTTTCAAACCTGAGAACACTGCTAGTGACTGTCGAGCATGGCGGTGGTAGCATCATGCTGTGGTATTGGCGTTTTGCACAAGGTGGATGGAATAATGAACTCCACATAATTACCACATGCTTCAACTTCTATTTTAAAAACCGTTTTCGTGTTTATAGTTTGTAGCAGGATTATTGGACTAACTATTTCGGCATACTTTCAGCTGTTTTGGTGTCGAAACGATCAGATTCATGTTTTTGTAACTTTTCCTTTTTTTTACATTTTGTTCTCATCAAAACGCAGAGATCTCTTCAAGTTCTTGAAAATGTTGTTCTTTGAAACCTGTGTCAGCTGAACTACTTCACCTGTAGATTATAGCTGCTGTTGCTGTTTTGCTAATTTACCTTTTAGCTGCTGTTTTGCTCATTTTAGCTTTTTGCTGCAGTTCTGCTAGTTTTAGCTTTAGCTTTGCTGGTTTCACCATAGCTTTTGATACTTGCAGCTTTCAGATGTTGTTTTGGTTATTTTAGCTTTGGGCCTGATCGTTTCAGCTTTAACAGTTTCGTCTTCAGCTTCTTCAGTAAATTCCAACAAAGCCGCGCTGTGTTTTAGCTGCAAAGGCAACTTTTCCAATTTCCATATGCTGAACCCAAAGCCGATGTAGAAGAACTCAGTGGCGATGCGTTCCTTAGTTTTCTTGCGTTGTCGTCCATCTTCGTGGCTCTAAGTGTGTCAGTGTGCCACAGGTCTCTGGCAGAACAAACTTATACACTAACTCGTCTTTGTTGTAACCGTGTTAGCGACTACAGCAAAAAGTGTCGTCTTCTGTGACACGAAGAACCTCAGAGGAAGATAAGAATAGACTGGATGTGACAGTAGAAACAAACGGAGCCACAAGAATAGGTTTTTGTTCTAATTTGAGCGTTTCTCTGTTAAAAGAAAAACTTGCATCATCTCTCCATGGCAACAAGCAGGATGCTAATTGTACTATATCATAGTTGGAGAAAGGGAATTTTATCACAACAGCTTGACCACCATTAAACACTGTCAACACATTTTTTCTTTAAAGCCGTTTGGTCTAACGTCCTTCTTTGTGTCGGGTTTAGACGAACCCTCTCTGTGCTTGTTTTGCTGCAAAACAGCGACTGAAGCACGTCAGTGGGCGCTGAAGAGCCACTGCGTTTCTCAAAAGTGCAGCAGCAGCAGAGGCAGCGTTCATCAATATCCTTTCGATTAGCCTCCACCCACAGGATCAGCAGCCCGGTGGACGCACAGCGATTACATGAGCAGCCGCTGACCCTCTTCATGTTCGTCAGAGTTGCTCGCTTCATGATAGACGCTCAGCCCCGAACGCCTTTGGATGAGCTGTTTGCATGCACGAGCGTCGTTTCCTTCCACACTGTTATTCAGCCGTATAACACAGGGAGGCTTTTCTTTTTTCACCTTGTGGATGTTTGCCAGCTGTACTGTGACACGGGGCAAGGCACAGGGCCCACGGCTGACTCAGCAGAAAGTGGAGCCAAGCTGGTCTGGAGTTAAAGCACTCATCGGTACTTGCATGCTTTCTGCTCGCAGCACAGTGTGATGAGGCTGTAGTCTGAAGTCAGGCTGAAGCTTAAAGCAGCTTTTGAAGTGCGCTTCTGTGGAAAAGTTTGGAACAGCCACAAAAATGATGTTTTGTCTGAGTGAATTTGATGGAAGTGTAATTTATTGTGCATAAACAAGAATTTATTTCACCTTAATCAGCTTCTTACTCCTTTGCTGGTTTACTTTTTTTGGCGCAGATACATCCCGGCATTCAATTCATGCTTCATTCGAACTGCCACTACACAAACCAGGCATGTATTATTTTTTTTAACATGATTCTAAAAGGCTGCCACAGCCTACAGATCTTTAAAAACACAAAACTGGCTCAAATAGTCAAGATGTGGCCAAAAAATCTCTCACTTCTCATCTTAAAATTTTTTAAAGAACAAGAAAGGCAGCAGGTGATGTTCATTCCTTCAAGGCTTTACGCATGTTTTTGTATAAATACAGTATCTTTTTGTTTTTCATCCCTCCGAGGTGAGGGTTGTCGAAACAAAACTTCGATTTCTTCCTCCGTGTCTCTTAGTCCTGACATGACTTCCTTTTCCATCACACTTCCCAGTCTCATCTCTTATCTCTTCTGGTGGTCACAGGGCAAGAGGACCTTCTCGTTACAGTTGAGGCAGCATATACAGTATATATATATATATATATATATATATGCCTCAATTTCAGCCTCTAAAACCACTCATTCATAACACATGGCTCAAGTGAGGGGGTAAAAAAGGTTTTGCATTTTTATGCGTTCAAGTCAAATGTCAGCGCAAAGAGCTTTTAAGGCTTCGGCTCTTAAAGCGTGCTGTGTGGAGGGTTTACCTCAGAGAGCTGGGCTCTGTACAGAGACTTGTTGCACTGCAGCAGCTGAACAGCCAGGTTACAGTCTTTTCTGTACACGTCCTGCAGAGGTAAAACAAGGACAGGTCCAAAACAGACAGAGAGGAATGAGAAATACTGAGATATACTGAGAACACAGCACACACAGAGAAAATACTGGTTATGTTTAATTTATTGGGACACTTTTTTTTTTTTTTTTTTTTTTTTTGCAGCTTAAAGTAATAAAAGGAAAAGTTTTTTTTTTTTATTGTGTGATTGTTGATTCAGCTCTCAAACTTTTGTTTTCCTGTTTATTTTTTATGTAAATCAGCCCATTTTGTGTTTGATTGACCATTTTCTTATAAACTCTTCAACTCATTCAGAAGATTAGCTCTATGACAGTTTTTTAATGGGTTTTTTTTTTTCATCTTTTCTACTAGTTCTTTTACTAATATTTTCCCCACAGAGACATTTAGATTTCTTCACATCCTTAAAAAAAAAAAAAACATTGTTTTATTTCCAATCTGCTTCAGTGAACTCTGTTTTTGTCTTTTTAGCTCTATGTTTAGCTTTGTTTAGCTTTTAGCTAGCTTTTTACTATTCAATTCAATCCAGTTTATTTATGTAGCACCACGTCACAACAGAAGTCATCTCAGGGAACTGTACACTTAACCTACTGTTCTGTTACTTTTTAGCTGTTAGTTAGCCTTCAGCTACTTTTAGCTTTTAGCTGTTCTCTTACTTTTAGCTGTTAGTTATTCTTTTAATACTTTGAGCTTTTAGCATTTTTCAACTTTTATTTGTTATTTAGCTTGTTGTAATTGTAAGCTTTATCCTCTTTTCTGTTTGGAATTTTAGCTAAAAATGTTGTACTCAATTGGTTTTTTTCTACTTTTACCTTTTGTTATATTTAGCTGTTAGCTAGACTTTTGCTACTTTTAACTTTTAGCTGTTAGTTAGCCTTTTAACACTTTGAGCTTTTAGCATTTTTCTACTTTTTATTAGCTAGTTAGCCTGTTATTTTAATCATTATCGTATGTTTTCTGCTTTGCATTTTAGCTTAAAATGATGTGCTCTTAGCTAGCTTTTGGCTACTTTTAGCTTTTCTATAGCCTTTTGCTACTTTTGACTATCGTTCTATGACTTTTTGCTATTGGCTAGCATTATACTATACTTGCCCTTTATAATTTGACTGTTTTTATTTTTAGCTAGCCTCTTCTGCTGTTTCCTAGCTGTTTTTCTACTTCTCTTTTTTACTGCCTGTTTGCTAACATGTTTTTTAATTCCAGCAATCCTTCAGCAACTTTGAATCTTTAAGCAGTTTTTGCTACTTTTAGCTATTGTTCTACCACTTTTAGCTAGCCCTTTTGTTAGTTTAGGCGTTGAGCCCTTTTACGTCTTTTAACTTCAAGTCAGCATTTTTTTCTGCTTTACATTTAATCAAGCCTTTTTCTATTTTAGCTGACATTTTGCTACTTTTTGGTTTTCGTTATCATTTTGCTTTTTATTTTTTATTTTTTAGCTTATCTCAGTTTCGGCTTCTCTGGCGACTATCAGCAAAGTCGCTCAGCAATCAGTGTTCACGCTGCATTGTTACAGAAAATGCATTTTTCTCCAGTTAGTTTTGTTTTCACCCACTTAGAAATAATAAATATTACACTTTTGGCCTCATTTTATTCGGAGCGTTTCTTCTTTAGTTACTAAATGTGAGTAAAACATTTGGAATAAGAATAATTTCTAAATGTCAAAGTTCATGTTCAGTGTTTTTAATCATACATACAGTATCCTCATGAAATCAGGTTTGATATGATTTTTTTTTTTTTTTTGCTGTCAGGTTATAAAAACACAAAAAAAGTTTTACGTATTCTTAAAGCTATTAGGTCCTTCAGCTTCACCTGATAAAACTGCAGGAAAACTAAAAACAAAACAAAACAAAACAAAAAAAAAAAACCAGCCCCTTTTAATTTCTTTAAATTATAATTTAGTCTTTAATTTCCAGAGAGCAATAAAATTATGACACTTGCTCTCTATTTGGGCAAGAGTGCTAAATTTGTATACTTTTTATATATATATATTTTTTCTTTGTTTGTTTGTTTTTCCACAGAGCTAAAGCAGAATTATGTGATAGCAAGAAATTACATGTTGTTTTACAGAAAGAAAAAAAGTATTTATTTTATGGAAGATTCGAAGTTTCACTTATTATGTTGTAGTTGCCCTATTAATTATTTTTTTCATAACATTAAACAAAAAATAAATATGGTCACTCTTATATAAAGGCTGTTATGTTGTGTTTTATTTACTCAGATCTGGGAAAGATGCCAAACCCAATTTTACCTTTTCCAGTAGCAACCAGAGCATTTGCAGCTCAGACAACCAGCAGGATTTACTACTGGATGCTTTCGGTGACCAGACTAGCTCCTATTAACAATACGAGATAAAACCAGTGGATTTCTGTGCATTCAGTCATTGCAGAAACATACAGTGGTTGTAAAGTACTTTGTGTGTAACTGGATTAAACTGACAAATGTAAAACAAGACGTTTATTACTGCTCCTATATCACAGCTTTTACTGCATGAGTCAGCCACACTGGATTTTAAAGTCAGGGCTGGTGAAGAAAACCTTTAGTCATAAATGTGTCTTTTGCAAGCATTTTTTGTTGATTTTCAGACTTTGAACACTCTGATTTCATCTGTTTTACTGTCATCTCCAAATACAGTACTCCACCAATTCAAACTAAACTGGACAAAAATATAAATGCAACACTTTGTTGTTGCTCGCATGTTTCATGTTAGGCTGGCCACAATAAAAGGCCACAATAAGCCAATAATACACAATAAGCACATGCGTTTTCCACAATAAGCCTTTATATATTTGTCCAGTGTAGTAAAGTGTTTAATCAGAGAAAAAAAACCATGTTGTTAAAGATAATTAAACATTTGATGCTTGAAAGTTTCATCATTTGATTTTAAACCCTGGAAAATCATTAATCCAAACAAAAAACAAGTAAAAAGCAGAATGTGTTGTTGCAGGTTAAAGGAGGCCGTAAGGCTCAAACTTACGTTGTCCTCCTGCAGCTTCTCGATGGTGAGCTTGGCCTCCATCAGGTGGTTGTTGAGGACGATGATTTCTCTGCTCAGAGCTCGTTTTTCATCATCATGGTGCTGGGACTGAGAGACAACACAGGACTCGATCAGCATTTTGTAGCAAAGCTTTGGCACAATCATGTTTAACACGCCACCTTTTATTTTTAGTTTGAGCAACTTCCTCTGGGTCAGGGGTCTGCAACCTGCGGCTCTGGAGCCACATGTGGCGCTTTGCTTCCTCTGCGGTGATGCTTTCAAACTTTGACCAAAATTAACGTAAAACTGAATTTTATTGGTTTACCAATAACAGAAATGGTTAGTTTCTATATGTGAATATTCAAACTAATACAAAGTACAAGGAGCAAAATATCCTGATGCATGCTCAATAATACAGGTAGAAAAATCCAAAAAAAGTTAAGTCAGGTCTTCTGGACATTAAAAAAAATATTCCTAGAAAGCATTACCATCATCCATCAAGTACATTATTTTATCAAATGAAACTGTTGAAGTTCTATGATTTGGTTGATTATAATATTTTGTTAGTTATGTACAGAGCACAGAATAAAACACTACCATCAAATGTTCAGATGTATTTTGTCAAAAGATTGAGTTGTTACAATCTCAAGGGGAAAGATGTTTTTGTGAAACCACAGTTTAGAACTAGTATGAAGGGAAGATCTACCATAATTCAGGGAGTTGGGTTGTGGAATGAATTGGATGTTAAGGAAGCTCAATCAGTGGTTATATTTAAAAGAATGGTTAAGTTTAAATTGTTAAAAACATATATCTAAATGCGTTTAGTTCTGAAATTGTATGAGATAAAGGAGGTTAAATGAGTTGCTCATTCTATTTTTGGTAATTAAAGACAATTGTTGTATGAATTGTTTGTTAAAGAATAAGGGGCAGATAAAATAAGATTTTTTTCTTCATCTACTGCATTTAATTTTATATTCTGTTTTTTTTTCCTTTCTTTTCTTATTGTATGTATGTTGTTTTGTATTTTATTATAAAATGAATGAAATAAATAAACTAAACTAAATGACTTAAACACGGATTTGTATTCACTCATTGATGAAAACAGTCACCACCATAATATTCACATATTTAAAGCATGTTAGGTTCATACATGAAGAACTTTTATTTTAAGCAAAATCTGACAGTTCTTTTTTATTATTTCCAAATAACTTACAGTCATCCACCATTATAGTCCAAAGTGCTGTTAATCATAGAATACGATGGTTATGCTTTTTTCCCCATTCGGGCCAGGCAGTTGTTTAAAACACCTGAGCACACAGCTGATGACAATGTCATGCCAGGGACCAGGCACAGGCAGGTGCACAGTGAATCTTCCTCATCAAAGACATTATTCTGTCATCTGTACTTCAGTCTGAGAAAGTTATGGTTCTGCAGCTCCGTCCATTTCTGGGTCCAATCCCCCGCCTCAAACAGAAGCCGCATCTTCACGTTCAAAAACCGCCTCATTGTTTTGACTCAAACATCCTAAAACTGACTAAACACATTAAACTTAACTCTGACTAAAACATCCAAACGTGATAAAAAACAAAAATCTCTCAAATGTCATCACTCACTCCCGTTCTCACTGTGTCTCTATCGCCGCTGAACTTCCCTCAACTTTTGTCTTTTTCAAGATTCTTTGGCGCTTGACAAAGAACTTCAGGCGTCAGTCAGAACGGAGGTGGGGGTTGTGTGTTTGTTGGGCCGGGTTGGGGTGGGGGGCATTTTCTCAGACTGCCTGTCTTTGCAGCTGCCTCAATAGAAATCTGGCGGTCTTGCCTGAGTGAGTCCTGGCGTGATGCTACATCCCACATGTAGAAGTGAAGGGTCTGTTTCCAAAGTCAAGACTAAAACAGCTTGAAATCTTGATCAGAACTTTGTTTTTAAAACCAGTTTGATACTTTTCAACCTTTTCCACAGAACATAGGGAACGTTTGTGACGTCTATCATTTAGCTGGATATGAAATATAAAAACTTGATCGTGCACTAAATGACTGAATGTCCTGTTGAGTCCTCACACTAGTATCAATATGGTCCAACTCAAACATTTGTATCAAATGTTGCTGTAGATGTTGTCTCGGTCCCGGCAAGTGAAAAAGACAAAGACGACGCTACTGGACTTCTGTTCTGAAGTTAAAGACGTGTGGAAGTCCGAACTTTGAACTGCAGGATGGTGGTATTGAACTTATCAATATTTGGATTGATCCACATCCCCCAGCTCACTGTCCTAAACATCAGACTGAGAAACGTATACATATACAGTATATGTATATTTATTTACATGTTATATGTATATAATAAACTATAAATATGGATCTGATTCAGTACCACAGATGAAAAAGACCTGAGTCAGATAAGAAAAAAAAAAGAATTTGTCATACTGAGAAATAATAATTCATTAATTATTCATAATTCATTTATGAATAATAACCCATAAATGAATCAGATTTGTGCCGCTTTTGCCTGCAGTGTGAACACAGCATACATTTCAGTCCTAAAAGAGCATGATATCTCATGGGATTATTTTAATAGTTTGACCACAATGGCTACAGCAGTTTACTGTCCTCATAATATATTAGTTTAAAACTCTGGCATGAAATGTGGCGGGTGATATGCATTCCCTAAGGAGCCTGTTGTGTCAGATCCTTGTGGCGTGATAGATATTTGTCTTGATGTCTTACAGCTGACCTGAGTTGACTTCTTTTTCAAGTTGCTGCAGCAGAGGAGCAACAAATAAGAGCTCAGATGTCCCCTCGGTTTGAGAATCTTAGCCAGGAGCTGTGCAGAACTCCAGTTTCCTCTGACCTGATTCTGAGGACTGAGCGCCGCAGAAACAGACTGGGTGGAAAAACGCCTCCAGACAATCTTTTTGTGTGCCGAGCCTCGGCTGTTAGCGGCCGAGGCTGGAGATGCCTCAGCGTCTGTCACCGGATCACAGAGAGAAGTTAAGGTGAGGTCAGACGAGACTCCTGGCTGCTCTGTGATCAACCAGAAGAGCCGGGTTGAATATTTTCTGACGGATGATTGGCAGCAGTTGACCTTTTTTTTATTTTTTACTTTTAACCCCGTTTTGGAATGAAGGCAGGGAATTGGAAACACTCTGTCCATCTATTCGTGCATGTTTGAGCACGATAACTTGAAAAATAAGTGAGGTACCGGCTTCCATTACATCTAGGTTTAAGAAAGGTCACTATCAAAAGCTGGGTTGCCAGGTAAAAATGCAAGATGGCTGCTGCTTTGAGATGGATAACTTGAAAAATAAGCTATGTGCCAACTTCCATTTTAGTGTGGTGACCTCTAGGCATAAGAAAGGTCACTGTTGAGCGGCCAAGTCAAAATCCAAGATGGTTGCCACCATATATATCGGTAAACTGGCTACCCCACTCGTTTAAGGAAACTTTGCTTTCAAATTAAAATTATAGATCCATACATGATTGGCCTGGTTCACCACTGTCTCCAGTCGTGGATAAATGTGATCGGAGCAGATTCTTTACGTTTACGTAAGTTAAAACAATCAAAACAAAAGATGCACTTTTCAAAATAAAAGTCCAAGTTAGTGAAACGGGAGCTAAGAATGAAGCAAGTGTGCGCTGAAAATTTGAACGTTTAAGGATTTGAAGGGTTTTCTGTTTATTTTAATGAGGAAAAAAACTGTAAAATAAAGTAAAACAATTCAAAAGCTTTTAATGTTACGAGCATCACATGTTACATCGGTTCTGCCCCATAGCATGATGCAGCCACCACCGTGCTTCACAGTGGTGATGGTGTATTCAGGACAGCGTTAGTCTGGTCTGAGCAGAGCAGCAAAGTTATCACTACTTTGAACAGGTTTTAACTTGTATGATAGATGATTTAATCTTTTTTTAAGGCAAACAGTTTTTTGTTGTATGCAGAAATCTATTTGAACATTTCCTGTGAAGAATCGTACGCTCCTTTAAGCTGCTGATCTCCTGAGAGTTTGAAAGAGGAATCCGAGGAATCCCCAGATGAAAAAAAAGGAAGTCAATCTTGGAAAGTTTACATTTAGATCTTTGCTCAGCTGTTGCTAGCCCAGGCTGTTAGCAGCAGCTGTCACGTTTCCCAAACTCTGAGGTCAAAGGTCAGCTGTCGGCCCCCACAGACCAACCCCCTCCTGGTCGGCTGTCAGAAACCAGAAGCCTGGCTGTCACGGATGAGCAGTGTGCACGGGATGCCTTTCCAGTTTGCTGCTGGTTTTCTTGCTCTCTCTCACAGTGGAGATGATTTTTCTTTCCTTGGTTAAGCTCCAAACCCTCAGGAGACAATATGGTCACCAAGTCGCTGATTGGTCACTCAGCGGAACGCGGTTCCCATGGGGTCGGGTCTCCTTCTGTCACCGCCGTGTTCACACGGCCTCTCTGTACATACATGTGAACAATTCATTCCTTTTTGTCCAAACAAGACAACACATCTGTGTCACATTCACAACAATGGCACTTCCTGTCCCCCATGTTGTGGTTGAAAACGGTGCTTTCTGTGAAAGATCTCGGCAGATGGAGCGTTTTGTTTCAGGGCTGACACGTTCATTCTGCAAATGTCACATTCTCTGTAGCGACTCGCTGACCTCTGCTAAAACTTTACCATGCAGAGGTTTTCACACAAAAACAGCTGTAAGGAGCTAAAGGCCTGGCATTCCTTGAAGATGTGCCAATCGCCTCTTTTCATGATGGACTGAAACTAAAACTGTCTGATTCTGAGAAGAGTCAGACAGTTTTAGAAACTACAGAGGAATTAAGTTGATGAGTCACATGATGAAGATCTGGCAGAGTTGTAGAAGCAAGACAGATGAGAGGTGACTGTGAGCAACAGTATGGTTTCATGCAGAGAAAGAGCACCACAGATGCATCTCTGCTTTGAAGATGTTGATGGAGAAGTACAGAGAGGGTCAGGAAGAACTCCATTGTCTCTTTGTGAATTTAGAAAAAGCATCTGACAGGGTCTAATGTCTCTAATGTGTCGTGTTGTTTCCACACAGGGTCAGCTGTCCCAGGCTCTGAACGGCCTGTCAGACCGAGCCACTGAAGCCAAGGAGTTCCTGGTCCAGCTGAGAAACATTGTGCAGCACATCCAGGTATTTTATTTTCAAATCATCTTTGTCTTCTTCTTCTTGTGTTTGCAGTTTGAACCATAAAACACACAACGTAAACAGACTGGTTCTGGGTTGGCACAACGTGAAGAAGTTCAGATTAAACAGGATGTATGATCCACGGCTTCTTTCCTGTTTTCTTGTATGTTTTGTGGATATGTCACAGCGCCACCAACAGGCCTGGCATAGTTACTGCAGCATTTTGGTTCATTTTCTGTTTCCATGTGGATGGAAACATTTCTAGAAACAGTCTTAAGCTTATGAGAATATTTAAAATAAACATTTTTAGGGAAAATGGCCTATCCCATGTGTACAAGACCAAATATAATTTTATCATACTTTTAAAAAAAAATTATTTTAACTTAAAATGGGAAAAATTACTTATTTATTGAGATAAATTTATATTTAGTTCTATATTTGTGGTTAAAGCTACAAAAGAGTAACAGCAAAACTCCATTGTGAACTCCATTGTGTCTGTGTGGATTTAGAAAACACATATGACAGGGACCGAGGGAGGAGGTGTGGTATTATCTGGAGTGGCAGAGAAGTTCTGTTTGGAACAGGTCCCTCTTGTAAATGAGTTCCTGTGGCTCAATGAGACTAGCCTGTATAAATAAAGGTTGTATGTTAGACTGGGACAGGACAAGTACAAAGACAGCAGGACAGTGGTGAGATGTACTGTAGGAGTGACATGGAGGTGGGAGTGCATCAAGTATCGGCTCTGAGCCCCTTCGTGTTTGCTCTGGTGATGGACCAACTAACAGATGAGGTCAGGCAGGAATCTCCATGGACTATGATGTTTGCAGACGACAATGTGATCTGTGGTGAGAACAGGTGGAAGAGAACTTGGAGAGGTGGAGGTATTCACTTGAAAGAAGAGGAATGAAAGTCAGCCGTAGTAAGAC
>JARVLU010000179.1:24284987-24295314 GCA_031762415.1 Simpsonichthys santanae | reverse complement strand
TATATATCACAGCAGCAGGAGAAAGAGAGCAAAGAGGCTGTAAGTTTCTTCTTGTTTCCCAACGTTATTGAGGTTTGCATCTATGCAAGTGTTCACGTGGAGTTTAACTTCCAGTTCAAATCCAGCTGTTCCCGATAATGAAAGAGAATAAATAACTGGCCACAAGCAGGTGCCCAAATAATATGATTATTCCAGTGTCCCAGAAACGAGTTGCAAGGGCCGCCAGTCATATGACCAGAAATGTTCATGTAGCTATAAAAAGACAGAGAGGAGAAACCCTGTGGCCATGGCTTTCTGTTCAAGAAAAACTTTTAGAAGATTTAGATTCAGAAGACTCACTTCTCAGACGAGCTTGTAGTTTTCTGTTTAAATGATCATAAAACATTAATAAACAGAATATACCAGCGCTCCAAATAAAGACACAGAGTGGACTCGGAAAAGGAAACCACTCTGCAGCTGAAGTGTCTGAAGGAGATGTTGTTTCTGAATACTTTTGTCTTTTATGGGTTATTTATGGACCGAGTTGTCAGTAAAGTCAGCTTTCACTGAGCACAATCTTTTCTTTGAAAAAAAAAAAAAAAAAGCATTTTGTGTTAGCTCTGTTATTCAGTACAAATTAAATTAAAGCTGAGAATTCCTTGATGGAACGCACATTTCCCACCACCTTTGATGCCAGAATTTTAGATTAAATTAATCAGTGTGTTGTGAATGATTCTCTGCTACTACAACACCATATTTTAGCATAAAATTGGTAAAATAAATCAAATTTTAGCCATTTTGTGCTTTCTGAGGCTGGTTAACTTTCTGAGGTGGCCATCTTGTATTAGCTTAGCATCAAAACAGCACTGACTCCAAAAAATTAATGTCAAAATTTAAACTAAGATCTTTCACTATTAGTTCACACTTAAGTTACATTTAGGGGATAAGTCTCATCTACTATCAAACAAAGTTTCAGCTCTAGAGCTGTCATTTCTAACCCGAACCCGGAGCCCGGCTCGATCCGGATTAGGGCCGGGCTATAATATTGTGCTTAATGTGCAAGCTGGGCTGGTGTCAGGTTTTTGATTGCATCAGCAGATGTGCGCGGCTGACGATCCAATTATATGGCAACATGGCTTGCCATACATTCACCAGCCACATGCGGCCATTTGACCAGCCTTGAAAGAGGTTAAAAAAAAAGTTCATTTAAAGTAAAGAGAGACATAAATGAGACATATTTGTTCTTTCCTTTAGAAGGTGGTGGTGTAGTTTAAAAAAGATTCAGCTGCACTCGGACCCAAATAGGTGACATCCCAAAATAGATGTCAGAGCATGGTCCATGTCTGAATAATGCAGAATGCAGGCAGAGGCAGGGGTTTAATGTGCTTTGACAGCCATGAAAGGACAAACACCCCCTCAGCTTTGATCTTCCACCCCTTTACTCAGCTGCATGTGTCCACCGACCATTAATATCTATATTAGCTTGTCAAAGCTTAATTAAAAATTCCGAAATATTTATTTTTTTCAATTCAGAGCTGTAATTACTGTTGATTCGTCAGGTCGGGTGGGGATCGGAAATGATGGTTACCAGCTGGGGCCGGGTTGGGTCAGATCTTTTGGGCCCAAATGCAACTATAATCTGTCAAAGGAACTAAGTTAAAACACTTTTTCAGATTTGTTGGCCTTCAATCAGTCAAACTTTCTGCCATTTTCCAATGTGATGAGACATTCTAACAGACAGATACAAACACACACACACAGGTGTAAACATCGTCGCCCACCTTCGTCTTTCAGAGTGGCAGACCACTTGTCAGCAACACGCATGTGGAACCGTTATTTTGATTTAAAGCAGCCATAAGCTAGATCTGTTCTTTAACGGATGGCGCAGACACTCGTGTTTATCCGTCTTGTGATTACATTCTCCGCCGCTGTGCAGGGGCCCAGGGGTCAGGCGGGTTTTGTGGCACCTCTGGAGTAAACAAGTTTTACGATTGCAGTGAGACTTACTCAGCACCTCTCTAACCTTTGAGGAGGCTCTACGTGAGGTGAATCCGTAACAGCCCATCAGAGCGCTCCTCGTGGAAAAAGAGCAGTTTGCCTTCATTAAAAAAAAAAAAGACCAATTTTCTTCACTCGTAGCGCCGGATGACCTTTAGCTTCTCTTCCTTTACCTGGGTGTCTCGCATTGTGTTCACGGTGATGTCGGCCGTAATGATTATTATCTCGCAGTGTAGCGAACCAGCTTGATGAGCATTTTCAAACTGTCTGTTCACCAGCGAAGACACCTGATGGTTACGACGTTCCCATGCAGACTTGTTAATTCTATCTTTCTCCGGGGCGACAGCAGCTTCTGACGAAGGATGTGAGGTATGCTGCTCTGGGGAACAATGGGTTAGTGTTCCCTCTGCCAGTGGAAGGAGGACAGCCAATTGTAATAAGCCATAATTAATGTCAGTGGCACAAACAGCGGGGGGATTGAGGCTCAATCTGGGCCTCCAAATGTTCTGTTCCATCTCCAAACCGTGACTTGCTCACATGCTTCTCTTTCTTCTTTGACAAGGAGGAACATTTGCATAATTGTGTGCACACAGGCTTCAAACTACACACACACATAGAAGTTTAAACACTTACATCTCTGTGAATCTTTTCCTCCAGATCCTGGTTGATCCTCTGTAGTGCTGAGTAGCTGCTCTGTATCCTAAACAACAATAAATCAAACAATAAACAACACAATAAAAACAGCTACACTGTCACTCGCTGTGTATAAATATTGAATATGCAATCGCAGAGAAGTGTGCAAATTGGCACATCTGAAAGGTTGACGTAAAGTATTGCGTAATTTCTTCTCAAGTCTCTTGCAATTTGCATAAAACCCAAAAAAAGAAGAACCGAGTAGCTAAGTCTAAGCTTTTTATGCACTTTTCTGCAAACAATATGTCCATAAAAAGCTTCTGTCTCCAATTTATTTTGTGTTTTAACACACAGGTGATAACTGATAGGCCATCTTAAGGACAGCACGCTGCTACCACTATGTTTAAACTTATTTTTAGTTAATCGTTGCTGAACGTGAGCTTTTGATCTTATAATTTTTACTTGAAATTGCCTTAATAATCTTAAAATATTAACATTGCTTTATAGTTTGGTTCATTTTATGTTAAACCATGTTATACAGATTTGTGGATGGATGGATGGATGGTCAATAGCAAAATTCACTACCTGCAGAAACCTTCCAGGGGGATACCATAAGTTTGTAAAATTTATTGTAATTTCTTTCATCTAAAATTTCACAGCCAAACAAGATCCAGAAAAGACTGAAAAGGGGACAACGGACATCCCCAAATGCATAGGTCCCCCCCACCCCCACCCCATCACCCCTAATTGTTGTCACCTTAACACACTCGGTAACGTTATAAAATATGTCAAGTGAAAGCACCTGCGCAGTTTATCTGTGAATTTGTCCAGTTCCTCCTGCGCTCGGCGCAGCTCCGTCTCCAGGTACTGCCGTGTGGAGTCGAACTCGTTCTGCAGCAGCTCCAGTTTGTGTGTCGTGTAGGAAAGTCTTTTTCGTAAGTCCTCCTTCTGTTCCAGCAATGAGCTACACACACATACACACACACACACAGCAGATAAATGAGTTTAGAGCGTGCAGCAGAAGAAACACGTTTGTAACCTGGGTCCTTGCTTCTTCAAATTGACCTATTGGAGTCTACGAACATGTCTTTTTAATGGTCATGCAGCTTTGAAGAGTGACATCATGAGAATGTAACAAAAGCAGAAGCGTTCTTTGGAGAAGTGCATTGTATGAGGAAACACGTGAAACCAAAGACGCAATCACTAATTGATCGCTAATGGATTCAGAGCTTTAGAAGTCATTAGGCCTTTGAACATGAGATATTCTTCTGTGTTCAAACTTCAAGGCACATTATGAAAAAAATCAGCAGTGAGACTGGTCAAATGGAAACAAAGAAAGTGAAATTTATGATGAGAGGTAAGTCGATGAACTCTAGTACATTATATGAATAGATCCTAAAGGCTCAGATTTACAAAACAGTGACATCTCTAAGATTTAATTTAGCAAGACAGCCCATTGATGGTTATTTCTGGACTCAATGCATTACCTGGGCTTCAATCTAATAAAAGGGCAAGTGTGAGTGGGAAAAGCGGAAATGTCTGTTGCTGTAATAGATCTGAGTGTGCGCTGCTCAGCTTAATGGACCTTGTATTGACAGGACAGATGGAGGAAGAAAGGTAATGACTCTATCTGCAGCCAGATAACAGATAGCTCAGAATGGATGGAGATGTGGTCACTTTGCTCTTTTTGCTTTTTCTATTTTTCTCCATTTCTCTCTTGTAACAAGAGGGAACTCAAAAGGTCCCCAATGCACCCCCCACCCCCAAATACAACTAACAACATAAGATCTTTTTTTAACTCAGTTAATGAATTTAGGGTTACTACCTCTCTATAATTTATCTTACTGACTGGTGAGAGTAATGGTAAAATAAATGATGACAATTATTAGATGGTTTTGACTGCCCTATTATGATGCACCTGCAAGTCCCAAAAGGATTCACTTGGCTCTGAAAGTTCTAAACATCAAGAGAGTGTAAATAAAGTTTGAATCCAACTACCCTGCAGTCGTTGCACTTATTTTGAAAGGGGCGCAAGTAGTAGGTCTTCATGAGTTATTCAATTAATCACTCAATGCTGAATTAAGTAATGATTAAAATCTATCTTATTTTATTTTGATGATTTTTCCTAGTTGTTAGTTGGCTAATTTAGCTTGTGTGGGAGTGGTGGCGCAGAGGTTAAGAAGGTGAGCTTGTGATCGGAAGATCACCGATTCAAGCCCCGGTAACATAAAAAAAATGTGGGTGGGATAAGTGAAGCTGAGGGCTTAATTTTAGCCAGATCCTGCTGGAACAGGATCCAGGAACGCTTTGGATTTTGACAGGGTGCTGCATGGATCTGACAATGCTCAGGCTTACTAAAAACAAAGTTATGAACAACTATGACTGCGTTGAATGAATAAAACTTATATTGGATATGTACACTGGAAATAATTATATAAACACAAATTTTAAACACAACAGCCACTTACGAGCATAAGATCTGCCCCTTCAAGTAGCATTTCCCTTAAAAAAATCTCCGTCCCTAAAAGAGCGGTGGGGTGAGTGCCGAGCTAACCAGGCGTCATACACGAGCAGGAGCCCACAGGCAGCCACCATGACGGATGAGGCACCTGGAGTTTTCACATGTGGAGTCGGACAACAACGAGCAGGACACTGAACTCAGCGGAGAAGAGTCGGGCTCAGAACCATCAAGTGTGTGTGTGGGGGGTGAGGACGCTTAACAGAAGTGGAGTGTTTACAAATGTGGGTAAACGTAGATGTCTAACAACCCGTTAAAACACCAAAATGCAGGAACTTGCATCTACTTTATTCAAAAGTTTCTGGGAGAGGACCCCCAGACCCCTAATCACCATTGGCCCGCCTGATGTTTTCATTCTGGCATAGGTCAGATCAATCAGTTTACAAATTAAGCCCTGGATAGATCATTCAAATTCCTGTTGCTAGTTAGCTAAATTAGCTTGTGAGGCAAATCCTCCCCCACTTGCTTACTTAGCCATAGTTAGACAGCTCAATTTATTGTTGCTTGTTTAAAAACTTAGCTAGTTAGGCCATTCCTCTTCTATCTTTGGTAGAGTATAAGTGCTATGTGTTGTCATCAATGTATGTTCCCATACAATGGCAAACTTTGTTCTCTGCATTTAACTCATCACACCTGTGATACACTCAGGTGGATTAGTGGGCAGCTAAGCGCCTGGGGAGCAATTAGGGATTAGGTGTCTTGCTCAGAGACACCACAACATGTGGGAATGACTGGAGATCAAACCTGGGACTTTCAGGTCCCAAGTCGGCTGCCCCACTTCCCCATAGTTAGATATTTCTAAATTGCATTGCCTATTGCATCAACTATGTTAACTGGTTAGGTCATGTCTTTCTCTGTTGCTAGGCAACTAATTTAAATAGTTAAATAGCTCTTCTAGCCTAGTTGTTGCTAGTTAAATGATCAGTTTCTCATTGTGAGTTGGCTAACTTTGCTAGTTTTGTCGTTTCGGTTGTTGTTGCAAGTTAGCTAATTTATTTTAAGCAATTCCTCTAACTCACTTAGCTTGTTGGTCCATTTCTTTCGGAGTTAGGTAACGTAGCTAGTTATGTAGTTCCTAGTAACAAATTAAGCTAACAAAATTATTTGGGTATTTTGTACATTAAGTCCAAGTTGAGGCAACTCTTTTTGACTGTCGCACAGATCTGAACCTGTAAATTTTTAATTTGAGATAATTTGCTCGTAAACGTTGTGTTTTATTTTACTCAAAGATAAATGTTTGTCTAAAAATGAAAACAGAAAACTTCAGACTGGATCTGAACCATGTATGTTTCTCTGAAAGCTGCTTCATCTGCAGCCACTGTATTTGCCAGTGAGAGAAAAATATCCTGCCTGCTGATTGATTCAATGAATGTCTCAACTGACTGGATGACATTTAAGTGCTGCATTATCCAGCAGTGCCCACCGCCTCACCTCCTGCTTTTTTTTTATGGGCAAGCATTAGCTGGGGAATACAGGTATTTGTTGTTGGGTACAGGGTGACTTTGCCTGAAGTGTCTCCGGGGATGAAAAATCCCCCATTAGTGACCTCCTCTGTGAACGGGAGCTGAGTCAGACATAATGAGTGTTTTCATTCTGGTGAGATGAGATGACGAGGCAGCATGACTTCTGGGCTCGGAAAGGCAGGATGAGACTGCTTTAACACAACCGAACGACGACAGGAGACACCTCGTGGGCGGATGAACGTACAAACAGATAAAAGGAGAACGGATGGAGAGATAGCACGGATGAGAGATTCACTCTTACCTCTTTTTTGGGTGTTTGCCGCCATTTCGGGGGACTTTTAAGGCAGTTTTGCCTATGTATATCTTTTTCATGGTTTGTCTCTGTTCCTTCCCTCTCATGTGTTTATAGGGCTTGACCACAGGAGGATGTCATGTATGTTTGTTTTCCAAAGATCAGCTAAGTATGGGTGGAAGAATTATAGTGTTATATCTGTGTTGACCCTGCCAACAAAGCAAACAGACAGTTTGGCATCTATTAGTCGCTAAAACTGGGATTCGGTTTGAAAAATAATGTTTCAGGAGAAAATGCTGCATTGAACCTGTTACAAATTTGCAATCAGATTACAGTTTATCGCCAATACATTTCCAAGGTATATTTTCTTGACAAAGTGAGAGAAACAAAATGACAGAAAACGCTCAGTTTAAATGAAAGTAACAGACTGTTTGAAGGTTTAGCATCCATTACTTGTTCCGAAAGAACAAAAGGTTTATGCAGCAAAGTCAGATGAAGTTTGCAAAAAGAAAGGAAATTTTATCGGAAGTGTTTCAGTATAGAGAGTATTTCTTTTTTAAATATGACCACAATTTTTATTTAGCAAACAAACAATGTAACCGTTATTTCATTAAAGTAACTAAGTTAAAAAGAGTGTTCAAATTTTGCTATGGTGAATGAATGCTTCACAACCATCTCCACCTTCTACCACTTATTTGTACCTGGGTTGCAAAGGTTGCACGTCCAGGAGAAAAACCAGACATCCCTTTTCCCACTACTCTCCAGCTCCTCCTAGGGGAACCCTAGGAGATCCCAGAAAAGAGATGTTTCACAATCCCTCCAGTGAGCGTCTTTCTCATGGCCTTTTCCCAGTGGGGCGTGCCCAGAAAACCTCCAAAGGAAGGAGCCCATGTGGCATCTTAATCAGATGCCTGAACCACCTCAACTGACTCCTTCCGATGCGAAGGAGCAGCGAGCCCTGGATGATGGAGCTCCTCACCCTCTTTATAAGACTGAGCCCGGCTACGTTATGAAGGATGCTCATTTTGGCCACTTGTATCCGGGATCTCTTTCTTTGCTTCACGATCAAAACCTCAGGACTGCAGGTGAGGGTTGGAACATTGACAGACCAGTAAATCAAGAGCTTTGCCTTTCAACTCAGCTCTTTCTCCACGACAATCGACAGAAGCAACAACCTAAATCCCAAAGACAATGCCCCAACCCATCGATCCATCTCCTGCTCCATCCTACCATCACTCCTGAACAATACGCACAGATACTGAAACTCTTCTACCTAAGGCAAAGACTCCCACCCCCCAGCCCGGAGAAAGCATTCCACCAGCTTTTGGTTGAGAACCATGGCTTTGGACTTAGAAGAGCTTACTCTGTTTTGCAAATGCAACACATTTATTTCCTACATGTCAAACACATTGATCACAAGTTGACCTATCTAGCTTGACGAGAGGCCACAAAGATACAAAGTCCCTGAAAACCATTTCCTTTGGCCTGCCGGCCATCTGCGGCTTGGTGGCATCCAGGTGCAGCCTTCATCGCACAGACAAATGGAATAGGTTATTAGATGAGACGGCTGTCAGAGCCTGATCAAAGCCCCTCAGATCTGCACATTGAACTGATCATGCAGAGAAACAGTGACGGACCGTGTGACCACAGCAGAGTTATAGATCTTCTCGTTTGCGCTGGTGTGGCCCTAAATTTGCACATTTGCCAAAACCAAGTGACACGAAGACACATGTTGATCCACTGACACCCAGCTGTTGAGTGATGATTTATGCTGTTGGCTGAGGAGGCACAGAGACATGTACTTTTCCAGATGGTGACGGCTCACCACAGCCACCGGAGCCTTCACTCCAGCTGCTCCCCTCTGAGTCATCCCACACCAGCTCTCGTTATGTGCGTGCGAGACAGAAAGCGAGACGGGTTTGGCAGGTGTAAGATGCCTTTTCTGCATATAACATGTATGAATGTATCACGGATGCTTATATATGCATACATGTTTGTGGTGTACCTGCATATAAGTGTGCGTCCAGGCTGCAGCATGTTAAGGTTATGTTCTTTCGCCACGAATCATCAAAACAAACCATGCGTTTCACAAAAGGACAGCTGTTATTGACAAGTCTCCGGCCACGCCAGGTGTCCGCCACATTCACCCGCTTGCTTCCTCTCCTTTTAGCCGATCCTCACACTGCAGCAAAAACCTTAGAAGGGGCTCGCTCGAACAGCGCTGCCTGCCACCCACTCGTGGCACGCTGACATTTGAGAGGAACTCAGTGCATTGAAGAGGAGGAAGAGGGAGGTGGGAAAGGAGGAGGAGGACATGAAGTTTTAGAATGGGGCAGAGGGAAACGCAGGAAGCTTCTGGAGGGGTGAGGTGAGGTTGCGAGCCAGAACATTTACGGTGGAGTCAAAGACGGTAAGGAGGAAGCCTGCGTTGCCAGATTAGTAAATACAATCAAAGGAGTGGGTGTGAACTCCTCACTGAAAGACCCTAATTTTTTCCCCTCTTCAGTCATTCAGTTTCTACTTTTCAGTCTTGATTGCATCTACCTTGCAGATAGATGTCTCACAGGAAAAGCCCTTATCGCACAGCCAGACCTAAGCACTATAGCGGGAGATTTCCAATTGGCTGACTCATCCAGCAGCACAGGAAGGAGGTGAAAAAAGAATGCTCTTTCCACCCTGCGTGCCTCCAGATTAACAAAGCGGCAAACTCGGTCCAATAAGGCATGACTCAACCACCCCGTAGAAAGAAAGTGCAACTTTCGAATTAAAGTGAATGCGTGTGGGTTCACGTCTTCGCCGGTTTTCTTCCTCAGCGTTGATTAACTTGGGAGCAGAAACCTGGTTACACACCAGCACTGTTAGCAGCGGTGGGTCATAATGACCTGCTGAACAGATCTGACGCGCTGCTGGTGGCACTCGGCTCAGCAGAATGTGCAGTCACGACGACTTCGAGAGGAATTTTGAGACGAGCCGAACAAGTGATCCGGGCATTAATACAAGCAAAACAAATATGTATATTTCTGTTTTTAACACCCCAAGAATCAGCACCAAGAACAAGAAGCTCTAAAGCAAACAGACAGAGAAAATGGCATCACGCTAACAAGGAGGGTCCATGGTAATACTTTCTGGAAGGTGTTTTTGACATATTATGCATACTGGTTGGAGGCTGGAAAAGCCTCAAGCTGTAATGCACAAATGTGACACAATAATGTACAAGTACAAGCTATTCTACAAAACAACAGCAGCAGTCTCCAAATGAGAAATCCATGTCACGTTGCCAGAAAATCCTACTGAGAGCTGTCCTAGCAAGCCGTCTGAGATTTCTCCTTCCATGCAACCCAGAATCTTTACACTTATCACTCAAACTTTTAAAGTCTCCTGCTGGTTTCTTTGCTCCAAATCAGCGGTACTGATTTGTTTTTGCCTTGGTGGGGGGGGGGGGGG
>JARVLU010000179.1:24252890-24264637 GCA_031762415.1 Simpsonichthys santanae | reverse complement strand
ATAGTATATATACTGTATATATATATATATATATATATATATATATATATACTGTATGTATATATGTATGTATACACATATTTGTTTTTGTTTGTTTTTTGCTCACACAGTAAAAGTTATCTTTATGGGGCAAAAAAACTATTTCAACGTTTCTGGTTGTAATAATTGATTTATGTTCACACCGTTGTTTTCTGTTTTTTATTTTTACATACATTTTTGTAATCTAATGCTATTTAGGTCATTTTTATATCAAAATATTTCACTCATTCAGCAGATGGATGCCATGACTTTTGTTTTATATAACATTTATGTTTCCCAAAATGTTTAACTTTAATTAGTTGCTTTGTTTTCCCCCATAGAAATGCACTGTGATCTCTTCAGTTTCTTTAGAAACTGTTCTTTTTCAAGTCGGCTTCAGCAAACGATCTGTTTTTGATTACCGGTACTTTAGCTACTTTTTAAAGCATTGTTCTACATCCTTTTACTTTTAGCTTGCCTCTGTAACATTTAGTTTGAGCTACACATAGCCATTCATTTTATTTGACTTGCATTTGCTGATTATAATTTTGATCTATTTTGCAATTTTTAGTCATCAATTATGTTTTTTGAAAGAAGCTATATATTGTTATATGAAGCTTTTAGATACCGGTAGTTTTTTTCATTACACTTTCAATATTTTGGTAAGCTTTTGCTTATAGCTATCAGGTTTTTTATAGTTTGCTTATTTTTATTACTGTTTTTAATTTTTAGCTAGCCTTTAGCTATTTTTACTTTTAGCAACCGTTATGTTACTTTTAGCTAGACTTTTGTTTTTTAGTTTGTAGCTATCATTTTATGCTTATAGTATTTTGCGTCTGTTGTGCAACACCTAACAGCTTGTAAGGTTTTCAGAATAAAAGCTAGACTTTTGCTATGTTTAGCTTTCAGTTATGCAGCTATAGCATTTAGCTAGCCTTTTGTTGCTTTTAAACAGCCTTTTGCTACTTTAGGTTAGCATTTTTCTAGTTTTTACCTAGCATTTCGCTAAGTTTAACTTTGAATTAGCCTTTTGCTACTTATAGCTTTTACCTATCTTTTGGCTATGTTTAGCTTTACCAATCTTTTTGCTGTTTTTAACTAGTGTCTTTTTTGTTTGATCATTGACAAGTCATTGCATGTCAGCAGAAAAAGTTTTGTTCTCTGGTTTATTGCTTTGTTTTATTGTTCGTGCATCGTTTCAGCGTATGTTGTACCCACCAAACCTGACAGACTGCTGTAGTCAAAGATGTTATGACTTCATGATATGTTCAGTTTTCCTGCACTTTTTTAACATTTCAAATGATGGAGCAGTAAAGTATTAGAACAAACAAAGAATAGCTCATTCAAAACATTCAAAGACGTGATTAATTCATACATGACTTCAAACTCTATGAAAACTATTTCCACTATGGTAATAAAATATTCTGTGGCCTGTTTTGATTAAAGACTGGGACGACTTTCATCACTCACCATGTTGATGCTCCTGGGCACCGAGGCTGATCTGTAAGGGTATCTGGGGAGATGGTGATGAAGCTCTGGAAAAGGAATCTTCATCTGAAATCCTTCATAGAACTGTGGAGGAGGTGGAATCACATTTTCCTCGTCTGTTTCCAGCAGCAGTGGCGACTCTAGTTTCATCTCCAGGTTCTGTGAGGCCTCGTCCTTCCCGACAGAGTCGATGTCCGTCTCCAGGTACACTTTCTGTGGAGGTTCAGCAAAGGCTCCATCTTCTGGAGACTTCAGTTCTGGTAAAGGGCTCTGCTGTTGATGGGCCATTGAAAGGATCAGCCCCGGTCTCACCACGTCTATCAGCTCAGGCAGATCTGAGTTACTGGTGATGACGGCAGGTGGACAAACTGGTTTTCCTAATGCCTGTAGACTGTTTGGTTTCAGCACATTGAACGTCACTTCATCCAGAAATTGGGAAAACTTCAGTTTGGCTTTTATCCTTTCCTCAATGACTCTCTGTAGGTTTGCACTCTTGGTGCCGGTTTGTGCACAGCTCCTCCCCAGGTGCACTTTTTTGTAGATGCAGGCCCCTTTCTGCCTAGCCTGTAGATGAACTCTGCTGGGTGGACGAGCTGAAAGCTTCCCCAACACGCTGTCGTCTCTGAGTCGAGTGTGAAACGCTTCTAGGCTCTGCTTCTTGATGGATCTGTGCAGGAGGCAGGTAACTCCAGAAGTCCAGCTGCGCAAGCTACCAGAGCCCTCGCTGCTGCAGCTGCTGCCTACCAGACTGCTGCTGGGGGCACTGGGGCTGGACCGCTGGCTGGGGGAGGACTGGTTAGATGACTGGCCTATCATCTCCTCCAGCCAGATTTGATCATCATTGAACATTGAAGAGGTCTGGGATTTTAGGGACGACTGGTCCTGGGAAAAGCATTATGTATGGCTGGTTGTGTCCATTGGTTCTGACTGTGGCCTTCATGAAAGTGTCCTCTAAATTAACTGGGATATGGGCCAATGGATTGCTCTGATTTTAAAGAATTCTACCCCAGCACTGTTTCACAATTGTGCAAGCCCGACCTAAAACCAGCCCAAAACATTTCACTCCAGGCGGAACAGATGGCCTCCTTCAGTGCCAGGCTCCCCCCCTGCTATGTCATGCAAGGACATCTATATTTTAGGGCTGCAAATAAAGTACAAACAGTTACTCGGGGCTGTCGAAGCTTTCGGTTCATTTGGACATGCACAATCTTGTCAATTTTGCCTTTTCTGGCTGTGCAGAACTAACAGTTTTGTTCCTAATTAGATGGTTTATTGACAACCGAGAGTCAAAGCTTTTTCAGTTTTTTCCAGGTCAATGGTTTGAGACAAGCATCGATCCTATAGAGCACATGACATCAAACACACACAGACTAATGGAAAGGCTGGTTGAGACATTTATTACGACAATTTCATCAATATCGTTCATTAATGGTGCTTAGAAATGTTTGAAAAGAACATTTTCGAGTCGTGATTTAAATACCAGCGTACTTGTTTTGTAAAATTGCCCTATTTGAGTGTGTAAATACCACTAAATGTAAAAGAGCCTAAATGTTTGTTACAGGGTGAGAAAGTATGAGTCATTTGAAGGTTGTGGTCACGATGAGGTAAAATGTCACTAAAATGCACTTTGTTAGTTTTCTAATCCAACTTTGTTTTTGCAGCGAGTGTGTCCAAAGCACTTCGGAGCAGTGAACCGTTATCTAACGTGCAGTGAGTAAGAACAGCGTCCACACAAAAAATTTTCTTTTTGCCAGAGCACTGCAACCATGTTGCTTTGTTTCATCGTGTTCATTGTTTTGGAGCTTCAGCCTGAATGGAATGCTGCATTGAATTTTTAATGTGAACTACTTTTATTAGGGTTTCAATCTTCTGGCAGTCATTGGACAAAAAAAAAATATGGATTTTATAACCGTTTATACAAAAAATATACCTATAGATTAACGTGCACTGAAGTGGCAATCTGAATGCTGGATTTTTTTTTTTTTTTTTTTTTTTTTAATATTGTACTGCCAGAAGGATGAACTAGTGTGTGCTAAACAGATAAAACTAACAGCAATGAAGAGCCGCTCATTTTGTTTTTAGTTAGACGAGAAGAAATGGATTCATGATTTAATTTCATTCTGTTTTACTTCATGTATAACATAAACTTTGACAGTTTAGACAATTATTTATAAACTTCAAAACATTTAAAATGCTAAAACAGTTGTCTTAACGAAAATAATCAAACAAGGAAATATGTCCAGTTTTTAAACGATTTCATGTTTTTCACCTGCAGCCAAAAGACAAACGTGGGCGATGGTGTATTTTTTTAATTTTTTTTTTATTTTATTATTATTTTTTTACTAAATTAATTTATTTTACGAACTACTGGACAAATTTCAACAAAAACCTGCAAAAAGCAATCACTAGACTAACATTCACCTTCTAACCTTTGAAGTGGATGCAGTTCAAGATGGCTGCCTTATGACTTTAGAAAGTATAAAAATAATATTTTGGGGAATTTTCCACACATTGACCTAAACTTCAGTATGGTAGTTGTTCAGAGCGATTCCAAACAAATCTTCTGAGCTCTAACAGACTGTCCAAAACTTAATTTTGCTTTATCTATACAATATATTTACATTTTGATGAAACTTTCAGGAAGCAATCACTGAATATCTTTTTACATCTGATCAACCTTTGGAGAAAACCCAATTCAAGATGGCTGTTAAGGGAATTAAGGTAAATGTTTATAGATGTGTATCACTGCTATTATTAAATTAATGTTGCACCATGTGTGTGAGGTCAGCGAGTTCTTATTCTTTCTCAGAGAGGAGCCTGCAGGCACATGACGCCTCAGAGTCTAAGAGACCGAGGTCATTGTGCTGATAAGTGTATATAAAAAACACTTCCTGTGCACTGTCCGGGGCAGAACTTCACGACGGGGCTTCAATGAAACACCTGTGTGAACATCTGTCCTTGCAAGTAAACTGGGTTAAAAAAATATTCTGTCTTTGTGTGTGGCTCTTAAGTAAGTAGATAATAAAAGGATATTTTTATCTAACAATGGCCACCGCACCAAATCGACACCAGCCAAAACACACAGTCCATTTTACAGATAATGAGCTAAACTTTGATGTATTAGCAGATAAGAATTATTCATAACACATAATGGGTGTGGAATTTTGCAATATTACAAAAGTTTTTTTGGCATTCTTGTCCAAAAAGTTAAACGACAACAGCTGGATGTTGAACTTCAGGAAATAACTAGAATATGTCCACATATTGAGCCCATGGAGCTTGATTGCATTCAACTTTGCTCTTTTGCATTAAATGAAAAAAGATGTTCCTTCACAAATCTCTGAATTCAGTCACTTCCAACATACCTGCATCATGTTGTATCATAAAGACACTTTTCCTGTGACGAAGCCTGTATTCCTTTGGGCATGCTGTCGCTGTAATGTTCATCAATATTCAGCCGGTTACGTAACTGCATCAATAACACCTCTGTTAGTCTGTGCCTGGGAGGAGAGCGAGAGATCCAGATTGGCAAGTGAGTCGCAGCACTTTGACAGAAATAAAATACCACACACTGAGAGAGGTCTGGGGTCGCTCTTCAAGTGAGCCCACGACTCAAAGCATATGTTCAATATGTAGAAAACAGGGATGAAATTTAATAACGTGGACGCCAGGGAAGGCGCTCGTTTCTGCGGTTTCAACTGGTGGTTTGATTATCGCCCGCCGCCGGAGGCGAAGGGATGATGTTTTTGCTTCACGCATGTGTTTGTATCATTAGCAAAATAGTTCACGACACACACTGAACAGATCATAATGAATGCATCAGAAAATACTGGGTGTGCATCTACAACTGAATAACATTTGGAGCCAACCAAATTCAAAATGGCCTCCTTAGCAATGCAATCTTGGCAAACTCAAACATGTTCAAGACAAAAACAACTGGACTTTATTTGTAACAGAAGGTGTTTCGCGTCTCATCTGAGAAGCTTTCTCAATTCAAAGAGCACAGCGTGTGGGGTTCAGGTTATAAAGCTGAGATAAGATACACACATACATGTGCAGATTGACCTATCACACCTCACAGTAGGTGTCTGTTAAGGTCGTTGTTAATCTAATTCATTCTACCTGGATTATTGAACATGAACTTTCTTGTCTAATTCATTCTAACCATGTCCTGGATGTCTGAGAATTTTCACCAGTGAATCTTGGCAAACATTACACTGGCTACCGTTCAGCGAATTTTATAAATATTGTGCCAAAACTGGGCGTGGTAATAGCTGAGAGTCGTGCTAAATGAGTGCTCCAAGTGCTAAAAATTTGACCTATCCTACCAACTTTGACAGTAACTCATAAAGTCAACAGTATTTGTCTGTTAGCAAAACATTTAGTGAACCCCTGGAGAGATTGTAGTGAAACCCTTAGGGAGTAATCGTTGCTTGAACATCCAAATTTCATGAACATTTGGAGTTAACCACATTTCAGATGGCCACAGCTAATCAACATTAGCCAACAAAGAAAAAATGTCAACAACTCAGCCAAATTATGATGAACTAAAACTTGGTATGGTAGGAAACAGTGGTGAACCAGGACTATAAGAGCTAGGCCTTCAGTTAGGATTTAATATTATAGCGACCTGATAAATGCTGACAGTGAAGACTCTGTGGAGTTGTAGTCTGTCACTTTTAGCTTCAGAATTCAGACACTCATTGAACAGGAAGTGCTTCCCCTTTTTTACACATGAGGTACAACTTTGACTTGTGTTTTTCTTCTTCTTTTTTTTTTTTTAACGATCACAACCTGAACATAAATACCAAGCTAACACTAAATACAACAACTGGCAGGGACGACCCATCTGAACACAGAACCCGAAAAACTCCACCCATTTCTGTCCCAAGTTATTTGCCCAGCAGACAATGTGGTTCAGTCTCTTGCATTCAAGAACAACACGTCATTTCTAGAACACTGAAATTTAACAGTAAGCCACAAAACTTACCATTTATTTAAAACTGCATCAACTAAAATACAACTACAATGTTGAAAATTTTCAACGTAAACCTAAATGAAACATTTAAACCTTTTTATTTTTTAACTACCAGTTCAGTGTAGAATTTTGAAATTACATGCTGCAAATGAATGCATCACACATCGTCAGAGTAAAAGATAATTAAATTAACTTGCCTACAGAGAGCGAGGGCGTCCCTATGTAGGTGAGAGAGTTTGTCTCGTTTGTCTCATGTGTCCCTGTGATGGACTTGCAACCTGTCCAGGGAGTCCCCCGCCCCATCGCTCGCATAATGATGGCCGGGGCACCAGTGACCCCCGCGACCCAAAAAGGAAGAAGCGGGTAAAGATAATGGCTGGATGATTAGGCCTTCTTTGAAGGTGCAGATGGCCCTGAGGCTTCCCCGCTGTTAAGAACTGATACTCATTCCCATGATGCACTTTGAGCATTAACAGATCTTGCAAAATAAGCATAACATAATTTTTGAAAATCCTCTATTACGGCGTCCTTCTCAGTATAAGATTTTAGTTCAGAACTGTGGCATGAAAGGTTGCGGGCGACATACATTCCTTTAGGACCTTTAAGTTCAACCCATAAAGATCTGATATGATTAAAACAGAAGAGTGGGCGTTTAGCTCGTGTTTCTTGCAGGGCCTTTCAAAGAGAAACACGGATCAGACTGCAAGTCCATCTTGTCTCGTAGAATCCCAACCGTTTGGGTCTCCAGGGGTATCATTAGCACAGCTTCCAATATGTGGGGTTCAAACCATGTCTGAGTGACGTGCTGTGCGCATGCGCTCCCTCAGATTGGACCCCACACCCTGCCTGCTGCTGCAGCCCATCTGACTCACCCCTGGGACCTCCCTGCCTGGCTCCGTGGAGGAACGCCAAGCCTTCAGCTCATATCTCTGTATCATTCCCCCCTCTGCTCCATCTCTGTAGGCCCGACACATTGTGCTGCCATTTTTCACCATTTTCAAACTTTCTAGACAGGCCCAAGCTTCCTTCATGATGAATGTCTTTAATAATCTTTTTTCAATCTCAGGAGGAGTGGAGGGGTGGGAGCCAATTTGGAGGTATCACCCTGACGGGAGAGACTGTCAGCCCACGGCTGCCCCGGAGGTAATGGTGCTGAAATGGATTCCTGCTACAAGCGCAGAGGTGGAGATAATTGGTGATGCTTACTTGCTCGATGGCTGCGTTCTGCTTTTTCCTCGGCGGGTAGTTGTGTCGCTGCCCGGCTGGTCTGAGTCTCTGCAGGGGCCCCATGTTCTGCATCCCTTGCAAAGACTTGTAGAGCACACAGAATGCTACAGCTGATCCGCTCTGGCCATGAAGTAGCATGAGTGTGCCGCTCAGCTGATCAGCTGTTACTATGGTGGAGCGTTTCGCCTCTGCACTCCCATCTATCCTCATGGCCTCTGGGTGCACACTGTACAGAAGGTGCATGTGAAGTTTCTTAGGGGGAGGTGTTTAAGTATAAACTCAAACATTAAAAAGCTTATTTTGATTTATATCAAAGGGTTCAGTTTAAAGAGTTTACTCCAGCAGTTTTCCAGATATACTGATATACAGTCTTGAAATGCGGGTACGCACTCAATGTAAACAAAGTACTTTTCCCTTCCTATTTGCTCAGCAAAGCTAAATCTAAATACCGTAAATAAAATATTCAGATTTGCTGTACAAATTTGCTTACAAATCTTCGATTTAAGGACACATTAACCATAAATATGACAATTTAATGTGATGATTACAATTATTGATTCTTTTTTTTTTTTTTCCCAGTGTTCGTGACTTTTCAATGAACACCTTCAGTTTGTAGCTCTTACATTAGTTATGACAGAGGTCAAAATCAGGCCTAAAACCAGCTAAATAAATAAATTTGGTGCAAAATTACATTTTACAACAGAAAATACATAGCCTAGCAGGAACAGCAGCAACAGAGGAATTACCATATTTTTCAGACTATAAGCTGCATTGGAAATCCTTTTAATTTTCTCAAAAATCAACAGTGAGCCTTATAATCCAGTGCACCTTATGTATTAATTCTGGTTGTGCTTGACCTCAAACCGATTTTATGCAGTAGAACTGAACAATGTTGAGAGTTATTGTGAAAAAAGTTCGACTTATCTGACTGTTTAGTCAACCTTTATTTAGGGAGGTTAATCCCATTGAGCCTCGAGGACTCATTTACAAGAGAGACCTGGAATATATTATAATCTGGTGCGCAGATAGTTTGAAAAATATGGTAATGACCTGCCATGATTTAAAGGAATGCCTATCACCCGCTACCTTTCATGCCAGAGTTTTAAACTAAATCATCTTAAAAGGGACTGAGTTAAAACCGTTTTGGTCCAAACCTGTAAATAACATTACTAACAAACTCAGACAATATTGTAAGACTTTGCAAGCTGTGTTAGTGCTCAATGAATCCACCCACACATGCACACAAACATGGACAAAAATATCCTCTCCTTTCACCTTCAACAACTATAACCTACATTCAGATCACAATATTCTGCTTCTTTTTTCCCCTCAGAGCAACAGGATCAGTGCGCTTGATTGCAGGATGTTAGAAGCCTTCTCTTTAACTTGTTCTCATCTTTAGCTGTGCATATTGGACCTCCAAGAATAGAGCTTTTCACACTCCGACTGTGCCATGCATCTTATCCCTGCCTGCCAATAATGGCTAACAGGTGCACTTGTGAAAGGCCAAGATAAGGACAGGGAGTGTCGATGTGCCGTCGCTAAACCATCTCACGCAGAGACATTTGTCAGCGCCTCCGGACCTGTGGGTTTTCCTCCACACGGCCTCACTTTGCAATCAAATTAAATGAGTGGAGCGAACGGCGTCCTGGGCTGCTCTTGCAGAACAGGAAGTTCGAGCTATGTGCTCTGCAGTTAGCAACAACAGAAGCACATAACGCACAGCAGAAAAAGTGATGAGCATCTGAGTCCACAGACAGTGTGTTTTCACAGTCCGTGGTCCAAGCTCTGCGGCTGATTGCAGACTCCAGGAAGTGTAAACATGCTTTTCACACATGGAGGCTGTAGCTTTACAGTATAGCAGTCCACAGTTTGACATGTATGTATGGATGATGACTCTAAGAGGAGATACACTGAGGAGAGGGGAACAGCTGACCTCAATACATGTCATTATTGTACCACGGCGTTCACTCAACAGAGCTCGCCTCATCACAGTTTGTGCTCCAACAACTCCATCACACAACAAATGGTGACTGCAGCATCGTGCGGCAGCTTCACAGACATGTTACGGCCAGCGTTAGTGCTCTTCACAGCTCAGGAGTTGGGAAACGAGCGCTCTGTACAAGTAGGACGTCCATCAAAATAAATTTAACAAGACTGAAAATGTGGGATTTGTGCGTGGTTTTACACAGAGCTTGACTGTGTAAATTCATATCTGCTCTCTTTTATATTATTCAGCAGCAAAAGCTGTAGTTTTAGCCCATGTCACAGATTAATGGCATGAAAATATAAAGCAGAAACAGTTGATTATTTCTTAGAACCACACTTTTACCAAGTTTGACTTTTAAAAACAGCTTATATTTAGCATTTCTTACAATTATGTAGAATTTACTTAAACTTTTTCAAGGATTTTTTGGTACCAATTCACAATCATTAAGCATTGAAAACCATTATAATCATTATATCATTACGTGTATTATATTACCATATAAGTAAATGTGTTTAATTCTAGTTGCTCAGCTTATTAATTTTTTACTAAATAACTTCAGATATTGTATTCACAAATGCAGAACTTACATTCAGTGATGTTTAATAATTTAAACATTACATACTAGATTTTGTAAGAAGTGCGATATTCAACTGGGAGCCAGTGAAGATGCTGCAGGACAGGACTGAAGGTAGAGGTTCTTGAGATGATGCGAGCGACAGAGTTTTGGACCAGTTGGAGTTTCTCTATAAATTTTGCAGGGAAACCAAAAAGAAGGGAGCTACAGTAGAATGTGAAGCAGAATGGCAGTACTGTTGGGTGAGAGAGATGGACTGAGGCGAGAGATGTTACAAATATGGGATAACCTGTTGTCTAGGATGACACCCAGACTGAACCTGAGAGGAGTTGGAAACTGAGGGGCTGTGTGTGTGAATGGAAATGTTGCTGGTTTTGGTAAATGCGGATTTTGTGCAAAGTGGAAGAACTTCTGCTCTGTCACTGTTCAGTTTGAGAAAGTTACTGGTGACCCAGGATCTGATTTTAAAAGCAGTCAGAGAGTGAAGTGGGTGGAGGTGGATGCAGACAGATAGACCTGAGTGTCATCTGCGTAACAATGACATTGGTTGTTGTTTTCGGATGATACTGCCAAGCGGAAGGAGGCAGATGATAAAAAGGAGGGGCCGAGAACAGAACCTTGAGGGAATTTAAGATTACATATAAATGTTGGCTGAAAATAGTATTTTTTCATGCGTTGTAAATTGATTTATAATGGTTTATTAAGCTTTCATTATCTATTTGATAACTACGTATTTGTTATTAAAGGTGCCCTTATTGTCTGGCAGCACTGTTTCTATAGGTAGCAGTATTTTTGGGGTCTAATTAAAAAAACATCTTTATTTATAACTGAGAAGATAACTGCCAAAATATTCAAAAATATATCATGTAGTCATTTCAGATTTTAATATTAATTTGCAGTAAATTGTGCTTTTTTCATCAATATGATTCCATTAATTAAAGTCAAACTCATTTTTCTTCCAGTTTAACACTCCGTACGTTAAAAAAGGAACCTGAATGCAGCTTTAAAAGTTGCATGAAATGGATGTGACCCCAGTGTGAAGCTTCTGCACCTTGAAGCTCTGGCGTTTTTCCTCCAGCGATGTGGGATGTCTGCCTTTCACCATTTGAACTGAGCAGCTTCAAAAATAACCAAACTTGTATCTGCAGCAGTGTTCTCGTGTTCCTGCTGAACAGTTTGTCCTCGAGTCAACTCAAAAAACGAGACTATCATCATTTTTATCTATTCATCGAGGGGAATTAATTTTTCCTAACTATTAACAAAGGCCATATGAAAACGAAACGCTAAACGTTAAAGTTGAATATATTGAGTCAGATTTTAGCTGCACTTGAACATCTAAACCTTACTTACAAAAACTAAAATCAGTTATTTAATTAGGTTGAATTAATGTTCCCTGCAGGTGTTCAGTGTAGGCATCAATGCACCATTGCCTGTTTTAATGTTTTTTTTAGGGGGGGGGGGGGGGTGGTGTG
>JARVLU010000179.1:24240749-24251109 GCA_031762415.1 Simpsonichthys santanae | reverse complement strand
CCCCCCCCCCCCCCCCCCCCCCCCCCGCCCCCCCCCCCCCCCCCCCCCCCCCCCCCCCCCCCCCCCCCCCCCCGCAATGTCTGCTCTCTATTGAGAAAATGCAAAAAAACTGATGGTTGTTTACGTTTTGCTTCTCTGTTAGAAGCCTGTTGATTTGAGGAATATTGTTAATAATGTGAAGATTAGGCAGCAGAAGCTGATATGACATAAATAAATGCACAATTTTAATAACGGAGATCTTGTGGGATATGTTTATATATACTGTATTGCATAAACTTGGCTTGAATTGGATGTTTAATAGTAGAGAATGACTCCTGATAGAAGGAAAGAGGCTGCAGATTATTGATGGCAACTTAAAAAGGAGTATTTACAGCCACACAGCGTCATCTAGTGGCAGCATGCGCAAACTGCAAGTGCAGAAAATGTCATTTTATCTTTCAGTTAAGTGAAAAAAGACAAAGGCATACACAAAGATGACCTAAACCTTCCTAAATTAGATTTCTGCATGGGACATTTTTCTGATGAAAGGACAAACAATATCAAATGTATTTGTTTAGTATTTATCAATAAAAATCCAATAAAGATTATTTAATCATATACATTTACTGTAATATCAAGTCAATTCACCTTTGTCTCAACAAACTTTTCTTTTTTTTTTGTCACTGGCAGCAACTTGTGAATTTGCAACAGAACGTTATATAAAATACACAATAGAAATTACACCCATCCAGTCAGCCACCATCTTCTTTACCCTCTTCTTCCTTTTCAGGTCACAGAGGTCACTGGTGCCCATGTCCAGCAGTAACCGTGCAAGAAGCAGGGGGACACCCTGGACATGTCTCCAGTCCATCACAGGGACACAGAGACAAACAAGACAACCATTCACTCTCTCACTCACACCTGGGGACAATTAGTTACCAATCAGCCTAACATGCATGTTTTTGGTCTGTGGGAGGAAACTGGAGTACACGGAGAAAACCCACACATGCACGGAGAGCACATGCAAACTCCACCCAAAAAGGCCCCCGGCTGGGATTTGAACCAACGACATTCTCGCAGAGAGGCGGCAGCTCCACCAACTGAGCTCCCGTGCTGTCCATCCATCCATCATCTTGAGCTAGTTCCAGAGTTGGGTCACAGGGGCTGGCAGGTAAAATAGGGAGGCCCAGAAACCTCTTTCTACAGCCACCTCTTCTAGATGTTCTAGAAGGACCCGAGGGCATTCCCAAACCAGTCGAGAGAGACAGTGTCTCTAGTCAGGGGTGTCAAACTCACTTACAAAAGGAGGCCAAAATTAAAACCTTTTTCAAACTAAGGGCCAATTCCAGAAACTACATGAACTCAAAGTAGATACCCGACATCTTCTCTCTCAAAAGCTGCAAATCATCTGGACCCATTTCAATTTGCTTATCGTTCACGTAGAGGAAGCCACAACAGGAAGATACTCTTAAATATGATTTTAGGACACCCTGAAGATTCAAAAACGTTTGTAAGATTACCCTTTATTGACTTTTCACCTGGTTTGAACTGTATTCAACCCATTTTAGAAAAAATACACTGTATGGTCTGGACTCTGGCCTCATCTGCTGGCTTGTGACCTTTTGAACTGTTCGGTCCAGCAGGTGAGGGTCAACGGGGTTCTTTTGTCCTAACTGGTTCCCCTCAGGGCTACATCCTTTTGCCCCTTTTATTTTATATACTAAAGATTTTTGCAGCCAGTTCCCACATCGTCACATCTACAAGTCTGCTGACAGACTAGCAGGCTGACTTTTAAAAGTTAATGTTAAGTTTTAGTTCTTGAGCAGTGTGAAGTGTAGGAGTTTGGTTGTGAAGGCCTCAGCTTTAACTACAACAAATTTGAGATGAATAAATATAAAACTGTGACTTGTAGCTATTTTTGTGTTTTCTAAGGTCAGTTGGCGGTGGCAGTCATTTTGATCAGGTGTAGACTTATATCTAATGATTCCGTCCTGAGTTTCATTAAAATCTGTTCAGTGGTTCAAGATATATTTTTCTAACACACATTATCACCCACCTTTGCCAATCTACAGTGGGTTATTATTATAACTGTAATAATGATAACTTATGTTTGAATACATGCAAGTACGAAAGAAACAAATGCATACATCTTTTATATTTATTTGTGGCTTACCAATTAAAAGCGCAAAACGCCACAATCAGTTCTTTTAGACGCCACAAGCAGTAATGTTTTACATAAAAACATATATTGTTTTGAAAACATGTTATGAATGTAAACTACCACATAAGGACAATAAACACATTTCCAGATTAAAACAGAGTAAAAAAAGGCAGCATAAACACCTAAAAATACCTCAATACTTTTCCAGTGAGTAACTTTCCAGCTTAGACAAACACCAGCAAATGGAGTTCCTCCACATTCCTTGGTTTAACCAGTATGTGCTTGAAGCTCGCGGCCACTCGATACTCCTGGGTCAAGAAGTGCAAAGCAGGGGGTGAAAATGGAGACAAGTACAACATACAGATAGTGCCAGCATTCCAGCATTGACAAGACAGTGGGCAAGACTGTGCAACCCATTCTTTTTTCCTTATATCTGTGTGTAAAAACATGTAGTTTGTAGAAATTTTCAATTTTCCAATACAAAAGTTCAACTTAAAGTTGTAAAGACTTTGTCTTAAAATCCAAAAAAGAAACGGAATAAAAACAGCATCAGTGCTTCTTGCAATAGAATAAAATAAAGAAGCCACCCCTTATAAAAAATGCTCCATTAAAGTCTAGTACTATTGCCAAAACCAATACAATTTTCACCTAGAGGACATAATACAAAATACAGTATATGTATACCGTACTACACAGTAGTGCCTTGCTACTTCCTGGTTCGTTTATCGCGAATTTGCTCTATCGTGATTTTTCAAAAACAAATAAGATTGGACATGACGCACAATTGGCTGATCGATGGATGAGCTGAAAGCTCGGCATGGAACTTTTATTTAAAATAAATTGTTTAAAATAAATTATTTAAAATTATTTAGCACCTCCTGCACCTTTGTGCAGACCATACTGCAGGATAAACTTCCTGCCGCAGCTGATCAGCTGTTCTGCATATAGAGCTGCGAAGTGGGCGTGGCCAAGAGCGCTTGCAGATGGCAAAGCAGAGGAGGCAGGGAGCTGAAATCATGACATTCTGTGCTCTTCTAGAGCGTTTAGTTTAGAAACATTGTTTAGAAAATTGCAAGAGTGCGGGAAAAACTGTGTAAACTGTAAAATGTAGAAAGTTTGCCGTGAGCCCTTAAAAGAAAACTGGATGTAGTTAAAAAGAAAGAGCTTTTTCTTTTCCTTTTCACTTTTAAAATGAACCCGTGTGTGGTACATAATGTCTGTGCTGAGAAAATATGTTTTCTCTCAGGAATTAAACCCACTCAAGGAGTTTAACTTGAAAATGGACTGCACTGTTCTCTTTAAATAGACTAATCTTTAGGTTATATTTAACTAGATTTTTTTTCACCCTGAAAAAATAATTTGGAGCGCATCTCTTCTAAATATAGGTCACATGAAGCTGTAGTGCTCATTTCATCAGAGCCGTTTTGTGGCTCACTCCTTTTTCTCAGACTCCTCGATGAGTTTCCCCTTGTGGTACTTCTGTCCAATTCCATAAGGGACATGTGCGGATATGGTTCCCAATTCCTGGGCCCCCTCAATATGGAACATCTGGTCATCGAAGAAGATGTGAGGTTTGATTTTCTGCAGCAGTGGCCCCTTAGGAGCTCCAGCCAGGAAGAGGGCCTCGTCGATCTCCAGGCCCCAGCTGCGGAGGGTCTTCAGGACGCGAGCCCCGGAGCTGGCGGCACTGCGGGCCGTGACCAGGAAGGTTCGGATGGGACAATTCAAACGCTCGTTCTTGGCGTAGAATTTTCTCTGGAGCTTCCCGAGGGCCTCCAGAAAACACTTCAAAGGACCCTGAACAAGGAAAAGGTAAAAGTTGGTTATAAATGAAGGGCGTAAAAACAGACAAGAAGCAGAAAATGGCTCTAAATCTACAAAACATTACACAGCAAGTCAGTCTGAAGAGCATCAGTTGACTTTAGTGTTCGTATATTTGAACCATCGCGGGACAGAAAGAAACCACAACTGAATAAATTCCTATGTAACAAGCTAAGCAGGTTCTTCAAGCCTGCAGGAATCAGAGCGTGATGGTTGTTTAGACGAGTACAGACTTTGTTTTACTGCTGAGGATACATTAAGATACAGTTGTGTTCAAGCTGACTCTTTAAACATTCAGGAAGTGAAGAAATCAGCTGCTGGAGTCCCATTCTTGTCGGACGCAGGATTCCAGCTGTTCAACAGCCCTGGCTCTCCAGTTGTTTCCAATTGGTGCGAGGTCTGACCTGCAGACAGGTCAGTTCAGCACATGGACTCTTCTACTTCAAAGCCATGCTGTTGTGTTTAACATCGTCTTACTGAAATATGCAAAGCCTTCCCTGCAAAAGACATTGTCTATATGTTGCTCTAATCTAAAGCCTGTATACACACTGTTCTGCATTGATGGTGCCTTTCCAGATGTGTAAACTAGACATGCCAGAGGTACAAATGCTCCTCCATACCATCAGAGAAGCATTTTTTTAAATAGAGCAGATGGTCCAGCTCCTCTTTAGTACAGAGGACATGGCATGTGGTTTTCAATAACTGTAAACGTTAATTTGTCTGACTGTATAAGTCTCAGTCCATTTTAAATGAGCTTTGGTCCATAGAAGACAGCAACGTTTCTGGATGGTCTTCTTATTTGTGTGATAGAGCTTTAAAATGTATAGCATGTGGAACTGTGTTTACAGACAATGATTAGTGGAAGTGTTCCTGAGCCTGAGTTTCTAATGCAGTGACCCCTGAGGGCCCGAGCATCATGGGCATCCAACAGACTTGCAGCCTTTGAGCTCAGAGATTTCTCCAGATCCATAAAACTTTGACATAAACTTTAGATGATGGGAAAGTAGAAGTTCTCCAGATGTGTTGTTGAAAACCATTAATCCAAAGTTGTTCCATTTTCTTACGATGCAGTTTTTTGCAGGCTGGTGAACCTCTGTCCATCTTCTAAGAGATTCATCTCTATAAAATATTTTTTTAATACCCAGCCCTCTAACTGATCTGTAACCTAATTAGTAGCCAAATGCTCCTCCAGCTGTTTGGTACTCGTGCTACTTACTTTTACAGCCTTTTGTTAACCTGCACCTCATCTTTATTGAAACTGGTACAATTTCTTCATTTTAACATTTGATATGCTCATTGTGTTCCATTGTGAGTAAAATACTGGTTTATGAAATTTGCAAATTACTGTATTTTGTTTTTATTTACAATTTAAACAACATTGCATTTTTGGGAAAATTTGCATAAAACAAATAAACAGTTCTGGCAAAAGGATTAGGTGAGCCTCCAACCAAGCTTCATTGTCCTGCGTTTCCAGATACATATTAAGATGCTTCACGGAAACATAAATGAATTACCTGAGCCAGAGGTTTGTTCTCAAACTCCTTTTCGTGCTCGAAGAAAGTGTCGAGGCCGTGCTTCTTCACGATGATTTCAGACTCGTCGGAGAAGAGGACGGCGTCGCCATCAAACGCCACCCTCAGCTGAGTGTCGCTCAACTCCGAGTTCGATTTCAGCATGAACATCGTCGCTGCAGCAATTCCTGATGGAGGAGGGAAACGGTTAAAAAATGTGCTTTGAAATTTGCATCTGCGGCTCCAGGAATTCGCCCGGAAGCAGGTATCGGCTTTCTGTCTCTACAGATGTTTGACTGTTCAATTCAGTTTATTTATTAAACGCCAAGTCACAACAGAATTTATCTCAGGGCACTGAACAGAAACATTCATATAGAAAAGTTACAGAAACATTGAACAAGCTCAAAATTCAGTCTCTTTTGTGCAACTGTGAGTAGATTTATCAATTAAAATATTGATAAGTCATAGTCTAAACATAATAAATATAAATTTCTCTAAATGATGATTCAATGGTTTTTTTTTTTGCTATTTAACAACTTCAGCATTTTTTTGTTTTTGTTGCTACGACATATATCATATTCTACATTACATTCCATTCTATAATTAATACAATAAAATATTCAGCTCAATCTGGCAATGGCCTTTGGTTTTTGTAACATTTATACTAATCAAAATATATTTTCACCATAGAAAAAAAAACCTTGAGATCTCTTCAGTTCCTTGAAAAACTTTGTTCTCTTTTAAATCTAGTGTTTTGGATACTCCTCAGTCTTTTTGTTCTTAAGCTACTTTTATCTTTTAGCTAACGGTTTCTCCTTTTAGCTTCCATTTCCCCTTTGCTCATTTTAGTTGGTGTTTTGATACTTTTAGTGAGTTCCTTTCTACTTTTAGTTACAATACTGTTTAGATTGTAGCCATAAGAGAGCAGTGGCGCAGAGGTTAGAGAAGGTGGGCCTTTGATCGGAAGGTTGCTGGACCGATATCAAAATGTGGGTGGGAAAGGTTAAACACCTGCCAGTGCCTCCACCTTCATTTGCCCCACTCTGGGCCCTTGAGCAAGGCCCTTAACCCTCACCATCTGCTCCCATGGGCACCCTAGACAGAAGCTCTCTGCTCCACACAGAGGGCTGTGGTAGCTCGTGGTCTGTGTTGCATCAGGAAGGGCATCTAGCGTAAAGACTGTTGTCTTCGAGCGAGTTAGTTTGCTGTGGCAATCCCTGAAGGGAGCAGCCGAAAGAAGACGATTGTTTAGCTTGTAGCTAGGCTTTTGCTACTTTTAGCAAACCATTTGCTGTGTATGTGTGCTCCTTTTATCTAATGTTTTTAATCAAACTTTTATCTAATTTCTGCTTTTAGTTTATGTTTGTTTGTTTTAGCTTTTAGTTAGTGTTATGCTCCTTTAAGTTTTTAGCTGGTGTTCTTTAGATTTAGTAACTCAGTTTTAGCGTCTCAAAGCTAAACCCGGGGCGGCTGTGGCTGAGTGGTTCGAGCAGTCGTTCTCCAATGAAAGAGGTGGGGGTTCAAATCCACCAGTAGTCACATGCCGAAGGGCCCCTGGGCAAGACAATGAACCCCTCATTGCATCCGATGTGTGTCCCATTGGTGCATGAATGCAACCTAAAGCACTGATTAGTCTCTTTAATGATTTGTTCAATTAGCTTTGTAGAGATCTAGTAGAGTGCTGTATGAATGGGTAAATGAGGACACAGATTGTATTGTTAAGCACTTTGAGTGTCTTGATAAGATAGAAAGATGTTATACAAGTATAGTCCATTTACCATTTACAGTCCATTTAAACACATGTCAGTGAAGTTACGCAGGTCTCAGCATTCAAACTGCATTTTTACAAAAAAACAAAACAAAACAAAAAAAAAAAACTAGTTTCCAATTATGCTTAAAGGAAATAAAAGGCTGTAGCTCCTCATTTAAGAAGCAGGATGTATCTAATAATTTTGTCAGTAATGTTTTGGGTTAACAGGTTTGAAAATACAGTATGTTTGTTTATTATCAGACAGAACCATGAGTCCCACTCCGTCTTCATCCAGCTCACGGTTCAGTACGAGCTCTAGACTTCACCCCATACGTGTGAATGAGTCAAGTGTGTAAAACTCCCATGTGAACACGGCACAGCTGGTGAAAGAATACAGTATTCTGAAAAATTAACTGCATTAAATATTAAAGTAACAGCAGCATGTGTGGCAAACGTTTGGACTGTAAGGTCACAGCAGCTCCTCTTACCTTCATCTATGGCCTCGGTGACTTTCTTAGAATCTCTGGACAGGTAAAGATTCGTCAGGTAGGCCTTCAGGTAACCTATAGGACTCTTCCCTCCTGTCATACAAAACCTCTCTATGGTCAAACCTGAAAGAACAAAAGCACATTAGGAATGTTTGACACTAGTGCCGTCCCTGATGACACCTGCTGATGCATCGTGTCCGAGCTTATACGTCCCGATCAGAACGTTTGATTCAGCGCACCGTAGTGATTGATGCTGTTTATGAGGCGCACTCCGACTTGGGCATGGTTGTTGGTCATCAGGACGATGTCGAACAGCTCCTCGCTGTCTGGGTACAGCTCTCTGAGGCGAGAGTTGACGTTCATCAGAGCCTGAGAAGGAGAGGACACGATAAGAGGCAGACGTTGAGACACAGTGTTCTCTACGAGGTTACAGCAGCAGCAGCTGTGAAGAAATCCATCAACATCTTACCCTTTGTAGATAACGCTGAACGACTACTTCAGTGTGTTTTAAGGTGGTTTTACTGTTTGTCTTAAACTCTGACTAACAACATTTTTAGGAGGAAGTTATTTTAATGCACATATTGGCTAAACTGGGAACTAACTACCAGTAAGTGTGAACGGTTGTTTGTCTCTTTTGGCTCTTTTCCATGGGCTCGACTCACGACGAGCCGGCTCAGGTCTTCCCATTGGGAGGTCCCACCCACATTCAGCTCGGTTCTTTGGACCTGCCCGGCTGCGGTTCCAAACGAGTCTGTTCGAGCTGAAGACTGGACGTCAGCAGACTGCAGGACATTGATTGACCAGAGTGAAACACCAGTCAGGAGAGTCTCCTTCACAAGAATCAAACCCACCATTTTAAAACTACGCAACAGCAGCATTCATTTTTGTTAATCACTTTTTAAAAATATATGCGTTATTTATTTATTTTTGTGTACTTTCTGAAAACCCACACATGCATGGAAAGAACACTCAATTTCCACCCAGAAAAGCCCCTGGGCCGGGGTTCGATCCATTGACCTTCTCGCTGAGAGGCGGCAGCTCTACTAACTGCGCCACCGTGCCGCCCAATGTGAAAAGACGATTAGCAAATGTTTGTAATACGTATTGTGAAGGGAAGTTGCATTTTTAGGAATCATTGTGGTTCTCTCATTAATCATGACTAAAAAAACCTGCTTGGAGGTGTGGTTCCAGGTGGGTCAGGCTTTAAAAAAAAAAAAAAAAAATCTAACTCTCCACGTGTGTTGGATCGTGACTTTGTGCCTGTGCCAATAGGCAAGTTACTCTGAGGGCCATCTCAGCTGCAAATATTGAAGTTGTCATTTTTCCACCTGACAAAAGAAAATTCTTATTTTAGGTTTTGGTCAGTGGGTTGGAATAACTGGAATCTACACTGTTAATAAAAAGGAAATAAAACAAAAACAAACAATAAGGGGTTGTATCTTTGGGATTACTGTGGTTCTGACATTACTTTAAAAGACTTGTGAGGAGATGTGGTCCAGGTGAGTCCAGCCTTGCAGAACTTTGTGTTTGATCAGTACCTGTGTCTGTGAGAACCACACCCTGGGCTCAGGCCTACCTTAACGAAGGGGAAAGCTGCTCCTGGCTTCAGGGGCTCGCTCTCATGCTCCACCTGATGAGCTACGTACTTCTCCATTCCCTCCTCCAAGAAGACCTTCCGCTCCTCCACCAGGTCGAAGAGGGTCCGAGAGGAGACGGCGATGGTCACGGCATTCTGCGGTTTGGGCTGTTTTTACCAACAATTAAACAACAGTTAAAGCAACTCCAAAGTTATTTATTTTGTCAGTAAAAGTGGCGCGAGCACCTTTTAGCTACTATCCGGGCTGAACTAGCTTACCGGTCTCGGGACTTTAGTTTTGAGGCTGTCAAAAAAAGCTTTGGCCGCCACCCAGTCTTTTTCTCCGCCTTTGTCTTCAGCTGTAGATGTGTCGTTTGGCTTTATTTCACTCATTTTGTTAAACAAAATACTCTTCGGAGACCGGCGGCTTCTGCGGAACTCTGAAAAGAAGGCGAGTACAGAATGTGAAAACTGCGCGTGCAGTAGTTAAAAACTTCACGGAAATGCAGAGGAGGAGGAAGCCCGGTGGGTGTGTCTAACTCTAGTGACGTAGTTGAGACTAAGCACTCTGATTGGCTATTCCGTTTGGGCGGTAGTTAAGTCTGCAGGAGAATCGAGCAATAACATGAAAAGGAGGTTGTACCCCAAAATAGCAAAATTATATACAGAAGTATAAAAAATATATACAATACTGTATACAGTATACAGTACAGTACTACAAGGTTCTAAGACATCAGAGTCAGAGTTTATTTATTGTCATTCGCACCACATGTCGTGCATGTGGTGGAACGCGATTGTGTTCTCAGGGTCCCAGACAGTTACATCCCACAATAATAAGTAAAAGAAAAACAGTACCATAATAAGATCTAAGATATGAAGTAAGAAAAAAAAATCAACAAAAATACACTAAGCACTAATAACATAAAAATAATTAAAACAATACGCCGAACAGCAGCACGAACATGAGTCTGTGTGAGCAGATGAGCACAAATAAACACAGCAATATGAAACAGATCAGCAGCATGATGTGATTTTTCACAGTGATTATTCTGGTTAGATATTCATGAGTCTAAC
>JARVLU010000179.1:24220703-24232695 GCA_031762415.1 Simpsonichthys santanae | reverse complement strand
AGGAGGTGTGTCAGAGGAGGAGTCTGTTTAAAGGAGGTGTGTCAGAGGAGGAGTCTGTTTAAAGGTGGTGTTTCTGGAAGGAGTCTGTTTAAAGGAGTTCTGTCAGAGGAGGAGTCTGTTTAAAGTAGGTGTGTCAGAGGAAGATTCTGTTTAAAGAAGTGTGTAAGAGTAGGAGCCTGTTTAAAGGAGGTGTGCCAGAGAAGGAGTCTGTTTAAAGGAGGTGTTTCTGGGATGAGTCTTTTTAAAGGAGGTGTGTCAGAGGAGGAGTCTGTTTAAAGGTGGTGTTTCTGGGAGGAGTCTGTCTAAAGGAGGTGTGTCAGAGGAGGAGTCTGTTGAAAAGATGTGTGTCAGAGGAGGAGTCTTTTTAAAGAGGTGTGTCAGAGGAGGAGTCTGTTTAAAGGAGGTTTGTCAGAGGAGGAGTCTGTTAAAAGGTGGTGTTTCTGGGAGGAGTCTGTTTAAAGAGACTCCTCCCAGACACACCTCCTTTAAACAGACTCCTCCTCTTACACACCTCTTTAAACAGACTCTTCCTCTGACACACCTTTAAACAGACTCCTCCTCTGACACACCTCCTTTAAATAGACTCCTCCTCTTACACACCTCCTTTAAACAGACTCCTCCTCTGACAAACCTCCTTTAAATTTAAAGAAATGCAGCAAACACCAGACCACATTTCCGGGTTGTCAGCGGTGACGCGTAACATACGCGACGTGTCAGCGGTCACGCATAATAGATGCGACTTATATGGCAGAAAATATGATACATCACATTTTAAAATGAAAATATCACAACTCTTAACACAACCTTGACCTTTAGTGTTCCTTTTTTAAATAAGCCGTCCGTGTCGTTGAGACGTTTGATCTTTAAAATGCTAATCCAGCTCCTTCTTTGGCTCGGACCGTGTGGTAACTGGGTTCTGGTCTCCTAACGGCAGGTCTGATGTGGTTCTTCTTACCACGTCTGCTTTTTTCTGTCAGATCCTTTTCCTTTGAGGCTTTAGTAAAAATAGCAGCGGGCTGCATGGTTACATTAAGTGTGGTTGGCCTACATACGCTGCTGTGGCTCAGCTTTCGTTTGCCTTTGAAGTAAGAAGAACAGTGGTCTTTAAAAAGCACAATGGCCAACTCTTTCAGGCAACAGGAAAATTAGAGTTTATTACTTGCGTGAGATGCTTATCGTCAAATAAAATTATCTAAATTTACAGCTAAAAATATATATTTTGTGCTTTTTATACATATGCAAGAAGATTTTCCTCAAAAGAACACGACTTGATTAGAAAACTGAATCCCTCCCTTTGTATCTCTGCTCTCTCTACAGTCTCGCCCGAACTTCTGGGTGTCCTGTCTTCCATTGCAGCCCTCATGGCGCTGATGGCTCTGCTCTTTCTTTACCTCAGCAACAAACTGTCTGTGCAGAGTCCCGACAATCTGCCACAACTCGCGGGCTTTAAGGACAAGCAGCAAGGTATTCGACACACTTACAGATTTGCCTCTGCATCTGCAGAGCACTTCTTACAACACAAGAAGTGTGGTAATGTTGCTGCAACAGTTAGCGGCAAGAACGCCACACTCTGGAACAGTAAAGATAAGACTGGTGCCACCTTTGTGGTATTTTTGACTTGACCTCACTTCAGAGCGATTTGAGACACATTATGCAGAGTTTTCTCTGGATAAACTTAACTATCTGATAGAAATAAAGCTCTACTGTAAACATGATGTCAACATTGTGTTTAAATGGGTGAAAATACTGCAGCGTATCACTACTCAGACTGTTGGTTTGTGACAACACATTAAAGCGACCACAAACAAAATAAGGAGAAACTCACCGTGCAGAGTTTTGGTAATCCACTCGGATTAGAAAATCTGAACAAAACAACATTTTTATTGAGAAAGATTCTGATTAACAGTTCTTTAAACGCTTTAGCCCTGCATCTCCCCTCTCAAAAAACATAAAATAAAATAAAATTTTCAAAAAAGTTTAAGAAAAAAATAAATAAAGTGAAGTATAATAAATCAAGTTCTGTTGGTTTTTTGAATTTATCATTATAGCCACGTTTACCTATTGCATGATACAACAGCATGCCATACAGCTACTACTACTCTGATGTGTCAAGTGGCTGTTTTTTCAGTCAGAATGAATGAAAACGGTCATAGTTCAGACAAAAATGGTTTATAAATATGGGGAAAAAAAATATGTCGCTTCAGCCTGTATGTCGCAGGGCATGTAAATTATGCAAAAAACTGCAACTTACAGGCCAAAAATCTATGGTAGGTTGTTTTTAGCTCAGGAAGTGAGAAACGTTCATGAAGAAAAATGCACAGAACTGGAGCTAATTTCAGTCAGAAACTGAAATGAAAATGTGTTTGTTATTGTAAAAGAGCTGATTTTAAACCTCTTGTTAGGACAGACACTTTATCAAGCATATACTGGTGTGTGTGCTGTATATGCTGCGATGCTGGCACCGCACCCTGCTAACCACCACGTGTCTGTGTCAGCGCTTCTGATGAGGTAATCTCTTGGTGTGATCGGATCTCTGACTGAGACATGGCCTTCTTCAAGAGCTTCCAGCAGACCCTGCCATCTGTCAACATTTCCTCCATCCTGGACTCGGTCAGCAGTCGTGTGGACGACCTCGCCAACACCGTTAGTGATGTCACCTACTCCGTCAGCGATCAGCTCACTGAGCAGGTCACCACCATCATCAGCAAGGTCCAAGACGCAGAAGACAAGGAGAACGGCGGCAGCCAGGAGCCGGGTCAGGCCTCCAACACGCAAGAAGGCAGGGCCGGCAGTAAAAGCATGTGGCAAATGCAGAGAGACTCGACTAACGGCCAGGCGGGCGCAAAAACCAACAAGGGGAGTGAGGCGGCAGAGGGAGGGAACACTCAGCTGGAGTGGGAATGGAGGGATGGATGCTGGCGAGTAAAGAAGTCAGAAGCCGAGTTAGCAGAGGAAGCGAAGAGGAAGAAGGAGGAGAAGGAGGTTCAGGAGAAGAGAGAACAGAGGAGAAAAGAGAGGAGAGAGAGGCAGCTGGAGAAAAAAGCTGAGACGAAGAGAAGTGAAGAAGAATCCAACGTGGAGGCCGCCGAAGCCTCAGAGAGAACCGAGAACAGCGCTGAACGAGACGGAGAGGCAGCTCAGAGCGACGATCGGTCCGCCGCTCGGGGAAGAAGCGACGACTGCGGTGAAACTCCCCGTTCACGTTGTGAAAACGAGACAGGAGAATCAAAAAGAAAAGAGAAAGAAGACAAGGAGGAGGAGGAGGTGGAAGACGGCTCTGAGAGAGAGGCGGACAACGAGGAAGAGGCTGAGCCGCCTAAACCTGCCTCTGCGGCGAACAAGAGGAAGACGGAGAAGAAGAAAGAGAAGGGGAGTTCAACGAAATCTGAGGCGGCTTTAGACGGGGAGAAAAAGAACGCCAAAGAAAAGAAAAGCAAGAAGAAAAAGAAAGGAAACCAAGGTTAGAGTGTGTGTTTCCTCCCTTGAGGTCTTCGCCTCCTTCCCTGTTTTCAGCTTCTTAACCTTTTCAGAGTGGTGTGCCAGCTTCAGCAGCTGTCTCTGGCAACATTGTCTACATGGCAGTTTGTGCTGTTCACCTTGAACACGAGCGTTCATCTGTCCTGCGCAGATGGAGCCGCTTCAGAGAGCGAAGAAGAAAACAGCCCAGAGGCCGTGACCCAGCAGAACACAACGTCTGCGTGGAGCAAGAGCAGACGGTCCAGTGAGCAGGGAGGATACAGCAGTGAGGCCTCCAGCGAACAAGGTGAGAGCCTCCCACATCTGGACTCACCTTACAAACAGTAGCAAAGTCCAAACCAGGCGTGTCCGAGTGGTAATGAAGAATTCTCACTATTTTTCTTCTGTACGTTTTTCTGCATCTTTCTCGTTCCACAATTTTTGTGCCATTTCAATAAATCATATATAAAAATGTTCAGCTTGTTCACGAGAAGGGTGCTATGACTTCTGGTATTGGTGCAATTTTAGCTTTTTTAAAATAACTACAGTATTTAGCTGTATTTTTTTTCCTCATAGGAAATGAATTGAGCTCATTCATTTCAAATCTTTGGATGTGTTCACAACCTTTTACTGCTCCTTTCACATTTTTTTCTGCTTCAGCTTCTTTCAGCTTCTTTGTGCAAATTTAAAGTTTTTCTCAGCTACTTTCAGCTATTTTCAGCTGGGTTTTTGTTGTTTTCAGATTCTTTCTAGCTACAACATTTTTGTGCTTTTTCTAACTTCTTTCTGCTAATTTCAGCTTGTTTTGTTCATTTCAGCTTTTTCTGCTATTTCAACTACTATTTAACTTTTATGCTAATTTTAGCTTTTTCAGCTAATTCCACATTTTCTGCACTCCTTTCAACATTTTTCAGCCTAATTCAGCACAAATGTGCTCTTTCCACTTCCTTCTGGTAATTTAAGCTTCTTTCTGCCTTTTTAGCTACTTTTCAGCTGTTTTTTTTTTTTTTTTTTTGGTTCTTGCTAATTTTAGCTTTATTTCCACTTTTTTCTGCTAATTTCTGCTTCTTTAAGCCAAATTGGTCAAACGTGTATTTTCTGCCCTTTTCTGCTAATTTAAGCTTGTTCTACCCTTTCAGCTGCCATTGTACCTTTTTTCACTATTTTCAGATGTTTTCACATAAATTCATGTTTTTGTGCTCATTTCTGCTATTTTCAGCCCAGTTAAATTATTTAAGCTAATTTCAGCTTGTTATGCTCCTGTCAGCTTATTTCTGCTAGTTTCAGCTTTTTCAGCTAATATTTAGCTATTTTGTGCTATTTTAGCTTTTTTGGCTAATTCAATTTTTTTTTTAATTCAGCAAATCTGTGCTCTCTACATTTCCTTCTGATAATTTAAGCTTTCTGCTTTTTTTATGTACCTTTCAGCAGGTTTTTTTTTTCTTTTTTTCCCCTCCAATTTTAGATTTTTTCAAATAATTTCCAGATTTTTTTTAAGCTCGTTTCAGATCTTTCCACTTCCGTCTGGTAGTTTAAACTTCTTTCTGCATTTTCAGCTACTTTTCAGCAATTTATTTGCTCATTTCAGCATTTTAGCTTTTTTTTTTTTATTGTTGCTAATTTCTGCCTATTTAAACCTAATTCAGCAAATATGTGTTCTTTCTGGTTTGTTCTTCCATTTCAGCTACATTTCAGATTTTTTTTTAGCTAATTTCAGCTGTTTTTCAGTAAGTTCTGCAATAAGCACTCACACTGCATTTTCACAGGAAATGCAATTTCTCTATTTAGCATTATCTAAGTTTCATCCTTAGCAGATGGGTTTTCTTATGGAACAGGTACAGATGGTGCAAAGTTACTGAAAGTAGAGGCCCCTCATCTGATTGGATTTTAGGAGGTAATTCCATCCCAAACAAAACGTGAACATAGTTTGGACTAGTGCTGTCAGGAGCGGTACCAGATGATGTTCTTTAGAGTTTTTCAGTGGTTTAGAACAGCAAGAGTAAGCATTAAGGACTGGCAGCCACACAGCCAATGAGATCATACCTTAATATGATTCTGCGTGAGTCTCCAGTACTGTCCATCCATCTTTCTGTTTGCTCGACTGCAGCCACCAGCATTCAGAGAATAAAGAAAGATTCTTCCCAAAGTGAAAGCCAGCCTCCTCCATACAAGAGTTCAGGAAAAAACAAGTCCTGCAGCTCAGAGCGAGGAGTCAGGAGGGCGTCGTCTCCGAAGCGCTGCGGCAGCTCCCGCTGCTCGAGTAACGCCAGCGTGGACCAGGAGACAGAGAGCTACCTCAACAAAGAGGAGGACATCCCCAGTGACAGCACAGCTGTTCTCGGACCAGAGGTCTGTCCAAACTCACCCGTATTTTATGATTCTATGGTTTGAGTATGTTATTGTGCAGTTTAAAATACCACCCAATGGAGCCTATTTTAACTAGAATATTGCATTTTCTTGCAAACCTGCAGTATAAGTGCAGAGTCCTGAATCACTGATGAAAAGTGTTGAAGAAGATAAATTAAAAGCAATTAGAACAAAAAGCTAAAGTTAGTTAAACCAATGGTAAATGCTAATTTAAGCAAAACAAAAGCTAAAAGCTAAAGCCAGCTGAACAGGAGCGAAAAGCTGAAAAATAAGATAAAAGCAAAAAAAAAAATAATAAAAAAAAAATACTATAAACAAAACCTTAGCTAAAAGCTCAAATCAACAAAATGCAAGTTAGAAGGTAAACCCGGTAGAACAGTAACTAAAAGCTAATTCATAAAACAGTTGTTAAAAATGGTCAGTAGCAGTAACAACAAATTAAACTTAGCAAACCAGTAGTTACAAGATAAACTTAGCAAACCAGTAGTTACAACAAGCTAAACTTAGCAAACCAGTAGCAAAACAGTAGCTACAACAAGCTAAACTTAGCAAGCAGTAGCTACAACAAGCTAAACATAGCAAAACAGTACTGTAGTTACAACAAGCTAAACTTAGCAAAACAGTAGCTACAACAAGCTAAACTTAGCAAACCAGTAGTTACAAGCTAAACTTAACAAAACAGTAGCTACAACAAGCTAAACTTAGCAAACCAGTAGTTACAACAAGCTAAACTTAGCAACCCAGTAGTTACAAGCTAAACTTAGCAAAACAGTAGTTACAACAAGCTAAACTTAGCTAAACAGTAGCTACAAGCTAAACTTAGCAAAACAGTAGCTGAAAATAAAACCAGGCCAAGCCCAACAGGCTAAAGATAAAATGATCAAAACAGTAGAAAAAAGCTAAAATCACTAAAATACCTAAAAGCTAAAATTAAGAGGACAGTTGCTAAAAGCTAAAACCAGTAGAACTGTAGCTTCCATCCGTTATCTTTAGCTTGTTCCAAAGTCGGGTCATGGAACCGTAGAACTGCAACCAAAAGCTGAAATTAGGAGAGCAGTTGCTGAAAGCTAAAACCAGTAGAACTGTAGCTAAAAGCTATTTAGCAAGAAAAGTGTAGCTAAAAATGATCTGAACCGTAGCTTTAACCTATAATCAGCATAGTGGTAGCTATAAGCTAAATTTAGCAAAACAGTAGCTAAAAGCTAAAAGCAGTAGAACAGTAGCTTAAAACAAAAATGAGCAAAAACAGTAGCTAAAAGCTAAAAATGAAGTACCGGTAAGTATGCTGCAGTAGATTTCAAAAAGTGCTGCAGTAGATTTCAAAAAGCAGTTTTTCAGGGATTTGAAGAGTTTCCTTGTGGAAAAACCTTAAGCAACGTTTGTTTACAAAAAGTATAAAATAATGACTGATCAAAATAAATAAAAGAAGGTTCTGGGTTCAATCGCTGGATTGAACCTGGTCTGTTTCTGTGTGGAGTTTGCATGTTCTTCTCATGTTTGCACAAAATGTTGGTCTGCCTTCAGGCCCAGGCCTCCCTTGTAAAATATCTGTGATCTCGTTGGGATTTGACTAGTTGAATAAAGTTTAGTAATAATAATGATATAAATAAAAGTACAGTATACTGAAGTAGTTTTAGTCCCAAAACTTTGGGAAGAAACTGAACAGGAAACCAACAATGTTTAGACGTAAGCAAGTTATTTATACTTGGGGTGAAAGAGGTGACAGCACTTTTCAACTTTCCTTTTCATCACTTCAGATATTCCGCATACCGGTACATATATGTCCAATTTTTATAAAAATAAAAAAAAAATACATATTAGAGACACTTCTCTCCCTGTAGAGACACTTTGCATGAACATTGGATTGAAGTAAATCTGTTCTTCTCATCCACAATCTTTCTTTAGGATGGTCTTCACCTCCCCGCAGCCTATGAGCCCGAGCCCCTCGCTCAGTACGGCACGCTGGACGTTGCCTTCGAGTACGACTCCAGTGAGCAGTGGCTGGCGGTCACCGTCACCGCAGCTACTGACATCCCCGCCCTCAAACAGATGGGCAACATCTCGTGGCAGGTCCACCTGGTGCTGCTGCCCACCAAGAAACAACGGGCGAAGACGGGCGTGCAGAAAGGCCCGTGTCCCGTTTTCACCGAAACGTTCAAGTTTTCCAGGGTGGAGCAGGAGGCCCTGGCGGACTACGCCGTTCGCTTCCGCCTGTACAGCATCAGACGGATGAAAAAGGAGAAGGTCCTGGGAGAAAAGGTGTTCTACCTGACTAAGCTAAACCTGCAGGGGAAGATGGCGCTACCTGTCACTCTGGAGCCGGGCTCTGAACTTACAGTGGGAACACGTTTTTTTATCCTTTACTGCGCAGAGTTCACGTTTCACTAGTCCTTGTCTTAATCCTGCCTGTGTTTAATTTCTGCCAGGGCTGCGGCTCTTTGGTGAGCGTTTCTCGCAGTGCAGGAGCTCTATCCTACCGCTCCACTGAAGATACATCACTGCCAGAAATCCTCCTGGGTCTCATCTACAACTCTGCCACGGGACAGCTGTCAGCTGAGGTCATCCAGGGAAGTCACTTCAAAACTACAGCGTCCGATAAACCCGTCAGTAAGTACAAATACTCACACACCGAAACCTGTACATGTATAGACACCAGTGTCCTCCTGTAGAATTCCTTTTTCCTGAGATGAGCTGTTTAGAGTTGTCAAGACAGTTACCACTGGGCACTTAAATCCAGGCAAATACTCCACACTAACTGTTCACACTGGAAACACTGGTTCCTCAAACTGAAACGTTTAGGATCATTCAACATGCAAATAGAAAATATGGGAGAAAATATTTATTTTTGCATACCGGTACATAAATTTATTTAAATGTATCAAAAGGTTAGCTAAAAGTGGCAACATGTTAAGTAGAAGCTGAATATAACAAAGGGCTAGCTAAAAGCTAAAATACACAAAGGCTTACGAGAAACAAAAAAAAGCAAAAGGCTATCTAAAAGCCGAAAAAGGCTAGAAACAAGCTAAAAGTAGTAAAAGGCTGTTCAAACGTTAAAAGTAACAAAAGACTAGCTAAAAACTAAAAGTAAAATGACAACTAAAGCTAAAAGTAGTAAAAGCCTAGCTTAATTAGCGTAAGGCTTAGAGGTTGTAGAGTTGTAGCAAAAAGTGGCTAAATGCTAGCTAAATGTAACAAAAGGCTTGCTAAAAGCTAAGAGTAGCAAAGCAATAACTGTAAGTTAAAAATAGAAAAACACTAGCTACAATTAGCAAAACGCTAACAAGAAGCTAAAAGTAGCAAAAGGTCTGCTAAAAGGTAGCACATTTGTAGCCAAAGTAACAGACTAGCTATAAACTAAAAGCAAAATGATAACAAAAGTTAAAAATAGTAAAAGCCTAGTTTAATTAACATAAGGCTAGCTAAGAGTTGTAAAGTTGTAGCTAAAAGTGGCTAAAGGCTAGCTCAATGACTAAAAGGCTTGCTAAAATTAAAAGTAGCAAAGCAATAATTGCAAGCTAAAAGTAGTAAAACGCTAGCTACGATTAGCAAAAGGCTAACAAGAAGCCACAAGTAAAAAAGCTCTGCTAAAAGGTAGCATATTTGTATCTAAAGTAACAAAAAGCTAGCTGATAGCTAAAATAAACAAATAAAAAAAGCAAAAGGCTATCAACAAGTCAAAAAAGACTAGATACAAGCTAAAAGTAGTAAAAGGCTGTTCAAAAGTTAAAAGCAACAAAAGGCTAGCTGAAAACTAGAGGCAAAATAACTGAAGCTAAAAGTAGTAAAAGCCTAGTTTAATTAGCTTAAGAGGTTGTAGAGTTGTAGCTAAAAGTGGCTAAAGGCTAAATGTACCAAAAGGCTTGCTAATAATTAAAAGTAGCAAATGAGAAGCGAAATGTCTTCAGCTGCAGAACAGAGGTCCAGTTGTTTTTGCTTTTAATCTAGTTTGGAATTAAAAGCAGCAAAGCAATAACTGCAAGCTGAAAGTAGTAAAACACTAGCTACGATTAGCAAAAGGCGAACAAGGAGCTAAAAGTAGAAAAAGGTGTGCTAAAAGGATGCAGATTTGTAGCCAAGTTAATTCGGTTTATTTATATAGTGCCAAGTCACAACTGAAGTCATCTCAGGACACTGAACAGAAACATTTATATATATAAAAAATAATAATTTAACAATATTTATCTGAGGAGCAGACTGTTTTGAATTTAACTCCATCAAAGACTCTCATCTTGAGCAAGCATGAAGGCGACAGTGGAAAGGAAAAACTCTAATTGGAAGAAACCTTTAGAGAACCAGCCATCTGCTTCGGCCAGCTGGGTTAGGTAGGAACAGATAAATGCTAAAGTAATGAAAAGCTAGCTGAAAGCTAAAAGTAGCAAAACAACACATAAAAGCTAAAAGTAGCATCAGTAGACAAAAATTGAGCGAGTATGATGAAGAATTTCAAGTAGAACCGTGTTTTTTAACAAATGGAAGAGATCTTAGGCAACATGGTGGCTCAGTTGGTAGAGCTGTTGCTTCTCAGTGTGAAGGTCGCTGGTTCAAATCCCAGCCTGGGACCTTTCTGGGTGGAGTTTGCATGTTCGCTCAGTGCATGCGTGGGTTTTTTCTGGGTACAATGGTTTCCTCCCACAGACCAAAACATGCATGTTAGGCTGATTGGTCTCTAGGTGAGAGTGAGTGGTTGTTTGTCTCGTATGTGGCTCTGTGATGGACTGGAGACCTGTCCAGTGTGTCCCATGCCTCTCGTGACCCGAAAAGTAAGAAGCGGGTAAAGATAATGGATGGATGGAAGAGATCTTGATGCATAATATTTGTAAATACAATTTAATACAGTATTTTGAAAAGTCTAGAAGTCAAAACCAAAAGTCCTACCGCTCGTCTGCTGAATGAGCAGAACGTTTCGCTGAACGGTTAAAATGTCACCAAGTGTGAAGTAATTAGTGCAGAAAGGTAAAAATCAGGAAAGCTGTGTGAATGCAGAGTTAGCACAAATGTTTAATCACTGACACTTTGTTTAGTATTTGTTAGTTGTAACGTGCAGCAGCACACTTTAATAAGTTTAAACATGTGAGCAGCTGTCACTGAGCAGCCTGAAGCTTCTTCTGCACGTCCTGAACACCACGGACCTTCACTTCCTGCTCTTTAAACTGCCTCTCTGTCTTCTTTCCTACGGTGTGTGTGGCGTGGTGCGTGTTCATCAGATGATCTGTTTTGTTGTGTAAAACACTTCGTAGGGGGACAGCTGTACATCATGAGAGGTAAGACAGCAGCAAAACATAAACTTTTTTTTAGAACAACAGATGTTGTGGATTCAAGCCGTTATTCCCGACTGTATTTCTACAGGTGCTGGTCATAAAACTAGAATACTGTATCATGAAAAAGTTGATTTATTTCAGTAATTCCATTCAAAAAGTGAAACTTGTATGTTATATTCATTCATTACACTGACTGCTATTTCTTTTAATGTTGATGATTATAACTGACAACTAATGAAAACCCCAAATTAAGTATCTCTGAAAATTAGAATAATTAATATAATACAGTATACAAGTTTCACTTTTTGACTGGAATTACTGAAATAAATGAATTTTTTTCATGATATTCTTATTTTAGGACCACCACCTGTAAATATGATCACTTTATTTGATTGAATTTTGTTTGTATTTAAATGCAGCTCTGCTTTAAAAGTTAGGTGCAGTACTCAGGTGTAACCACTTGGTGGCACTGCCTCACTTCTCTCCTGTGCCTCCTTTCCAGACACATACGTGAAGCTCACCATGCTGGACTCCAAGGGCAAAGAGATGTCCAAGCGTAAGACGGCCGTGTGCCGCGGCCAGCCCAACCCCACCTACAAGGAGACGTTCGTCTTCCAGGTGGCGCTCTTCCAGCTGTCGGAGGTGTCGCTGGTGCTGACGGTGTTCTGCCGGCGGAGCAGCATGAAGCCCAGGGAGAGGCTGGGCTGGGTCTCCCTGGGCAACAGCAGCACCAGCGAGGAGCAGCAGACCCACTGGACAGAGATGAGGGAGGCGGAGGGTCAGAAGGTCTGCCACTGGCACACGCTCACAGACACATAGAAGGATTTCCAAGAGCCGACCTACAAGAGCGCTCCCTGGACGCTCGGAGCCACGGACGCATCACAGCAGACGTGTTCGTGAGGATGGGATCA
>JARVLU010000179.1:24179714-24192359 GCA_031762415.1 Simpsonichthys santanae | reverse complement strand
CAGTGTGGGATCCTCTGCACTCCTGTGCATGAAGGACAGTCTTTTTAAGTTCAAAGTTTTTGTCTATCCATTGTGCCGTAAGTCTAATCATGCTAATGGGGATAACATGGCATCCAAATGTCTGCGGTAAAACTCACCCAACAAGTCGTGCTATCAGCTATTAACTTCTCTATGATGTCGGAAATGACAACGTGTAACTTGGGTAATGTTACGTCAGAAAAATATCTGACTGCGGACGATGTAGTGAGGCTCAACGTAGTCCACAAATCTTCTCAATCCGACATCCTCACCAACAAAAAATAAAACTTCCATGCCGCCGACATTTTGAATTCGGGTATGGCGCACGTAACGTCATCGGTTGTGCTGCAACATTATCACGTTGTGCTGCTGCTGCAGGCAAAAACAGTGCCTTTTATATCGGCGAGTTATTTAAATGGAATGGCCGATGTCAGATATTGAAATTTAATGTTAATATCAGCCGATATCGATATCATGCCGATAATATTGTGCATCCCTAATCTGAAATCAGTCAGTAACACACACACAACTCAGAAATGACATATAAAAGGGTATTGCATGCCAGTATTGGAATAAGGTGTATTTATTATTTTTACCTGTTCGGTAGTCGACTCTTAGAAGATGTTCACTTCATATCCGGAGATACTTTGAAGGATGAAGCTGGTCTCTACTGACATTGGCTAACCATCATCTCAATATGTCAGGTTTGTGGAATGGAAACCTAAAAATAATCAATGACATAATATTATATTTTATGTAAATATTACATAAATCAGAGGCAATACCAGATTGTAGCATGATTCAGTATAGAAAAAAAAAATCGCTGTAATGCCACTTTGATTGCTAAAATGTGCTGCTGATTATCCATGCTGTTGATCTCGTGATGCTGATTTATTTCACACTGCTGTATTCATTCGTACTCATCTGCTCACAGTCACACACTCATGTTCGTGCTGCTGTTGTTCCATGTATTACTGTTTTTGCACCAAGTGTTTGTTTGGTGTATTATTCTTAGTTTAGCACATTTCTTAGTTCATATATTGGATCTTTTTACCGTTTTTCTTTACAATTTATACTTTTGTTGGATGTAACTGGGACCAGTGTGTACACAATTTCGTTCCACCACATGTACCACATACGATGCAACTCGCAATAAAGAACCTTGACCTTGACCATAGTGCTACACATGACACAGAAGCCAATATCTACTAACTATTAATTAACTGATATTACAAGGCTTAATTGAATTTTAAAGTTACATTATTAGCATCAATTATGGTCAGATCACATTTACATTGAGATAAATAAGATTAAATCTGCTTATTTGTGAAATGAGATACTTTTTCTCTTTGGTTTGCACAACTGTTGTACACACAGCTTTATGGCATTTTTACATTAGATGGTTATACATTCTATTATCATTAGTACCGGTAATATTTACCTATATCAGCTCTTACTCTTGGTTATTTAGCCAATATTTACAACAATGCTAAGCCCAGACGCTTTCCCTCTGTGGTTATGGCTCCTGCGCCTCCAGTGAGTCAAAACGTCACAAGACCAATGCCCTCTAGTAGTCTTATTTAACTCTATGCCTCAAACTAGTGTACATCACCAGTGTGCGTTTATAAAGCTGTTGTCAGCAGCAACGCGTAAGTTAATCACTCCTCAGTGCCAGATAACACTAACCTGCTTCAACTCTGCTGCCATCAAGATGTGCAAACAATGTCACCCGCTGCTGAAAGGCAAATATGGACAGCAATGTTTTAGTTCATGTCTAAATAAAATAACTGTCAGTTTTTAGATGTGAATGTAAAATTTGTTGCGATAGTAGCCAACACTGATTCCTAAAACATTATTTTGAGTGCTAACAGATTGGAAAAGGATTCAACATTTTTGCCATTAACCATTTGCAGTCAACACAGTGCGTGTCTATTGGCAATTTTGGAAATAATAAATACAGTATACCATTATAATTTAGAAGCTAACCCAGTTCAAGACTGATTCTACAGCAAATCAACATTAGCAAACAAAATAGCTATAACTTGATCAACTTTACCATTTTGCCTTACGTTTTGAAGTAGCTGAGAGGCATTCACAACACAACCTCCTGAAATATTGAATATGACTGTGCCTAATATTTTCAACGTTTGACCAAAATGGTTATAACTTGGTCAATTTTAGACATACTGTAAAATGATCTTAGTCTGACACATTATATTATTCCTGAATGTTAGACCTTTAATTTTTACAAAGGCTTTATAAACTATCGTAAGGCACGCTTAAATAAATACCTGCTTATAAATGTACGTGCAAACAGTTTATAAATTCATGTGGAAAATCAAGTGTGAACGAGAACTGAGCTATGTTCAGTTTCCAACTTGCGATAATAAAATGTTTAAAAAACAGCAGGAAACTGAGACAACCAGTGACTCCCATGTGACTACAACATTGCGTTGCCTTGAAGTCTATGTTGAAGTTAGGCTTTTACCAGTTCAAACCTAAAGCTGAACTGTTTGTTTAAACACAACAGTCAACTTTTTGTTGATCCAGCTGGTCTACATTCCCAGCCCTGGTAGAGGAGGTCCATTTCTCTGAACCAGCACAGTTGGTGCCAATTTAACACCAGTTCTTTTGACCAAAAGCCGGAATAGAGAATTACTTCCAACTTCCAAGACAGGCAACAATCATAAAATAAAACTGCACTGAAAATACTTGTGCAAAAAAAAGGGTAAAAGTAACAAACTTTATCTGTGTCCTGACTAAAAAGTCTTACATACTGCCAAGATTTAGACTTTGCTCAGTAGAAACTTCTGACTAAATATGCCTAACAGGTATTTGAACCATTCATTACCAAAAATCTAATTACAGGCACCCATATGCTACTCATTTACTCGTTTGCATCTACATAATTATCTTTGAAACATGAAAAGTCAGGCTACAAATAAGCTTCTCAGATTAGATGAATATCTGCTTCCACACCCCCACTTTTTGTTGTCCTCACATTGTAGAATTTTGATATGCTTTTTCATCAGATAATCTATTTTATATAAACACTTAAACTGCAGTTAAAGTGAGAAAATGTGTCACAGTTCTGCCCGCCAGCTGCACTGCGTCAGCTCTGCTGCAACAAGATGTAATTAATTAAAACACATTTCCTCTCATTAATCAAAAGCCAGGGACATTTTACAGCCTAATATGTTACAATTCTGACCAAACAGCTGACCTTAATCAGTCGACTACAGTTGTGCTTATCTGGAGCAAAGTGAACCCAGCTCAGAGTTACAAAAAGACAAGAACAAAAGGGGGAGGAAAAGTATTTTTGTTTTAGCCAAGGAAACTCATTAGCGTCAAAAGCCACCAAGGTTCCTACATGTCAAAATTAACCTCTTTCTTTCTCTTTAATTTTAACATCTATAATTGACAATGAGGCGCAGTAAGGCACAACATTGAGGTATTTAAAAGGAGTGCAGGATTTCTTTGTTTCATTTTATTTTCTACTGGCATTTGTACAGCAAGTGACCTAAGATTTGCCACGGGTTTTGTGAATAAGTTTTGGTTTAAACAAGAAAACGTTCATTTGGGCTCACCTTAAACTTCAAGTTTTCTAGTAAACAACAGCTACATCCACATTCAGATTTACCAAAGCTATCCTAGAGAATATGTTTCTTGCCTGACTGGCAATATAAATACAGAGATGTAATAAATGGAACAGTGATAATAATGTTTGGCTGCATCGCTCGGCCCTTATGAAGCTACTGGAGGACCACAATAGCAGCTGATAACGCCTGAGACATCAGCAAAAAGCGAGTTGATGATTCCTTTGATAGCAACAGCTGCTGTCAGTTAATATTACACACAATCAAGCCACTAACCAAACGTTTCAAAAGCCTTTTATTACACGGACAATGATGACCAACCGACAGAGCTGTACTAAAGTCTAGAAAACACTTCAATTTGTTTTCTTTACATTTAAAATGACTTTTATTTATTTTTTTAAGTTTTTCACATTTTTTATTATTTTGTAGTGCAGGTGGCCATTTTCAAAGGAATCGCAGGTTGCTATGTCACTATACTGACCTTAAATGCATTCAAACTTTAAGTTAAGGAAAGAACTACAGTGTTTATGCCAAAATGAAAAACTTGGCAATGAATCAAGTTTAAATTTTGTTTTAGACAATCCAGTAGCAGAAGCTTGGTGTGAAGACTTGCCATCACAATATCAATGAGCATAATATCAATATCTCAAAGGACTGGGATAAATTGTAGGCTATTACATTTCAATGCACTCATGTTCTACTTATTAATACATTTGGTCAAGCTAATGGACTGACGCTGGCCTTGATGCCCACACCTGGTTTAGATAATTAGAATGACAAAATAAAGTGAGGAGAGAGTTTATTGCAACTGATATTATTGTCACAATAATAAACAATATTGCACTAAAGTTTTTCTATTATCATGCAGCCCTGGTGAAGTTGTACTTTGTTCCCATGTTTTTAGTTGTATGTAGAAAATAATTTAAACAAGCAGTTCCAGCATTTTGGAAGCAAAATATACAACAACAACAAAAAAGAGAAGAGGCTCAAAACATTTGCAGAATACTGCAAATTGAACACAGCCACCATTAAATGTACCCTTGATATTCTGCAATCCACATTTAGTCCTGACAAATACCTGCTGCTTTCTGGACAACATCTTATTTTGGGCTATTTTCACATTTTTACATCCACACATTTCGCAGGAATTTAAGTTAGCGTGACATTTCCTTCCATCCAACCTTCTGGAAAGTTGTGAACAGACCTGAGTTCTACGCAAACTGCAAATTGAAGCTCGGACTCAAATATTTGCCTTGACCGCTGAGCCCAATTGTGAGGTCTCTGCCAGTTCTCACTCAGCATCAACACCCCTCTAACTACTAAATAAATAAAACTATACAATAAGGCATAAAAGATATATAAAAGCAAGTGGCAGAACCTCTAAAGTAATGACATTTCCTTCCATCCAACCTTCTGGGATGTTGTGAACAGTCCTGAGTTCTATACAATCTGTAAACTGAAGCTCGGACCAAACATTTTATCAGTAAATGTCAGCGTTAATTTCTTTCCTTTGTAATCCCGAAATATTTTTATAAAAGTGTCGTCTATGAGCTCAGTGTTGGTAGATATTTTTGCAATTTATAAATGCATAAAACAGCCTGTAAGAAACGTTGTAGAAAGTTTTACCTAGTTGACAAATGTAATGTTGGTTATTCTCTGTCACATCACTGTTGTTTCATATCTACCATTAATATCTTAAATGGATCCTCAATGAGACAGGACTGTGTTCAGCTTTAAAGAGAAGCAGTTGGGAGTAACACAGCAGAAGTAATGTGTATAATCATGCCCGACTAACTTATAAATCCTCTTGTTATCTTGCCATAGCAGCCATGCTTGCTCCCGAGAGCTCTTCCTTCTGAGCGGGCTGGCAGAGGCCAGAACAGATTGACTCAGCCTGACAACAGCTGCCAGAAACCCACAAGCCACGTCCTCCAGACACTGATGGATTGTGGGAAAAGTGCCAGAGTTATTAGGCTCTGACGTAGAGAAATTATGGCATCGTACCATCCGAAAAGTGGTTCCACCCGAGCAAGACATGTTGTTAAAGCTAGTTTACAAATTCTCCGTACTTAAGGATAACAGCTAGAAGATAAGGGCTGGTATGAGATTCTGACGGTTTGATAACACTGAGTAATAATGCAAATGTTTAATGGTATTCTAGTAAAAATAATAATAATAATAAAATGCATCGCGCTATCTATTGGTTTCCAATTATAAACAAAAATGCAATTACCATTACTTTTGCTTCCTAAATACTGTCACATATAGCTTAATGGCTTGTTATTGTACATATACCGTAATAGTATAATACAAAAAGGTTTGTAGTTATTTTAATTATTGTAACCGTGCACAGATATATTGTAAATAAGGATACCGACAGCACAACTGAACATGTACCGGTAGTCACTTTTTATATAAAATCTCTTGGCTCTTTTTTTGGACTTGGGACAGATTTGCAACAAATTTGTGAATAGCTTTTTTACATTTTCTTAAAATCAAAACTGAAATTGTCATTTATGCACAAGTATTGAGAATGAATATAAAATTAAACATGGTGCCACACCAAAGTCAACAGGCAGTTTTATTTATTTTAATTGTTAGTTTATAAATTTTAAGTTGTTATAGCTGTATTCCTTCAGTGGTTCTGTTCTGTATAAAGTACCGTTGAGAAAACCTGACAAGCTGGTGTTAGTTCATAACGTAGCTGGTTTAATAGCCTCCTTAACGAGCCTGCAGTAAACTTTATAATTGAGTGAGGCTCTGTGAAAACAACAAGCAAAAAAATCTATAGTTTTTTGGTATTTTATTAAAATACATTTAAACCATATAACGGCAAGACAATTAAAAAAAAAGTTTTGACATTTTAACACTGCAACAAAGTAGAAGTAGTCCTGCTATACCACTCCTTTCCCAGTATTTTTCAGCTTAAAAACAGCTACAAGCTGCTGCATCTGTTCTGAACACAAATGTCAGTCATGTCATTGATTTATCTCATCTGGTGCAAAAAGAAACAAGACGACCTTCTGTTGTTCAATAAGCATTCAGAACAAGAAGTCCAAGCTCCTAAAGCTCTCTCCATACCCTTCATTTGATGATCCATTGAGTTTCTGATCACAGTTCCAAAGCTGGGGTGCATTATTACACCAGACGACTCCAAAACCTTCTGAGATTTGACTCGGCTAAAGCACTTTTTAAAGTAACGGGTGCACCGATTGCAGTTTTCTGGACTATCACCCTTCTCTAAAAAGCCTGACCTGCCGATTCTGATTTTGTTTTTATAAGCGACACTGTCAGGTCACAATGCACCTTCAATTCACCATCTTATTTTATAGAAAAACATACCCTTGAACAATAACCTAGAAACAATACAAATTTGTTTTTAACTGGCCATGGAGGTAGTGCTCTGAAATATAAATGAAGTTTAGACAATTATTGTTAAAACTACAAAAAGTGAAAATTGGTTTCTCATGTCAGTATCGGCTGATCGCCATCACCCAAAATTAAGGAAATCAGGGCTGCACTCCCTATTTTGAACTGTTTCAAAGCGACCGATGAACCAGCTGAATGAAAAGTACATTTTGCTGTTAAACTCCACACCTTCCAGGTCAGAGAGGAAAAAGATGGCAGTCAGGTCACACTCATTTTTACGACTCACAACAAAGGCCGATCTCATAGGATTACAGCAACACGTTTCATTTCCTTCACTGAGAACAAGAGTACCGAGAGCGGCATCACACTGCCTGAGGCTTACAAAGAAAATACATTTAAAGGAAGACATATGATGCTTAATGGCATTACTTTTCTCACAGGGGCAAGACTGTAACCCTTGGACTTCAGTATTTGTACAGCTTTACAGCTGGAAATGAAAACTACTGGACAGCGTCAACACATTTGGAGAAAAAGCAGAGGGTGAAAGAAAATGAAGGATTTTAGACCTGAATACTGTATTTTAGGAACACCACCACCAAAGTAACATGTTGGTGAGAGTTGTGCAGTCAGAGAGGTCTTAGCTGGTGAATCTGTAACGCTCACTAAGCATTATGTGGTAAGTTAAAAGCTTTGATAGCTTTACACATATGCACTCTATCACTCAGTTCCTTCTGACGGATGTGACAGAGTTAAAAATGTCTATAATATTTAAGTATTGCAGTATGAATCAGCGATTAACTGGCACATTCCATCATCTACTTTTGACAGACTGATCTACTGTTAAAGAAATCTTAAATTAGTCGTTAGATCCACCAGATGAAAAATCCAACAAAGTTCAGTCAGGTTATCTAGACGTCTTTTTTATTTATTTATTTATTTGTTTTTTGAGGCGTTTCGTCCTTCATTCAAAGGAGTTCATCAGTCCAGTCCTTTGGATGAAGGACAAAATGTCTCAACAACAACAAAAAAAGAAAGAAACCGTCCAGATGACCTGACTGAACTTTTTTTGTTAGATTTTTTTTATACCTGGATTATTGAGCATGAACTTTGATGTTTTGAACCACTTAAGCTATGGCTGCCTCAGAGGAGTCGATGGGGGAGAGGGCAGGCCTCAGAAATCATCTTATCACCGTCAAACTTGGTCCACTATAGAGTGTGCTGCTTGTGGGACCAAGTTTGTTGTGGCTCCTCTGAATGTTTAAGTCCTTTGGATGAAGGACAAAACGTCAAAAAAAAACAACAACTTCTAGATGATCGGACTGAACTTTGTTGGATAATTTTTACCAGAATTATTGAGCATCAACTCTGATATAATTTATTTTCAAGTATAAACTTTTTATTTAAATGATGACTCCCGAATGTGTGTGTGAAAATACCCATTTACCACCATGAGCAGTACTTCACCATTCAAGTCCATAAAAAGGACGCCACGAAACGAACATTGTTCTTTTGTAGCAAAATGTGGTTTTGACTGATATTTCTTGACATTTCTGTTGGGGTGAGGAGTTGCTGCTACTCAAATAAGGTTTTAAAAAGAAAAATCTATCCCAAATGTACCTGATTCCTAACAAAAACAGTTGAAACATTGAAAAACCTGAGCTGCACATTGACTTAAGCATCCGACACCTGATAAAAACATTCACACAAGACAGGTGCGGACAACGCTCATCTTTAGCTTGAACTTATTTAAAACACGTTTCGATAAATAAAACAAACGTTACAGCAATACTTCAGCAAATTGAATATTTGACAAGAAAACTTCGAACCACACTGAGCCTTTTCCCTGCCGATAACTTTGGCGCATGATGACAGCAGAAAGGAAACCTTCAGGTGGAAATAATGATGGGAGTTTTAGTAAAGCCAGTGCAGTGAGCCAGCCTGAGAATAACCTGAGGTATGGAGCTGGAAAACATATGCAGAGATGAGGAAAAACCACTTAATTGTATTAGAGCAGCAGTTCTTCTGCCAGCTGGTGTCAAAAAAGGTTCAGTGTGAGAAAGAGTTGGTGAAATAAACCAAAACATGAACTGCTCCGTCATAAAATATGAAGCATCTGCATGAATTTCTGCTACATTTTAACAATGTGCAGGAGGTAAAATATGTTTTTAGGAGTGTGCACACAAAATACTCTGATTTTTAAATGTCAAAAATAACTAAGGGCACATGAGATATTTTGTGGTGTTGTTTGTCCTAGTAGAGACGCTGTAGTTTTCTTTTCTTTTTGCTGAATCCTGAAGAACATAAATCTATAATAGCTGAAATTATCAAAACATGAATGTCTTAACGGATAAAAGAAATGGCTGATCTGTGTATAAATTCAGAGTGATTAAAAACGTTGCCAATCATGTTAGCTTTGTTTAATGGCGTTTTCAGTTAGCTATTAAGCTAAGCAGTGATTAACATTTTTTTTAACATAAAATTTGACGATCTTTTGTATTAAACATGAAAATATAACAGTGTTTATGCATTTTAGGATCATCAAAAAGCAGGTAAAATTATTTTAAAGTTGCATCCGAGCCTGTCTGAACTATTACCGAGGAGCCTAAAAATTCCCATCCCTGATTTTTACCACAAAACTAAATAGACTCCAGAAAATGCGATAATCCACCATTAATAAAATATGCTGAAGACATTTCTTTAGCTCACGATTTACAGATGCCTTACAGCTTGGTTGGTAAAATTCTTAAGCCAAAATATTACACCGATAACGATTCTGTTACTTAAGGTAAAGAATGCTGGTTTTATTGTGGTTTTCGTGCTGTGATTGCAGCAACATGTGACTGCAAGGACGAGACATCTTTCAGAGAAAGCGTGGCGTGACTCCTGAGAGGAAAAGATCAATATCCTTCTCCACAATGGGAAACCTGCTGCCCTGTGTGGTGCATAATAGTTGACATTATGGTCTAGTCTGATTGTAAAATGACCAAAAGTTCAAATCACACAAGTGGCTGCTTGATATAAAAGTGTGACTGAAGATGAGATCTGTGCTTGTTTTCCCTGTCGGACTATCACTACATGTAGTCTGGTTTTAAAACTATCAAGTTGTTTTAAACTGGAAACAAGGTGGAGTCAATTCAGCTTTACATACAACGGTATGGGGTTCAGGTTCATGCAGATAATTTTCTGCATTCCCTTTTCTAGGATTCTCTGAAGGACTAGGTTCAGATTTCTGCTCAGCAACTTGGAACGACCCACGTAGTCTGTTACAGCCACAAATCAACTCACCTCACCGCCTTGGGCTGACAACTCTGACAAAGCAATGAAGCAGATAACTGAGAGCTCAGGCTTAGGCAAAACTGGATACCTAGAAAATGCAACACCTGTTGGCTTCCTCGGGGTGCACGTCTGCTCAGAGCTCAACACCATCAGACTATCCTGGGTTAAATGTTTACACAAGGTCGCTCTGAACTTTGTTTCCTGCCACAATGCAAATGAGGTAATAATCAGCTTCAGTCAGAAACATTTAAAATAAATAGTGTGTGCCTACTCAAAGTAAGGGGAATATGAAATGTGAATTAAAACTATGACTTGCAGTAAACATGTGCAAGTGCAAAAAAACAAAATTGTATTAATTTTGTTAATGTTTTTTGACTGTATATTTTGCCTGTTGGCAAACTGTCATGAACCGCTATTAATGAAAGTTACAGAAAGTAATCATTGGATGCATAGATGACTGATTAAAGACTAAAGTCAACGTGATTCAATATGACTTCAACAGCCAGAACAAAAGCAACTATAACAACCAGTTTTACAGATATTAAAGGTTCAAGTTTTACGTTCAGAGTGACTATTGTCATTCGCATGACATTTGGTAAATGACCTACAATTAACGTACAATTTGCTGAGGTAGTAGCAGAGACTGATTCTCAACACTTTGAGCTCTAATGGGTTGGAGAAAAGCTGTAAAATGTTGCCATCAACTATTTACAGGTGCATTAAAAAACTGGAATATTGTGAAAAAGTTCAATTTTTCTTGTGAATTGTTTCAGAAAGTGAAACTTGTGTATTTTTCATATATAATATAGATTAATTACACAAAGAGTGAAATATTACAAACTTTTATTTTTTGTAATTTTGATGATTGTGACTTACAAATAATGAAAATAATAATAATAGTTCAGTGTCTTAGAAAATGAGAATATTCCACTGCCAGCTTTAGGTACCTGTGACAGGGTGGGCAGGAGCCAAGTCTGGAAAATGAAATCAGCATCTCCATAAAGCTCATCAGCAGAAGGAAGCATGAAGTCTCTAAAATGTCCTGGTAGATGGACTTCAGAAAACACAGAGGACCAACACCAGCAGAGAACATAGCACCAAACCATCACTGACTGTGGAAACTTCACTCTGGACTTCAAGCAACGTGGATTCTGGTCCTATCCACTCTTCCTCCATGGGACTTTGATTTATAAATGATGTGAAAATTGTACTTTAATCTGAAAAGAGGACATTGGACAACTGAGCAACAGTCCAGTTTTTGTCTCCTCTGCCAGTAAGATGCTTCTGATGTTGTCTCTGGTTCAGGAGTGGCTGGACTTGAGGAATGAGACATTTGTAGCCCTCAGCTGATTAGGGTGACACCAGGAGTTCACAATGTGGACCTCTAATTTTCTGACACTGAATTTGTTTTTTTGTTTTTCATTATCTGTAAGCCATAATCATCAATATCACAAGAAATAAAGCCTTGAAATATTTCACTCTGTGTAATGAATTTATGTAATACTGTATTTCACTTTCTGAAATGACTGACACACACAAGACTTTTTCCACAATATATATACAGTATACGTATATAATTTTTTTATGCACCTGTAGAGTCAACTATCAGCAGTGTCTCATGAACCACTGGGAAATTAAATACAAGCTGCTTCTAATTATTAATTAAAACATTTCAGGCAGAATGAATAATGTATAATTTAGTGCAACTCTGCGACACTGAAAACACCAATCACCTCTTTTTTTAACGTGTTTTAAATAATGTATTAGTCGTACTAAAAACTGGCTTGTAATACAGTATTTGAAAAAATATACTGTGACAAACTGTTAGAAATTCCTAACATGAACATTTTAAAAAGATGTGGCATTTTAGTCGCACTTGAACTTGGTGGAAAGAACGCATGTTTTTGACCAAAACTAAAATAAATCATTTCAGAATTGACCGATTTAATGAGTTTTGTTCATGATAGCGAAAACTGCATCAACTACATTTGAGTTTGACGCGTTTAACACACAGTGTTTGTGGCGTCTGCAGAAATTAACCTAAATGCCTTCGAGCCCCAATTTTTGCAACTCAAGCCAAATTAGAAATATTCGACAAAAAAGGACTACGTCAGACATGATGTTACCGTAATAAAGATGAGAGATGCCGAGAAAAGGCACAACGATCTGTCCAGTTAGCTCGCCTGCTAGCAAGCAGCAGCAGTGGTCATAACAAAATGTAATTTACTCTGAACTACAGACCAAATGTTAGCTTGAAGGGGCTACTCACCTCAGTAAAACCAGCTCAGGATGTCAAGCAACGCAGGTACAAACCGCTCGAGAGGTTGGACCTCCCAAGGTTAAATTTTAACGAGCACGGTCCCCGGACAACCTTGTGTGGTGTTGC
>JARVLU010000179.1:24159887-24179704 GCA_031762415.1 Simpsonichthys santanae | reverse complement strand
CATATCACAGCGCTCACCGCTCCATTAAAAGCTGCATTGTTGAGGACTGGAGAGAGACGGCTGGACTCAACGCAAAGCATTGTGGGAAACGGTGCTGAACGAACTGTTCCGTTCACAAAACAGAGAACTGGCGTCCCCTTGTGGTTAATCTGAGTAACGCACACTTTTAGAATTATCTAACAAGTGGACGGACATACAGTGATTATTATGATAATCATAATAATAAAAATCTTTTTAATTGTAAAATAATTTTTTTTATTTTAAAATTATGAAATTTGTTGCACCTTAAAACAATTATGGACACAAACGAAACCATAAACATGTTCTAATAACATGCTCATAATAACACTAACTAACTAACTAACTAACTAACTAACTAACTAACTAACTAACTAACTAACTAACTAAATAAATAAATAGATAAATAGATAAATAAATAAATAGCTACCTAACTAACCAAATTAAATAATTTAAATAAATACATAAATAAATACATGAATAAATACAGAAATGTTTATTGTTAACATTATTATTAACAAATTTTATAACCTATTACAACGTATGTTACTGGAAGACTGATGATTAAATTAACAAAACCAATGAATTACATAAATTTACAATTTAAATAATTATAAAAAAAATAACTAATCTGAAAGTAAAATATTCTAAAAGCATGCTCATAAAATAGGTTGACTAACAAACTAACTAACTAAAACAATACAAACTTTAAAATTGATGATATTACTGTATTATTATTGTTGTCATCATAATTATATTTAGGCTGCAGTTAGCAAGATTATTCTGAAGAGGGCGATATTGAGTCCAAATGATTTGAGGGAACCAGGCAGTCGCACTTTGATGACGTATGTGTATGAAAATGGAGAGAAAACACATGTCTGCTTTTTCGCTGTATCAAACGTTGCAGTCAGATGAACCCCCTCCTGCTAAAAAATCCTCTCTACAGGTAACTAAATTTATTTCGACTTAATACTGGACTATACTTCTGCTGCTGGTTTGGTGCTGAAAATAATTTCCATTTTCCTCATTTGTCTGGGTCATTTTATTGTCCTTAAAATGTGTGTTTTATCAGGTGGACATGAAGAAGAAAAAAGACAACGAGGCTGCAGCTGCTGATGTAAACCCATCTAAAGCTCAGCTGAAAGCAAAGAGGAAGAAAACGAAGAAGCAGCTTCTGAAGCCAGATGAGAAGCTGCAGCCTCAAACAGCTCGTCCTGTATGAACCTTTAAACCTTTTGCCTTTCTTTGAAGTGAAGTTGGATTATTACTAAACTAAGCTTGATATTGCTTCAAATCGTGTGCTTTTACAAGCCTAACTGAGTTTATTTATGTTTTAAAGGAGAAGCGTGTTACTGGAAGTTCTTTAGAGGCTGTTTTGACCAAGCTGACAAAAGTCAACAACAGCAGAGTAAGGGCAAGACAACTCTTTGAGTGGCTCATCAAACCTGTTCCTGAAGCTGATTTTTTCAGGTAGAGTTCTGCAATCTTTTTGTCTATTACAGTATTCCTTAACACAGCTTTGCTTATCAAATCTTGTCAAAGTGGCATTTGCTACTTTTAAAGGGGTGTTACTGGCATTTATGGAGGTTTCTGTTTAAAACGGCTGATTCTCCAGTCTATTATGTATAATTTAGGTCCACCCAACTGACTTTCTTCAGGTGGCATCTGGCAACAGTTAAATCTGAATTGAATTAAGAAGATGTCCTTATGATGGGTCCATATCCCTCACAGGCTTAATCAGAGTGAGATCCAATTAGAAACAAGATTACATCCTGAAGTCAGTGTTATTTTCTTGCTACTAGTGGCCCATATATGTTTAGGATCTACTTGAACATGTGTGGGTTTATCTGGTATGCAGAGTTGTATGGGACTCAGTCTGCCAGATAAACCAATAAACTTGTTTTTCTTCCCATAATGCATCAGTCTGGTATGTACAGTATTTTTATTTTTTTTCAAGTAAAGGTATTAAATTGGCCTGTTCCCACACAGAAGTGATCCTTCAGGGGTTTGGTCTGCTTCAAACCTACCAGTTTTCCTTCCTTAGACCACTTTTGGTGGCTGTTAACTACTGCACATCACAAGCAGCACCCCACACAGAGAAAGGTTTAGTTCAAACCCATTTCAGTGTTTTACTATTGGGGGGTGATCGCCCATATATAGATGTTTTTATGAGTGTTGACTGCTTTTGATTTCAAACGACGCTTCATTTATTAAAAAGTCTCCTAAATGCTGCTGTGTTATGAAAACACAGCAAAACACTAATTGAATTTAGCACCAACTTAAAAATGTTGTCTGGATTATTAAAGACTTTTTAGCAAGAAATGAACAATAAGTTTTGAATGAGGAAAAAAGTCAAACATAAAATATTTTATAACCTGAAATGTTGTTCAGCCCTGGATCACAGTGAAATAATGAAGATTAATGTATATATATATTTTTTTTTCTTGGTTCTTTAAGAGACACGTGGGAAAAGAAGCCCATTTTTGTTCAACGCAACAATCCAGATTACTACAAAGGACTGTTTTCAACAGATGAGTTTGATCGCATATTGAGAGAGGTAAGAAAACAATTAGGTTTTTGGTTTAAAGACAATGGGTTTGATGGTGTTTGTTAGTCTCATTCCGTAAAGAAACAATAATGCGTTTGATATGACTGGATTTTTTTTTTTCCTTTTAAATAAACTACTGCATGAAAAAGTTTCAGAGATTGACAATAAATGATAACCAACTGTTTCTATTAGAGTATATGCTCTCTGATTAACAACATTTTGTTCAAGGGTTAAAAGTAATAGTGTGAATGTTTATGAAGCATTCACACTATTGTGATCCATTTTTCTGCTTCTTTCAGCCTAATTGGCCAAACATATGTTCTTTTTGTTTTATTCTGCTAATGTAAGCTTGTTCTAACTTTTCAGCTACTGTATGTCTTGAACATTTTTTAGCTAATTTCAGCAGTTTTTAGATAAATTTAAGTAGGGATGCACGATATTATCGGCATGGTATCAGCTGATGTTGGCGATAAATATTGGACATCGGCCATTCCATCAAAATAACTCACCGATATAAAAGGCAATGCTTTAGTGTTACATCATTTTCAGCCCCCTTTTTGGCATCTGCATTTGGCAGCAGGCCAAACTGAAGACCATTCAGAATAATGTACCGGTAGTACCCGGTATTTTTATTCCACAGCAGAGAAGGCTATGTAGTCTCTAAGTAGATCTAGGGGGAAAAATATTTGTATTGGTATCGGTTATCGGCCAAATAAGTTTTAACATACTGTATCTGCAAATTGGATGTCGGCCAATATCGTGCATCACTAAATTTAAGTTTTTCATGATTTCTGTTTCTTTCAGCCTAAAACCAATAACGTCTTTATGCTAATTTCATCTCATTATGCTCCTTTGAGTTTTTTCTGCTAGTTTTAGCTTTTTCTGCCTTTTCAGCTACTATTTAGCTCTTTTGATGCTGTTTTTGGCTTTTTTGGATAATTCAGCATTTTTGGCTCATTTCAGCTCTTTCTGCTTCCTACTGGTAGTTAAAGCTATTTCTGCCTTTTCAGATACATTTCAGCTAATTTTTTTGCTAGTTTCAGCTTTTTTATTTGCCAATTTCCTAATTTTTGTTCTTGTTTTTGCACATTTAAACCTAATTTAACAAATATGTCCTTTCTGCTGTTAAATTAGGCTTATTTCAGTTACATTTCAGAATATTTTTTAAGCTAATTTCAGCTGTTTTTCAGCAAGTTCTTCTGCAATAAGCATTCACATTGCATTTTTGCAGGAATTGCATTTTTTCTAGTTACAGTTGTCATCTTTATTTAATCTCACATTAAATTAACTAAGAATGATCAAGTGCTCATTTTTTTTTTGACCTTCTTAAAATAAAAGAATTAAAGCTGAGTGAGCTAAAATCACTAAACCAGGGAGTTTTTGTTGTTTAATACAGGAAGATGTTCAGTTTGGAGTAAACCTGGATGTGACCAGCTACATTAACGGAAAGAGGGAGACGCACAATCCTCCAGGTAGAGCTCTGCCGTTCACCGTGTGGGACTTCTACGAGGTGGGAACACGCTGATGAAAGCTTGATTTATATAAAATGTGTGGATATTTCCAGTGCAGAAATGTGTGCTGCCATCACTTATTCTAAGAAAGCTTTGTCCCAAACCCCTCCTGGTTAGAGTGGCTGTTCCATCCGGATGCTGAATCCTCAGGCGTTCTCCTCCACGGTGTGGAACGTTCTCTCCATCCTTCAGGAGCAGTTTGGCAGCATGGCAGGAGCTAACGTGTATGAATCATAGACAAAAATCTGATGCTGCAAAAGCTTTAGGTTCTGTTTTAATTTTTTTTTTTTTTTTTTGATAACCAGATACCTGACCCCACCTGGAACACAGGGCTTCGCTCCACATTATGACGACATCGAGGCCTTTGTGGTTCAACTGGAGGGGAAGAAACACTGGAGGGTTTACAGCCCAAGGTGAAACAGTTGGAATACATCCTCTCATGAAAGCAGCACCACACTGGATTTACTTTATTTAACACAATAACAATTAAGAACTGGAACAAAACACCTGATTGGTTGATTAAACAGTTTGATTTTTATGACATCAAACACTATAAACAGTGATCAAAAATTAGGTATTGGAAATGAGTAGATTTTATTTCATTTCAAGCAAAGCAGTGTAAGATTAACTATAAACTATCAACCGCCATTTTTTTGTATAAATTATTTACAGTAAGTTATTGAAACTATAGAAACTGCATCTTTTCTGAAAACTGCAATTAGCCGACTTAAATCATTAGTTAAATAAAAAGCAGAAGTTAAAATCAGCAACCAAAAAAAAAAAAAAAACTTTTGTTTTAGAAATGAAAATTAGCTAAACTGTAACTAAAAGCTAAAATTATAAGAACAGTAGCTCACAGCTGAAATTATAACTGTAGTTAAAAGATAAAATGAACTAAACTGTTGTTTTAAAATAAAAGCTACATGTTAGTAAAAATTTAAATTGTCTAAACAATAGCCTGAATTTTGAAATTGATCAAATCTGTTGCTAAAGCTAAAATGAGCAAAACCATAGCTAAATAAAGCATGAGAAAACTAAGAGCAAGTACCGTATTTTTTGGACTATAAGTTGCACTTAAAATACTTTAATTTTCTCATAAAAATCAACTGTGAGCCTTATTTTCATTCATTCAACCTTTATTTATACAGGTTAATCCCATTGAGCCTCGAAGACTCATTTACAAGAGAGACCTGAATAATAATAATGTTTATGTGTTCTCAAGCATAATTTATTAATTCAACCTTTATTTATACAGGTAAATCCCATTGAGCCTCGGGGACTCATTTACAAGAGACCTGAATCTTATAATCCGGTGCACTTTATGTATTAATTCTTGTTGTGCTTATTGACCTCGAACCAATTTTATGTAATACACGGCGCTCAAAAATCTGTCAAAATGAACTTGTTTTGCTTAATGCTCTTTAGTGCGCTTTATGTATGAAAACACATTCATTGATATTGCGCTTTATAATCCAGTGTGCCTTATAGTCTGAAAAATACGGTATGCTGAAGCAGATTTTAGAAAGCAGTTCTTTTGATTAAAGGGTTCTTAATGCGTTTCTATGGCGGAAATTATTTGCAAATAACGTTAAATAATCTAAAAAGCCTAAAAGTTAAAAGCACTGAATCAGCATTCACATTATAAAGTTCAAATTTTGGTTGTTTGTGCATTAGAAGGGAGTTAACTATTAAAATTATTGCTTTATCGCTGTGGAAGCAGCTAATTTTCATGTTTTTCATCTGAATTTTCTCTTTTAGGTCTGAAGCTGAAGTCTTGCCTGTACTTTCAAGTCGTAAGTAAAATAGTCTTGGTACTATAATTACCGGTAGTGTAATTACCGGAAAAATGTTTGAAAACTTCAATGCAGAAAGGAAAGCAGCTTAATACTCAAAGGATTTTGAAAAGTCTTATTCAAACGTGCAGTTCTTTTATTTTTAAAGCTTTTTAAACATTGTAGTAAATATTAGAGGTGACTCGTTCATGATCCCTCTCCAGCAAACTTCGACCAGTCAGAAGTTGGGAAGCCAATCCTGGATGTGGTGCTGGAAGCTGGGGATCTTCTTTACTTCCCTCGAGGATTCATCCATCAGGGCAACTGCCTACCGGACGCACACTCGCTGCACATCACCATCTCCTCGTACCAGAAGAACAGTTGGGGGGACCTGCTGCAGAAGGTAAGACCCTCTGACACCCAGAGCGATTACTGCTGATAAACATGAGAGCAACAGGAACCGCAGAGGGCAGCATCCGTAGATCTAAACCAATCTGATTTACCTTTATTAAATCTCTTCTGACTTGCAACATAAAACTATGTTTGGTTATTTAGAAAACTCCAAAGGTTTAGAAAACCTTTTAATATGCACATTTGGCTGATTTGGTTAATAAACACATCCTTTCAATGTGTGTAAATAAAGGTTTTTCCAGTCCACTCAAATAAAATAAGTCTGGTAAATCAAATACTGTACTTCTAAATGAATCAACAAATAGAAAGACGAATTATACTGGGACCTCTAAAATCAAATTCTAATTGACTCGAGAAAATGATTGAAACCACTCAGATTATGTTTATTTTGCCTCAGACCTCCTAAAGTGAAGACAAAACCTCTTGGAAGTCCACACAACCTCTGCAGTGTAAAACAGATATTGAGGCAAACGAAATTAAAACAAAAATTAACATGCGGGATATGAAATCAGTGGTTTCCCAACTCTGGTCCTTGAGGAACGCCATCCTGCGTGTTTTAGTTGTTTCCCTGTTATGGCAAACTTGATTGGAATTAACAGGTTTATAACAGGCTTTGGCAGAACTTCAGTAGGTAATAAAATCTCTCCATCAGGTGTGTTGGAGCAGGGAAACAACTAAAACATGCAGGATGGCATTCCTCATGGACCAGTGTTGGGAACTACTCAGAACAGACATGGACTTTTATTTTCCAGCTCAGCTGCAGTTTGTGTTGGCAGAACTAGAATGACTTGAAAACAACGTAAGGTTGAATTTATTTGAGACAAAACATTAATAGTTTGTCACAAATGTCTGTTTATACACAATTAGCAATATTTTAAGGATTTATTTTTGACCAGTTTGGCTAACCATACAACTCACTCACAGCATTGCTGCTCAAATATTTTTCCAGTCAACCCATTATGTCTCTTTTAGACAAAATCAGCTACTCATCTCTAACAGATCTTCACTTTTTCTCTCATTTCTCAGGTTGTTCCCGCTGCGTTAGAGATCGCCATGGAGGAGGACGTGGAGTTCAGACGTGGTTTACCTTTAGATTACTTGACATACATGGGAGTCCAGCACTCTGATAAGGTAGTTTATTTTATTTTTGTATCTACCGGTACTAATCACTTGTGGTTCAGCTCCTAACAGCTTTTGTGCAGAAGAACACCCGCCGCAAGGAGGAGTTCCTCGCCCACATTGAGAATCTGATGAAGAAACTACCGGAGTACGCCCCGGTGGACGCTGCGGTTGATCAGAAAGCCAGGGAATTCTTCCATGACTGTCTGCCTCCAGTGCTGACTCCAGGTATGAGCCACTGAAGAAAACTAGCTGAAACGGGACAATTTTTATGTTTTAACCATTTACGTGACCACTCTCAAGACGAACTGGCCACCAGCGTCCAAGGAGCTCCAGCTAGATGGGAGGGCGGAAACGTTAAGGACGTGGGTGTTCAAGTGACGACACAGACCCAAATCAGAATTCTTCGAGCAGGTTGTGCCAGGTAACGCAGATTAAAGACAAACTTTTGTGCCTTTATGTTTAGTTATGAAATTTAGCTCACAGGATATTTCTTTACCAGGTTGGGCAGTGACGGAAACACAGTTTACCTTTACTACACGGCAGAAAACTCCAGAGTTTATCACAAAGAGGAGCTCAAGAGTTTAGAAATCCAAACAGAGGTAGAAGCATTTATCTCAAAGTTCATCTCTGATGATGGCACCTACCTAACTTTTTATTATTCCTTTCAGCACACGGATGCTATTGAGTTTCTGATCCATTCATACCCCAACTTTGTGACTGTAGGAAGCTTGCCGTGCGATTCTGCTCAGGACAGGGTACGTTCTTATGATCAGTTATTGAACTGAATTTTAAATATGGAAGTTTGTAAAATTGTTTTTTTCTCTCCAGATTGCTTTGACAGAACTGCTTTTTGAGAAGGGGATTATCCACACTGCAGAACCTCTTTGGTCATCACCGCAGATTGTTTAATTACACTGAGAGCCTGAAAAGAATCGTATATAATTTAAATAAAACATGCTCTTTTTTTCTTTTTTTACAAAACTTTGTGTACCAATGTTGTCTTCTGGTTCAGTAAAATTTGAATATACAGTAGTCCTTGCTGTTCAATTAATCCATGTTTAATAACGTCGTTTGGAACGTACTAAAACAATTAAACAAGAAAGGACATATTTATTTTTTATTTTTTTTTTGTAGTTGATACATCTCAGGAATCCCCTTAATTTAAGAGAGTTGAGGACCATCCATTGACTCATTCACACCTAAGATGATGGGACTGTCCAAGCAGGAAAATATCTATGTCCATGTTTCCGTCTCACCAGGCTTCAGCTCCCTACAAAGAGAAAAACAATTTAGTTTCATCTGATTTTATCAAGGACATTCACATTATCCCAAAATGCATTTTTTTAAACTATTTGATTTGTCTAGGATTATGTTAAAAAATAGATCTCCCCTCAGAAGTCTACTTCTGTAAAAATGTCTTGCTTTTCTTGAGCTTCCCTCTGTATTTTAGTAAGCTTGATATCTGAACCTGCAGTTTGTACAGTTAGGTCCAGTAAAAGCCTCAGGCACAAACATGATATTGCTAAAGTAAATCTATTTAATATTTATGTTGCACAGAGACTGAATCAGATTCCTTGTACAGTAGTCCCTCTATGTTTTGCAGTTTGACTTTTGCGGACTAACTCGCGGTTTTTCAAAGTAAAATTGGACATGACACACATTTGGCTGATTGATGGAGCCGCACGAGCAGATTGGATTGTTTATTTAAAATAATGTAGCGCCTATGTGCAGCCCACAGGTGCAGGGAGAAGCTCCCTCACTCTACCACCTGCGGCGCTCTGCCACCCACACATTTATCTGGCTGAAGCAGCTTTGTGACAGGTTAACCCTTTGCTGTCCAGCTACACCGATACTTTTGTCTTTCAACTTAAAATTCAAAGTATGTCGCATCGTAAAATTGTCAATCACAAAATAGTGTTTTTTTTATTTATTTATTATTATTTTAGAACTTCTATGTTCAGTTGTTACAGTGGGATCAAGAAGTACATTTCTGCTCCGTGCTGCTGTGTGACGGGTTAACCCTTTGCTGTCCTGCTGTGCGTCTCTACAGTCGCCACCTGGATTTAACAAAGCAAATAGGTACGAGCCTCCTATTGGATAATTAATGCATGGGTGACTATCTTTCAGCTGGCAACAAGTTATTTAACCCCAACTGGTGCAATGAGTTGCTTCGCATTTCTTCAACAACCATGTTGAAAGACACATCACGTGGTCGTGGAAAAGATGTCAGTCTGTTTGAGAAGGGTCAAGTCATTGGCATCAAGCAGAGAAAACATCTAAGGGGGCTAGAAACTACTAAGAACTGTCCAACACATCATTAAAACTGGAAGGATAGTGGCGACCCATCATCTTCGAGGAAGAAATGTGGCCGGAAAAAAAAATCATGAATCGTGCTCGGAGACCACTTAAATGTTTGGTGAAATCAAATCAAAGAAAAACAACAGTAGCACTTAGGGCTTTGTTTAATAGTGAAAAGTAAAAGCATTTCCACATGCACAATGTGAAGGGAACTCAAGGGATTGGGACTGAACAGCTGTGTAGCCTTAAGAAAACCACTAATCAGTGAGGCTAACAGGGGAAAAGGGCTTCATTTGCTAGGGAGCATAAAGATTGGACTCTGGAGCAATGGAAGAAGGTCATGTGGTTTGATGAGTCCAGATTTACCCTGTTCCAGAGTGATGGGTGCATCAGGGTAAGAAGAGAGGCAGGTGAAGTGATGCACAATCTTGGTGAAAAACTAATGCAACACTGAATGAAAATAGATCTTGTGACATTGCAGAAGCTTATTGAAACAATGTCACAGTGAATGCATGTCATTATCAAAGTTAAAGGTAGTCCAACAAAATATTAGTGTGACCATTTCAAAAGCCAATTCTCAACTACCGGAGCGCGCAGAGGTAGGACTCGCTGTGCATTTTTTTTTTTATTTAACAAGATAACCATCTAAAAACAATTATTTGTCTGCTTGATATTACAGGAAATGTGCGTCTCAGTTGAACTTTTCCTTAATAAATGCACTTTAATGGTCAAATCAGCTGTATTTCACCTGGGTGGCACAAAACGCAGCTGACTTGACGTTTGATCCACAAGTTCCGGATCGAGATGAAGGTGGCTTTCTGTGGCAAGCCAAGTGTCTCATAGCCACTTTTACCTATTAATGAAACACTTGCCTTGCCATAAGATTTGAGGGCCATCTAGCAGCTGCAAATGGTAATGTTTAATATTTTTCATGTCAGAACGAATGAAATCATCAGATCTCAGCCAAAAATTGGGTTCTAAATATGGGGGAAAAAACATATATTAGTCATTTTGGTGTACAAATCGCAGGACTTGCAAATTTATGCAAAAAGGTGCGACTTATATGCTGGAAAATACAGTACAGTACTTAGTTTACAAAAGGTCTAGAAATCAGTCTTTTGATTAGTTTCAAATTAATCTTTTTTTTTTTTTTTGCCTGTTTGAACTCAAAAGTCATTTCACGCGCACTAATTCTATGCTTGATAATAAGTTTAACAATTTTTGTTTACTTCAAGCAGAAACAACTCAGACCAGTCTTTGATAGTTATTTTGTTGGTTAGAAGCTCAAAGGCGTTGAAAATAGTGTTGTGGCCAGATACGGTAGTTTATTCTTTAACCAAATATGAAGGTTAACTGTGAAAGGTCTTTGATCAGATGTTCAACAAACTGATGAACAGTGTGACTATATGATGTAGATGTTGACATCAGAACAGCTGTTCATTCCAAGAAAAAAACAACCACATTGCCTACACTGAGGTTCAACAACTTATTTATGGAGAAATGTGAGCTGCTCCTACACTCCCAGTTGAGCTATTTGATGCCATCTACAGACCAGAAACAGAACTGAGTATAACAGGGTAACCAACTGACCATGAGGGGGGAGAAAGAACGTGTCCCAGAATACAGTACTGTCCTTTGAAAATCTTCCACAGTTGCAAGTATGATGTAGCTACAATTGCACCAGAACAAGCAGAAATCAAGGTTCATGCTCAGTAATCGAGATAAAACTCCAACGATGTTCAGTCAGGTCATCCAGATGGTTTCTTTTGTTGTTGAGACATGTTTTGTTCTTCATCTGAAGGACTTCATCAATCTGAGGAGCCACAAACAAACTGTTTCCCCACAAGCAGCACACTCCCATAGTGGACCAACCAGTTTGCTGGTGATAAGACCGTTTCTGGGGGCCGCCCTCTCCCGTGTCGACTCCTCCCAGGCACCCACAGCCAGTGTGGTTCAAGACATCAAGGGGACTACAGGAGTGTGCTGCTTGTGGGTAAACAAGTTTGTTTGTGGCTCCTCAGTCAGATTTATGAAGTCCTTTGGATGAAACAGCAACAACAAAAAAAAGAAAAACTGTTCAGGTGACGACTGAACGTTGTTGGAACAGATAGAAATGTTTGTTTGTTTTATAACTTTGTAACAAGACTCAACATTGAAGCTTTAAGTTTGAAAATCAGATTTGATTGAAAACAGAAATTTGTGGTACGTCGACAAAGAAATGTTTAGACTTCACAGTTTAAACTGACATTTATTGCTCATTTATGGCTGAAATGTGAATAATGCTTCTCAAATTTATGGTAATTATCAGACTAAAATGCCACTTTAGAATCTGATTTTCTAAGAGCACTACTCTCAATTCCAGCCTAAAGATGACTTATTTGTCAAAGGTTAAAATACCCAATTGAAAAATGTATCTACATATTTATTAACACGCTTAACATTTTTTACATGGTTCTTACTGGTAATACATATCGACTACTGATTGATAAATATAAAAACGTCTGTTGTATTTGAGTAAAATTATTGTAATGGCTTCATATAATCAGTTCTTTTGCATACAGTAGGTACCTATGGCAGACGTTAATGAGCACAAGGTAAACAGATCAACACAAACTATTTTCTTTAATTAAAGTGAAGGTATCTGGCAAGTAGCAAATGAAATCAGACTACAGTATTCGTAATACATTTTTGTTTGTAATACAAATTTTAATTAAAATATTTAGTTAGTTTAAACTTAAACTTTCTTTTTTTTGTGTTTATTTTTTAAATACCATTTGATTTTCACCTATTTTTCTCAATTTGTATGCATCCTTTATGACTGTCTTTTGTTGTCCACTGTTGTCATCATTCTTTGTTAAAACCAGGTCTCTCGTGTAAATGAGTCCCAGAGGATCAATGGGATTAACCTGTCTAAATAAAGGTTGAATAAATGAATGAATGAGGAATAATCTGTAAACTATTCAAAATAAATGCAATGAAACTAAAACTTTATTAACGTTTTATTTTGCAACTTCAGTCACAGGTTCAAGGTACCTGAACCTGCTAATGAAAACATACAAAGTAGTTGGAGAAAAAAAAAAAAAAAAAACTTGTAGAAAAAGTATGTACTCTTACCGATCACAGCTATGAAATTCAAATACATCAACCATGTGGATAACTGGAGAAGTCAAATGTTTGCTGTGTCAAAGACTCCAAATATCCAAGAGTTAAAACATTTCCAACTTTTAAAAACTTATTAACGAAGGGAATCCAATATGTTAGCAATATTTTAGCATACATGTTAAGGTTTGAATAATTAGACTTTCCAAAATTTAAATCCTCTGCTAAAAAGGGCATTAATTTATGTTTGATAGAACAGTGACTTTATTTGTGTCTATAATAAAGAATAACAATTATGTGAACATAAAGGATTTCAGTGCAGCTTGTAAACTGCAAATAAGATGGTGTGTATAATACTTGGCAATCGTGTTGTTTAGTTTGTGCACAGGTAAAAATAGTGTTTTAGGCACATTTACTGTACTACAGGTTTGTAGTAGACTGCCTACAGTCACAAGAATGCTATCATCAAAAACATTTGTTTAGTTTCAAGGTAGATGTGCTGGTGTATCACAGTCCCAGAGAGGCTTTAAGCAATGATGCCATATCTTCAGGTATGGTGCTCTCATCACCTAAAAACACAATTTATTAACAATGATTAACCTAATAGCTTTAAAACAATTCTGAGCTTTTATTTGTACTTTAATATTTTGATTTAGCATGCCATGCTTTTTCATTTTTAAAATGTCCATACAAAACATTTGTCTGATGACAAACTGGAGATGAGTCTTTTGACGGGTTTGAGATACAAGAAATTATCACACTTTGCATGTGTTTTAAGAAAAATGTTTACAAACCAAAAGCAGACTGTCATGAAATATGTGTTGTGGCCCTTTGGGCCATAATGTCCAGCACAAAATCAAAAAATACACTTAATCTAAAATTTGTTTTTGAAAAATAAAGCCTAATCTCTAATGCATTCATTCCAAAAAAACTAGTGGACAAATTAAATGAATACAGGTTGCTGCTTGCATGCGCACACATTTTCTTACCTTGTTCAGTACCAGTCATGTCTTGTTCTAGCTTTAGTTTTTTGTGGCCGAGCTGTAGGATGCAGTCCTCTATGCTGTCCTTACTGATCAGCTTGATCACCTGCACAGTTCTGGCACATACAGGGAGATACGTTACAGACAATCCATAAAAAAAATTAAAAAAAAAAAAAAAATTAAGAAGGATCTTTTTATTCAGTGTGAGCTTGTAACTGAATTCAACACTAATTTTGAGCCCCATCACATGGGGCTATAAAACTTCATGATCACAGCTTTCCACCCAACTGTGATCATGAAAATAATTTGTACAAGGAAAATTTTATTTCATTCTGACCTGGTCTGGCCCACACGATGGCATCTATCCTCGGCCTGCTTGTCGTTGTAAGGATTGTAGTCGATGTCATGCAGAATAACTACATTTGCCGAGGTCAGGTTGATACCGAGTCCACCAGCACGGGTTGATATCAGAAACACCAGTATCTCAGGGTCTGTGTTGTACTCATCAATCAGTACAATCCTACAGGAAACAAAACAGCAACCACTACATTTTAGTGCACATTGCACGGCAAACTCTGATGCCGTTTTTCCTCAGTTCAGTTTTCAGGATTTAATTCCGACCAAAACCTGACCTCTCAGCTATGGGTGTGGATCCATCGAGTCTGATGTAACGATGCTCAAGATGTTTTAGCAGCACTTCCACAATGTCCAGCATCATGGTAAACTGACTGAACAACACCACCCGGTCTCCCTGTGGAAATACAGTTAAAATCTCCTATTTGTGTAAATAATTATATCTACATTTTTACACGCACCACAGAAAAGTTTAGCACATATGTACTGTATATATATTGACCTGGCTTTTTATTGATGCCAGCAGCTCTGTAAGGTGGTGAAATTTCCCAGAGTCCAGCAGAAGACTGTTATCAAGCTGGTAGGAGCTGATCGTAGCGTACCGCCGACACAAATGATGCAGCTCAAAGTCTGACATCACTTCCATATCTTCTTGAATCAGAGCAGGATTGGCATCAAAGTGTGTTGGTTCCTGATGAGGGAGAAAGAGAGATGAAATAAAATTTAACATGAGTAAAAGAAACAAAATGTTCCAAAAGGAATGAATGGCCTTGTGAGTAATAAAATTCAAATGAAACACTATATAATTATAATAAACAAACAAACTTCAGAGCTGTGATGCCATCCTATTAAAGTAGAGTAAAATTAACAATAACATGTTAACAGTACAACCGCATAGCCATTTTAATGGTACACATTCTGATCAAAACCAATGATGTAGAAAAAGATGAACAAAAGCGAACAGACCTTAAGCATAAGTTTGCTCATGGCTTCAAGCTTTTCTGTGGTGTAGTATTGTCTATGAAGAAGAGGGTGGTTGGCCATCTTCCTCAGCTGCATCATAACGTTACACAGCTCACGCTCTGAAGAGAAACCCGCAGGAGAAATGTTTGCTGTGCATCATGTGGGGCAACAAGGCGTGTACAGAAAAGCCAATGAAATGAGCCTTACTCTCTCCAATAACTGAAGTTTTCAATTTTTTTAAGAGGGCTTCATAAAGAGCCTTCTGTTTCTCAGTCATGGAGCAGAACTCTATTTTTTCTTCTTTAGCCGGCAGCTGCTTGAGGACCTGGGAAAAGGAGGACGACACTATTTTCTATATCTGCTTTCATATAAACAAGAAAAGCATCTAGTGTTTTGTTTGTGTACTTCAGTAGAACAATGCTGTAGTCACACATTCAAGACATTTGGTTTTGTTGTGTATTTTTTTGTGCATTTTTGAAGCATGAATTTTATTATCGTTTAATGTTAAAAATAACTTGAATGGTCTAAATTCCTAAAAGTGCAGTTTACCACAGCTTTAGGTATATAAAACAATGTAAAATCAAGCACTAAACAAAAACAAAAAAGAGTTAATTTAAAATATTTTTGATTCTCAACATCAACTCACTTCACTCTTGACTCGTCGCAGGATAAATGGTTTCATGATGAGTTTGGCCTGAGAAATACGATTCCTCTCAAAAGGACTTTGTTCTTCATAAGATTTCTGACAACAAAAAGTAACATTCAGTAAAATCAAAATTCACATTACTGATACTTTTAGTTGCAAAGCTTTGCATACATAGTGCTTTGTTCAAATTCTTCTTTACAAAACCTAACAAATTTGTCATTTATTTTTGAAACAAAGTCCATTATCAACTCTAGAATTTCAGTCTCCGAGGCTCATTAAGTCATTTACACTTTATCCTTTCTCCAAACTAATTCAGTGCGGTAGTTTGACCTCAATAGGGTGCACCGATTGCAGTTTTCTGGCCGATCACTGATTTCTAAAAAGCCTGACCTGCCGATTCCAATTTTGTTCAATACTTAAACAACGCCATCAGGTGTTACAAGTTCACAATGCACCTTCAATTTTCCAATATTATTTTACTGAAAAACATACCCTTGAACAACATCCTAGAAACAATGCAAACTTGTTTTAACTGGCCATGAGGTAGTGCTCTGAAATATAAATGAAGTTCAGACAATTGTTGTTAAAACTACAAAAAAAATCAGGAAAATCAGTTTCTCGTGTAAGTACCCGCCGATCTCTGATCTCCCAAAATTATGGAAATCGGAGCCGATAAACTGGCCAATTTATCTGTGCACCCTTAACCTTCAATGGTTGCAATTTAGTCAAAACGTTGCAGAACACTGAGCCATTGCTCACCTCTAATACAGGCACTTGGTGCCATTCAGTGTAAAGTTACACATATATCCAAAGAAACTTAACTTACCATGGAAAACATTTTGGAGAGCTGCATTGTGGAGCTGGAGAACATGGAGGGCATGATGAAGTTCAAGAGAGACATCAGCTCCAGAAGGTTGTTCTGTAAAGGAGTTCCCGTCAGCAGCAGACGATGCTCAGCCTAAAATAAACAAAAAGGATCTACAATGATACATGCAACACTTAAAGTTTATAAAGCACTGAAAACACCAACAATATTATTATTTTTTAACTGAACTTCTTAGTTCTGTAATCTGCAGTCTTCTTACACTGCAGGCAAAAATACACTGAGCAGCACATAACTCAACTAACATTAATAGCCATAAGGTGACGATAGCGCAGAGTGTTCATGTTCTTCAACATGTGGCCTTCATCGAACACGGCGTACTCCAGATGCAGTTTGCGGAAAAGGCCACGGTCGCTGTCGTTTCCTGTGGCCAAGGTATACCTGTCAATCAAATGCAAGAGAACTTCAAAAAAAGATGTTGCTTCATTGTCACTGTCCACTCTAACCCTAACAGCACTAACTTGACTGATGAGTAAAACTTTGTACAGGTTTAGGACGTTTGCTTACGTGGTGACAATGACATTGAAGTCAACTTCCTGGTTGAGGATGTCATATTTGAGGTAGCGCCGCTCTTCAACAGAGCCTGTAAAACAGGGTGGCACACAGTAGGATATTACTTTTGCAAATATTCTGTCCAATTAACCCATAGATTGTTAGCATAATAACCAAAAATAAATTAATAAATACTTTGATCAATGAAAAAGTATGCACAAAAAACAAACAAGGCATTTTTTTTTCTGCAAATAAGATGATTGAGTTTTACCATAGTAAACAAGGACTTTAAGGCTTGGACACCACAACTTCAGCTCTCTAACCCAGTTATCTAATGAATGAAGAAAGTGACAATATAAAAAGAAAATTAATCATTTTGGAGGTGGTTTTACCAACAAGTCCACAAAGAAACACTTGAAAACTAGACAATACATGCTGCTAGTTCTACCTCACACAACAGAATATCCTCCAAAGTATGAGGCAAATTGTCAAAGTATTTATGTGAAGCTCCTTACCAAGTGTGGAGGCAGGCACAATGATAAGATGAGGACCACGTATGTCATTTTCAAACAGCTGAGCTAAAAATGCTATAGCTTGGATAGTTTTCCCCAAACCCTGAGAGGAGTAAAATAAAAAAAACAATGGCGCCGGTAAAGAGAACTATCAGAAATCAAACAAACAAAGTGAAAGTCATGTGGATGGACAAAAATACGTGGTCATCTTTCATAATACAGTATAAGCTACCATAACAACAACAACAAAACAATGGTTTCAAAGAATAATATAAATCAAAATTCTCACTTTAGGGAATAAATAGAATTCCTGCTGCATCATGCATCGATTTAACATTTAATGTCTACTAGTTAACTCACCTGCAGGAGGCTGCATAAATGTACACAAAACACATACTGGCACATTGGCAGGCAAGAAATGTATTTAATCAATTCTGACTTGAGACAACTTTACAATTAAAATAGGTCAAACTGCTCAAAAGTATTATTTAGTGAAGTCTTTAGAAGCCAACGCTTTTAAAGATTTAGAGAATGGTGTTGCAACAAGGATTGACAGAGAAATACTAAGAAAACAAGACTGATTTATCCAGGCTATTTGCTGAAAACTGTGTCCAAATATCATTACCGCCTGACAATGATGATGAAACTACTGTAAACAACAATTGGACCGAACTTAATTCCCTCTACAAAAAACTTTGTTTTCACTAACCTTCAGTTTTATAAATGTATTTTAAACAGGGTCTTAGGACAAAATAAACACGCTATTGGCCATTTTGATGGTTTATAACAAGTTGACATCCCATTTTAAAATCATTATTGTCAGTGTAGTTTTGCATCCCACAAATGTTGACATGGTTGACTTACCATTTCATCTGCAAGGATACCACTCAGATTGTGTTCATGCAGGAGCAACAGCCACTTCAAACCAATCATCTGATATGGTTTAAGCTCAAGCCTGAAAAACAAGTAGAAAAAATATTAAATTTCTTCTCATGGTTGTATGTACTGGTAATTTATTGTACCAATATGTTTGTAACATTTTTCACAAAACTTGTATTTTATCTTTTTTTCATACTGAGGTGGCACTGGCACAAAAATAGCTACTGCCTGGCTCCTGAGGATAACCATGTTGCTTTCTTGGGAATTAAAATGTGCAATTGCGATATTAATGTTGCATTTACGATACAATGGCAGTATCAGCTACAAAAAGTACATGTTCATGACTTCCTTCATGTGACAGCTGTGAGCATTAAGAGAAGTGGGGGTCCATCTGACCATGCTTATATTTCTTTTGCCTGCAATTTGGGTCTGCAGCTCTGTAATTCTTTGCCATATTCATGTTCTGCATATGGGCATTGGAAATTTGATACACTGCCTGGCCAAAAAAAAAAAAAAAAAAGTCACGACAAGTTATAATAAATAAAAAAGTCACACACTAATATTTTGTTGGACTGCCTTTAGCTTTGATTACAGCATGCATGTGCTGTTGTTTCGATAAGCTTCTGCAATGTCACAAGATCTATTTCTTTCGAGTGTTGCATTAATTTTTCCATTAAGATCTTGCATTGATGACTAGGCAACAAAACTTGTTGGCCGCTAAGGACCGTATCTTTAGACATGGTAAACTGTTGATTTATTAATGTCACGCTTCCTCTCTATGTTCCTCTAAAAGGCACACAGCATGGCTAAATGAGCTCTGAACCGTGGTTTATTTCTGTTGGACCTGGTAGCTTCAAGGTTCCAAACGAAGACTCACTACTGCAGCTTCACACACGCTGACTAACGTGATGGTGGCGAAGCTGAATGGACTGTACTTATACAGAGCCTTTCTATAATTTCAAGATACTCAAAGCTCTTTACAACATAATCTGTGCCCTCATTTAACCATTCATGCCCTCTACTAGATCTCTAAAAAGAATAATCAGAGCTTTATCCCATTCATACACCGATGAGACGCACAACAGAGGCAATGAGGAGTTCAGTGTCTTGCCCAGGAACACTTCAGCATGTGACTGCTGGTGGAATTGAACCCCCCAACTCTCCCATTGGGAGATGACTGCTCTAGCCTCTCAACCACAGCTGCCCCCAGCTGAAGAGGATTATTATTTAATACAGTACAGGTGGTCACCGACTTACGGCGCACTCGACCTACGGCGCTCCGTACTTACGGCTCCACCCCCAGTGACGTCATCGCGCCGTTCGTTG
>JARVLU010000179.1:24143833-24159787 GCA_031762415.1 Simpsonichthys santanae | reverse complement strand
TACCCTGTTCCAGAGTGATGGGTGCATCAGGGTAAGAAGAGAGGCAGGTGAAGTGATGCACCCATCATGCCTAGTGCTTAGTCATCAATGCAAGATCTTGGTGAAACATTAATGCAACAATGGATGGAAATGGATCTTGTGACATTGCAGAAGCTTATTGAAACAATGCCAGTGAATGAATGCTGTAATAAAAGCTAAAGGTGGCCCAACTTAATATTGGTGTGTGACTTTTTTTTTTTTGGTAATGACTTTTTTGCGGGGGAGGGCAGACTATTTTAAATAAACAATCCATGCTGCATGGATTGTTTATTTAAAATATTACAGTATTTAAATTGTTTATTTACACAGAAGAAAGGAGATTGGGAGTGAAACTTGGAACAGTTGGGACTACTGAGTGCTTTCAAGATTCTGGTTTTGACTTGGTGAGCTCTGCATGGACAGACCCCAATTTACATCTCGGAACTTTTACATCCCTACACCACTATCTGGGCTTTGAGGTCCTGTAATCAAGACCTGCTGATTGTCCCCCAAACAAAACTCAAAATTAAAGGAGAGAGTTTCTTCTGTGGCTCCAAGACAGAAACTCCCTCAAACTCTCAAATCAGCGGTCTCCTTTAAAGGCTGGCTAAAAACTTATCTTTTTAAAAGCACTTTGTGATTTTTATCTTAAGGTGCTATATAAATTTAGTTTTACTTACTGTATCCCCACTTCGTGGTTTTTCACTTATCATAGGTGTGGTCCCCTAAACCCTGTGATAAATGAGGGACTACTGTACAGTACTGTATATGCAAATGTATACAGCAATAAAAAATATTCTAACTTTAGACATTAAAAAAGATGTTAAAAGGGCAGGCAATTTCAACTAATAATTGAAGTTTTGCAACTACCTGTATTTTGTTGGGGTATAAAAAGTAAAAGTTTGAGGAAGCTTTTAGTTTTGGGTATATCTTGTATGTATGATCACGTCTTAGATATTTATGTTTTTGCTTTAATAGTTTAAAAAAGTGAAAAATTGTATCATTTAAAAATGTAAAACTTAAAAGGTCTAAATGTGGACATGTGAAAAGCAGATTTGAATAAGCAGAGGATGAGTTTCTTAGGTTGTGCTGGTGTTAGTCACTTTTCTTACCTTTTGAACAATGCACTTTTGTTCCTGAAAGCTGTCAGCTTCTTTTGATGTTGCTTGTTAAGGTACCATGCAAGCACAAAGCTCATGGGCATCAAGATGTGTGCCCAATTTATAGTTTTGCCAGCAAAACTGGCCATTGTTCCTACAGAAACCAAAGAAACGTACATGGTTCATACTTTTGAATATAAAAGCAATGCTTACATTTTAAGTGTCTCAAAGCCTGCATGGCTAGTGTAACGCAGACAAATTGAAACTAAACCAAAAATAATATGAAACCGCTAACTTTGACACTTTATTACACAAGTGCAACGTGTGTACAGAATAGACTAAGGTCAGACTAAGACATCGTGAAGCATTTGCTTTCAATCACTGACTAAAATAACAATAAAGTCTATTTATCAAGACTTATGAGACTGAAAATGTCCGAGAGAAGCTATGCTATCCTCAACAATGTTAGCATTAGCTAATGTTCTAACGTTTTATTTATAAATGGTAAATACTGAGTACAGTACTTTGTTTCGCAAAATCTATATGTTAAAACCCTCAAGAGTCAAAGAATAAAATGTAACAAGGCGTATATTAAAAATATATACTGGAATCTTCATACCAAACCTCGACCTCTATGATTCCGTTCACACAGAGAAGGACATTGGACTGTACCAAAAGCCAAACGAGATGATGATGAGTACTGTATGTCAAAAAAAATTAAATAATTACCACATTGTTTTTCCCCCCACATGTAATCGTTTTTCAAAAGTGCAAAATGTAACGCTTATTTCTAAATATAAAATACTAAAATACTATCTAAAATATTTATTTAATTTTCACGTAATTATTTTGTGGCTCGTTTCTTCACTTTCGTTGGTACGCTCCTTTGCCCCTTTTACGTGACGTAGAAGCGCTAAACATGTCTGCCAATCTAGTGTGCTGAGAATTGCTAACAAAAATGTTTTTACGTTGGTACTACAAAAATCCACTTTAAGAATTTTTTTCCTACCGTTTCAACGAAGAATAATTTATTTTATCTCCTATTTAATGGTATGTTTTATGATTCGTCGTTCTTGTTCACTCATCCACGCAAAAGAGCAGACTGCTAGCTAGCTTAAATGCTAAATACACTTTACTGGGTATACTGTATTGCTAACGGTATTTACGTTTCAGTAATCTGACGTTTCGGTCTTAACCACGATATACACAGCAGTTTAGGTTGTTGCCACTTCGTGCAAGAAATTATTTTGTTGAGTCCTGTTTTAAAGCTGCACGTGTTTGTTTTTATTTTAACATGCTAAGCTAAAATGACTGAACTCTTCTTACGAGAAGAAATTGACGTTAACGTTAAGTCTTAAATGGTTGGTTTTTTTTTTTTTTTTTTTTTTCCTGTTAACCTTTATTTAACCAGGCAAATCCCATTGAGATCACACAGCTCTCTTTTGCAAGGGAGGCCTGGCCTGAAGGCAGCCTAACATGCATGTTTTTTTTTTTTTTTTTTCCTGTGGGAGGAAACTGGAGTACCTGGAGAAAACCCACGCAAGCATGAGAAGAACATGCAAACTCCACAGAGATCCCAGGTCCAATTGGGGATTGAACTCAGGACCTTCTTGCTGTGAGGCAACAGTGCTAACCACTGAGCTGTCGTTTTTTGTCATTTCAGCGTGACAAGTGAAGAAACATGACGTCCATTATCAAGTTGACAGCCGTGTCAGGGGTTCAGGAGGAATCTGCCCTGTGTTACCTGCTGCAAGTGGATGAATTTCGCTTCCTCCTGGACTGTGGATGGGATGAGAACTTCTCAATGGACATTATTGATGCCATGAAGCGGTAAGAATTATTATTTTTCTTCTCATTTTAAAGTTTTATGTGTCTTTAAAGCTGGGAGGCAGTTATTGACAGAAAGGAACAGCAAAACGTACCAACAAAAAGCTCCACGTTGCAGACTTTCTGAAATACATTTGCTCACACTAGTAGACCAATTCACAGAAGCTTTAATAATAACTTTTTTTAAAAATCAGTTTAATTAGATTTTGAGCAGTCAGTTTGGTAGTTTGTGTCAGTTTGGTATTACCTAACGTCATGTTGTTCTTAGCCTTTTGTTTTAGATATTTTTTGTTTTGTTTATTTGCTTGAAATAATTTTATACATTCCTTCCAGATATGTTCATCAGGTTGACGCAGTGCTGCTCTCCCACCCTGATCCAATTCATTTGGGTGCCCTGCCCTATGCTGTGGGCAAACTGGGTCTAAACTGTACAATCTATGCCACAATTCCTGTCTACAAAATGGGTCAAATGTTCATGTATGATTTATATCAGGTACTGTAAATTGTGACTATAGAAAATCAATGCAAATAATTCCTTTAAATAAAGCTTTTATGCATGCAAACATTTCTTTCCTGCTTCCAGTCTCGAAACAACAGTGAGGATTTCACACTTTTCACCCTTGATGATGTGGACAGTGCTTTTGATAAAATCCAGCAGTTGAAATACTCTCAAATTGTCAATCTGAAAGGTGAGATTTTACTCCAGCTCATCACAAGGAAGATCCAGGGAACAATCCAGTTTATACAGTCTGCAAAAATGTTGTGCCTTTTTTCTTTCCTCACAGGTAAGGGACATGGTCTTTCGATTACTCCTCTTCCAGCTGGACACATGATTGGAGGAACCATTTGGAAAATTGTCAAGGATGGGGAGGAGGAAATTGTGTATGCTGTGGACTTTAACCACAAGAGAGAAATGTAAGTAGAGACGTGCATATGAAATAGAAATTTAGTTGCAGTTTGTTTAACTTGTGCTATTATTATTATTTTTAATGTTTTTACTTTTTTGCATTTGTCTGTTCTAGCCACCTCAACGGCTGCACATTGGAGAGCATTAGTCGTCCATCTTTACTGATTACAGATTCCTTCAATGCTACTTATGTACAACCACGTCGCAAGCAAAGAGATGAGCAGCTGCTTAGTAAGCAATATTCTGTTTAGATATGAGAATAAAAACAGTTAATATGTTAATCACAATACTGTATTCCTAATGTCAAAGCTTGCACATTTCCTCTGCCTTCCCTCCAATTGTCCTAGTAATCATCCTTCTCCTATGCACTTACACAGCCAATGTAATGGAGACCTTGCGTGGTGATGGTAATGTCCTTATTTCTGTGGATACGGCTGGGCGAGTACTGGAGCTGGCACAGCTCCTGGACCAGATTTGGAGGACAAAGGATGCTGGGCTTGGAGCTTACCCATTAGCTCTGCTCAACAATGTTAGCTACAATGTGGTGGAATTCTCCAAGTCTCAGGTATGAATCGCTGACATTCACTCTAAAAAAAAAATTAATTTCACTTTTTGTTTTTCAGTAATGAAATAACCTGATTTTAAATAAATGTTGCTACAGAAACAAATGAGCAAATGTTGCAACATGCTCGTTTTTCACTCGCTATTAATCTTTTTTTTTTTTTCCCTTCTCTGTAGGTGGAATGGATGAGTGACAAACTCATGAGGTGTTTTGAGGACAAAAGAAACAACCCCTTCCAGTTCAGACACCTAACCCTGTGCCACAGTCTGACAGACCTGGCTCGTGTCCCCAACCCCAAGGTGGTACTTTGCAGCCAGCCAGACCTCGAGTCTGGCTTCTCCAGAGAATTATTTATCCAGATGTGTGAAAATTCGAAAAATTCCATCATCCTGACCTACCGCACCACACCTGGAACCTTGGCCCGCTACCTCATCGACAACCCTGGAGAAAAGATGTTGGACCTGGAGGTAAAACCAGCAGCTGCAAAGTTATTTTGGCTTTGACAAAGAGTGTTTGCCCCACAAGAAGTTTCAGTTTCTTACTTTCAGAATACATCGAATAATTCCTTACATTCTCATCACATTTATGTTTTCTCTTTTTTTGTTTATGACAGGTGAAGAAAAGAGTGAAGCTTGAAGGCAAGGAGCTGGAAGATTATCTTGAAAAGGAGAAAATAAAAAAAGAAGCTGCTAAAAAACTTGTACAAGAACAAGAGTAAGTTTTAGTAGGTAAACGGAAGAATTAACTGAGTTTTAACAGAGGAGTTACTGTATTTTGAATGTGTGTCATATTTCACAATTTGGTGTATAATTTGTTAAAAATTTATAAAAGTTGGCACAGGGTCCATCATTTGTCCAACTACAATTTTTTTTTTTATTTTTTTTTTTATTTTTTTCAATTTAAAATAAAATCTGGTAAATACTTTTGAATCATATTAACTTACTGTTTACTACTGAAGAGAAATTTACCGTCTCCTGGAGATTTTTAATTTGGTGTGCATAGAATGAAGATTTGTGTTGTGGATTTGCAGGGTGGATGTGGACTCAAGTGACGAGAGCGACATGGATGATGATGATCTGGATCAGCCAGCTGCCGTAAAAAACAAGCACCACGACTTGATGATGAAGAGCGAGGGGAATCGTAAAGGCAGTTTCTTCAAACAAGCCAAGAAGTCTTATCCAATGTTCCCAGTGCACGAGGAGAGGATCAAATGGGACGAGTATGGAGAAGTCATCAGGTGCTGAAGTCTTAATGCTTGTAGTTGCTGGAAGCCAGGAGTTTCTGTGTGGTTATCAATAAATCAATGTTTTGCTTTTTAAAGGGTGGAAGATTTTCTGATTCCTGAACTGCAAGCCACAGAGGAGGAGAAGAACAAACTGGAATCCGGCTTGACCAATGGAGATGAACCCATGGACCAGGATCTGTCTGTTGTTCCCACCAAATGCATCTCAAGTGTGGAAAATCTTGAAATAAAGTCAGTGAACTTCAGTATAATGTCATTTGTGTGTAGAGTGCATCAGAGTTATATTCTTGTAACAGTTTCCAGATGCTGTTATATTAGGATAAACTGCACTTAACAGATCATACAAAGTCAGATCAACATTTTAAAACCTGACCTTGTTTTTATTTTCCATAGAGCCAGGATAACATATATAGACTACGAAGGCCGCTCTGATGGTGACTCCATAAAGAAGATTATTAACCAGATGAAACCCAGAAAGCTGATAATTGTTAATGGGTCACCAGAAGCCAGTCAGGATTTGGCTGAGTCCTGCAAGGCTTTCAGCAAGGACATCAAAGTCTACACACCCAAACTGCAGGAAACCATTGATGCCACCAGTGAGACACACATTTACCAGGTGAGCTTCAGTAAAGTCTGCTTTGTTTAGTAAAATATGACATATTTTAAACAAGGAGGAAAAATGTGTTTTAATTCTAGTTACAAATCTAAAATTCTGCCATTGGGTTGTACATTTAAATAATGTCTTTGTCAGATTAAGATGAGACATAACTTTACCAAAAAGAACTGTGTTTTGATCCTTTTATGTTTTTTTATTTAAAGGTGCGTTTGAAAGACTCCTTGGTGAGCTCACTGCAGTTCTGCAAGGCCAGAGACACAGAGCTGGCATGGATCGATGGCGTGCTGGACATGCGGGTAGCGAAGGTGGATACCGGCGTGATGGTGGAGGAGGGTGTTAAGGAAGAGGCGGAGGAAGGTGAGGTACCCATGGATGTCGCCCCCGAGCTTGGCATTGACCACAATGCCACGGATGTAGCGGCTCAGCGTGCCATGAAGAACCTGTTTGGAGAGGATGAGAAGGAGCTATCTGATGAGAGTGATGTCGTTCCAACACTGGAGCCTCTGCCTCTAAACGAGGTGGGCAACAGAAACCTGTTTTTAGTGTTTAAAAAGGCGTTATAATCGTGTGTTTTTGTGAGTTTTAGTCGAATTTAGAAATGCCTTGCATTTGCATATTCATTGCAATGTGTTCGTTCTTTCCATATAAATAGTTTGGCATTAAACTTCATCATAAATTCTCTTTAATTCACTTCATCTTTAACAAATACCTTTTTTTTTTATTACTTTAAATAGTTTTAACTTCCTAGCAGTTTTTCTCATTGAAAAGCTTGATTTCCTCCTAAGAAGTTTAGGATTGTTAAGTGGACTTATTTTAAACTCTTATTGTAGAGGATCCCTGAGGTTTTTTTTTTTTTTTTCTTGCTTGAATAAATATAAAAATTCCCCATTTTATATGTTTTAATGGCAGATGTATTTTTATTTTTTTTATTACTATTTGCAATATGTTCAAGTTATTCATACTTTGTCATATTTGAATCTTTAATCAGCTGAATTTTGGCAAATGAGAACATTTCACTTGAAATGTGCTTGCTTGTTTTTATTTGTTTATTACAACTCAGACTAATAGCGTTGATATTAGAATTTTCAATATTTACAATAGGACCTGATCTTGTTTACTCAAAATGTTCAGAATAGTGTTTGCAAACAGGAACCAAACCTGATTTCTGTTCTGATAAAAGCCTCTAGTGAGACTCTGAGTTTCCTGAGAAGATGCTTTAATGTGACTGTGTTCAAAAAGCTGTGCTGAGCTGCGTGAAAATACTGTTTGACCGAAGTTGTTTATTCTCAACAGATTTCAGGGCATCAGTCCGTGTTCATCAATGAGCCTCGGCTGTCTGACTTCAAGCAGGTCCTTCTGAGGGAGGGCATCCAGGCTGAATTTGTTGGCGGAGTTCTGGTGTGCAACAACTTGGTGGCCGTCCGCAGGGTGAGTGTCCTCTCCCCTTGTTCTCTGAGCATCTCGTCTTGTCAGCTCACTGCAGACTTCCCCAACAGCGCTAAACATAAACTACACAACGATACATTAAATGTACACTGTGAGAAAAAGTTGACACTACTACACTATTCAAATTCTCACTAATGACTTTCAGTCTCCCTTTAAAAAACATAATTTTTATCAGGTTAAAAACCATAGAGAATACAATTCTCATTAGTTGTGTGTTTGTTGCATTTTTCATTGCATGCCACAAAAGATGCAATGAAGCTTGCTAATGATATAAAAGAGCTTCTTATTATGATCAGGACTGAGCATCTTGAGTTTGAGGGTGATTTTCAGTACAGCAAAATTACTGTTGTTGCAGCAAGAGGGTTCAGGCATTCAGACATCTTTACTTTAGGTTTTTTCTTCGTAGGGTCTGACCCAGAAAGAGTTGATGCTGATCTAGCACTTGTTTTTCTGTGCTAAAGCCAGAGTTTAGGTGAAAACACACAAAAAAAGCCAATGCGGAGTGTGCTTTGCTTCCTGTTAGCACTGGATCACCTTTAGTGGTGTTTGCATAAACGAGGAATAATTCTTACAAAATAAATGCCTGTTCAGACTTTATTTAAACACCTGAGTAATATTAAATGACAACAGCTACAATATGAAAATGTTCTTTAGACTTGTACGAAAAAATACTCACACACTGAAGACTAAAAAGAACATTAAAGACGGAGAGAATAAAACACAGTTTCCCTAAGGAGGATATAAAAACCTCACCTCAGTGCTTCACTGAAGTAAAAGTAAGAGCGAGCCAGGATCCGAACAACAAACTGCAGAATTGACAAGAACTTAAAATAGATGCAGCACAGACAATGAAATCAAATAGTGTTGTGACTGTTAATGGAGTGTGCTTACACGCTGTTTGAATGGGAAAACTCAATGCAGATGCATTAGACACTTATAATCCAAGACTGCAGGAAGGATCTCCACCAGTAAATCTTCTACTGCCCTGCAGTCTGCTGCAAAGGGTTTATTCATCTTTGTTTAAAGATGCAAACTTTTTGCTTAAGGATCGAGATGACCCGTGCATTTTTCTGCTCTTTGTCCAGACGGAGCCCGGACGCATCGGCCTAGAAGGCTGCCTGTGTGACGACTACTATAAGATCCGAGAGCTGCTGTATCAGCAGTACGCTGTTGTATAGAAGCTGCAGCAGGCCCGCTGATGCAGAGCACTCAGAGGCATTCCAGACTTTACAAGGACTTCTGTCAGAGGAGAACCAGTGAAATTCTGCCTCACGGACTGCTCTATCTGTTGTACTTCTAACCATTGTGTACATTTGTCCTTTTTATATATTTTTTTTCGAAATAGCATTTTTGTAGTTTATCTTCAAAAAAGTGAAATGCAAATGTTTTCTCCTTGTGGAAGTTTTCATATTTCTCCAAATCCATGTAATATGCAACTTTTTCAGCTTGTTCTGTCAGTAAAACCCTTTTTTGTTTTTCCACATTTCATTGTGTTTTTTTTAACTTGGCACAAGACATTTGAATGCGTCGGCACAATTTTTTTGCTGGGTTCAACCTTAGTACATATACAGTATTTTGTCATATTAAGTCTGTTCAAGTGAATTTCAGATATACTGTATTTATACTGTATTCTATACTTTTCTCACACTTAAAAGTATAACAAGCCTTGTAAATATTACAGAAATGTAACCTCTGATTCACGCTAAAGTATTTATGATCTGATGTGTAAGAGTTTGTAAACCCCAAATTGTCAAAAACATTTGGTGAATTGCAAATGTTATTTCAATTGGGAAAAAAATTGCACTCCTAAAAATGATGCATTTCAAACGGATTTATCCAAAAAGACTTAAATTTATCAAAGATTTTCAGTCTTAAAGTTGTAAATACATACAGTACATATTTACAACATATACGACTTGTGTGTATTTATATACAGCTGTAAAATTCGTACATACTTATGTATTTTAGGTCTTTAAGTATGTTACATCTTAAAATTGTAGAGATTATACATTTTCCTTTAACATTTTTAACTGCTCTGCTGGTATTCATTCATTCTGTGGGCAGAATTTTTGTTGAGATATTTCATCCAAAGGGCCCTGTGATGGACTTGCGACCCGTCCAGGGTGTACCCCGCCCCTCGCAAAGTGATTGCTGGACATGAGCACCGGCGACCCCCGTGACCCAAAGTGGAAGAAGCGGGTAAAAGATAATGGATGGATTTCATCCAAAGGACTTCAACAGTCCCGAGGAGCCACAACAAACTGAGTCCCACAAGCAGCACACTCATAGTAGGCCAACCAGTTTGCTGGTGATAAGATGGTTTCTGGGGCCTGCCCTCTCCCCTGTCAAATTTTGATGTTTTAACCCACTTTGGCTATAGTTGCCTTGCCTCAGTCGACGGGGGATAGAGCGGGCCTCAAAAGCCATCATATCACCAGCAAACATTTTGGCCCACTATGTGAGTGTGCTGTGGGACTCAAGTTATTGTGGCTCTGACTGATGAAGGATGAAACTTCTCAACAAATAAAGAAACTGTCCAGATGACCTGATTGAACTTTGTTGGATTTTTTTATTTTTAACTTGGATTATGGAGCATGCACTTTGATAACTAGAAGTCCCATCATGCATCAGACGTGTCAAGAGTTACATTCAGCCTGCTCCTCCATTTTGTTTTATTTACTTGAATCTAATGGTAAAAGATCCTAAATGTCCTTAACATACTGAAACTTGAAACTAAATAAAAACATTTTACTGCCTTTTGCCATTCACCGGCTTCAGGCGTTCAAATATTTATTAACTTCCTCACAGCTCATCATTCAGGGGAAGGTGGCTTCCTTCACAAGCACACTGAAGACCAGACTGTGCATGCATGTGGAGGTTTCCAGTATGAACGCTACATATTAAAAACTTGGCGCGAGGTATAGATTCAAGATGCGGTTCAGTTTTGAACGGTCTCATCTAATCCTACACCTGTCAAAAAAGGGTTATTTTATTTATATCTTCAGCCTGTAGGGTCTCAGAAGCAGCACACCTTGAAGCAAAGCTGCAGAGTCAGAGGGGACTGCACGCGTACATTTATATCAAGTTATGTCAGTGCAAACACCCCCCACCCCCTGGGGATGTCTAATCTGCTTTAGTGCAAGTCATGATACTAAACCCCAGTGATGCAAAACTGAAAATAAGCTGTGGATTTTCTCCCTTATGGGAAAACGACCTGATTATGGAACAAAATTAATTTAAAGTATACAATTTGTCTCCGAAGGCGGAGTGATTATGTTTTTACCCATGTCAGTGTGTTTGTTGGTACAGCTGGCAAAAAGTATCACGAGTCGCTGAACGGATCTCAATGAAACTTTCAGAATCACTGGATGTGCAGTGCATCTACCATTTACCATATTTTTCAGACTACTGTTTAAGGTGCACTTAAAATCCTTTAAATTTCTCAAAAATCGACAACCCTATTATCCTGTGTGCCTTATGTATTAATTCTGGTTACTGACCTCGAACCGATTTTATGTGGTACAACTGAACAATGTGAGATAAAGTGAATAAAGTTGGACTTTTTCACTTTATCCGCTTTATAATTTGGTGCGCCTTATAATCCAAAAATTTTGGAGTCAGTTTGATTTAAGATGGCTGCCACAAGTCATGTTAGCAAATAGAACAATGACTAACTACATCGATTTTAACAAGCACTGAGCTAAAATTAGGTGTTTGTGTCTGACACTGAACCCCAACTTACATTGGACTATGAGCAATATAAGTTTTACAGTCAATCTAATTCAAAACGGTTGCTATTAAATGGCCATACCATAGCTCTTAGTGTAATTTATTCAACATAAGATAATCTATTGAAAAATAACAAGAAGTGACAGGCATCAAGGAATTATAGGCCTTCAGTTTTAACTTGTGTTCATTTTTTTTCCCCTTTGGAGCAACTGTAATCCTAAATTTCACAAGCCATTTCCAAAGCACTTCCTCTCTTCTTAAATAATTAGTAAGCCCTATAGTACATCTGGGTCTGCAAACTTTTAAATAAAAACAGAATTTCTACCTTTCACTTACTAAACAAAATGCGCTTGGAGCCACAAAACCTGCTACAAGGGTGATTATCAACTGGTGGCTCATAGTCCAAAAAGAACAAAAATGAATGTAATGAATTCTATAAGTCATTAAGAGTTTTACATTTTAGGGCTAAAGAAAAGACCACATTCATGTAAAAAAAAAAAATAAATAAATAAATAAAAAGGGGGTGAATACATGTTTCTTACCAATTTTTCCCCAAAAAATTATCCCTGAACTCGACAGGTTTATGTGAGTCTTCCTTTTAATTTTAGAAAAATTAAAATAATTATGTATCCCACTTTAAGTATTAAAGCATACATTTAAAGTTTGTCTAAATATTAGTTCATTTTGTTGGATATGTAATTGTAACATTAAAATTTTTATTTAAAAACAACATTTGTATTTACTTTAACTTTAATTAGGTCTTCATTCATCCTCATCTGCTCACACAGACTCATGTTTGTGCTGCTGTTGTTTGGAGCACTGTTTTGTACTACTAGTCCTTTATATATTATTAGTTTGGCATATGTCTTAGTTCATATCTTAGATCTTACCACTGTTTTTCTTCACAATTTGTATTTTTTGTTCAATGTAACTGGGACCCTGTGTACATAGTTTTGTTCCACCTCATGTACCACATGTAATGTGAATGACAATAAAGACACCTTGACTTTGACTTACTATCTATCTATCTATCTATCTATCTATCTATCTATCTATCTATCTATCTATCTATCTATCTATCTATCTATCTATCCAAGGTTCAAGGTTCTTTATTGTCATTTGCATCACATGAACATGAGTTCACACAAATTCATGAGGTGGAATGAAATTGTGTACACAGGGTACCAGTTACATCCAACAATAGCAAAATATAAAGTGTAAAAAGAAACAGTAAATAAGGATCTAAGATATAAACTAAGATATACTCTAGTTACTAATAGTACAAAACAATGCACCAAACAATAGCAGCATCCATCCATCCATCCATCCATCCATCAATCCATCCATCCATCCATCCATTATCTTTACCTACTTCCTCATTTTCTATTCTTTTAATTCTTCACCATTTTTTTTCTAGGCCGTTGTTCGAAAGGTCATCCAAATAATTTCTGGTGGATTTGAGAGAAAGATCCCAATGTAAAGTCATACGTTGGATTAATGAAGTAGCTAAAGCTAATCAACATTATTTTCTCTTTTTTCGTTTGAATAGTTGAAGGAAAAACTGCTGAAATTTGCCATTTCTCTTTACTGTGATTATAAAAAACAACGTGTTTGGTCAAAGCCTCAAGCAGCTGCAAACCAAGAACCAAAGAGCCGCATGTGGCCCCAGAGCCGTAGTTTGCAGACCCCTGTTGGTGAACTAGTTATTGGCAGCAACACCAGATGGAGACATTTTTCAGCTGCATCTAACCGGCCCCTGAATGCCCATATCAGACCTGTTAATGCAGCCAGGCCATCTGTAATACTGTGATGAGATGGTATTGTTGCTGAAGTGAGAACTGGGATTGAATATAATTCCACCTGCTTTGGAGAGTCAGGATTAGCACACTCGTACGTCGAAAAAATATATATAAATGTAAAAAAAAATCGCCTTCCTGGGCTGTCAGTGTCAAGACAGATAAAAGTGAAACGCTTCAGCAGTTTGATTTATCTTCCTCGTGCAAACAAGGAAATAAAATGTCACCTCCGCTGTGTGTCACTGATGTGTAACAGCTGTATGAGAAAGTTGCCTCGGTATAGAGAGGTGTGTGTGTTGAGGATGAAAAAAGGAGGATGCAGCTCGCGTGATGTGTCCGCTGCAGCATTGGTGGCACGATGACTCGGGTGATTGCACTTGCAACGTTGTGTGAATCCCCGGAGGAGAAGATTCCTAACATGGGCAGCTGTGGAATGTCTCTTTTATAGATACAACAAAACAAAACTACCACCCCTCTTCACTTTCATAACACACGTGCCCAGAATGTGATATGATTATTGTGGAGATTCCTTGTGCAATGATAGCATGTGAAGAAATCATGGGTGAGGGAGTGCACTTACATGTGCACGCAAATTCTTATTATTAGAACACTGCATTGACTTCCATTCATTTCTTCAGCTTAACCCTGAGCTTTGCTTTAATACTTCGATTCAAATTCAAAAATATTTTATTAATCCCAAAGGCAAGTTAATTGTTGTAGCTCATCATTCTGGTTTCATTAGAGTTTTTATAGATGCTGATGGCTGTGTGCAGGAAGGATCTCTTGTAGCAGTCCATCCCACAGCGAATCTGAAGAAACTGGTTGCAGATGCCGATCCGTCCACCCGGACTCAGCCGGCCTCCCGGTCCTCTTGGGCAGTGTTGCACGTCGCTGCGTACTTAACTGCAGGTGCTGGGGGATGATCTTGGTCCTCTTGCTGTCACGAGCCGCATTTCCCGCTACCTCCAAGATCTCGGCGGTCAGGCACTCGAGCATCGCCTCCAAGTAGACGGGAATGCGTCCACGGCACCTCCTTTTCAACTCGTTTAGGATTTGGGGCTGTATTTTAGGTAATATTTGAGCTTTGAGATGTAAATCAGCTGCTCCCAGTTGTAAAAACCCACCTTGTTGTTATGGTTACGCATCATAACAAACGTCCAAAAGTAAAAAAAAAAAAAAAGTTTCAGTAAAAATCCTTCTGAAAAAAGCAATTTACATCCAGAAAAAGAGGAATTAAAGTTTTCAAAAGCACAATCTCTAAATGAATGTAAGAGAGCTACGCCAACATACAGCCACCATGAGCAGCGCAATTCTAGAACTTAAACATACAAAGTACTTTACCAACACTTTTTTTATTTAATACTCAAAAATGACTGGGTTTTAGTCCTCACGAGGACTACTGGCCTTAACAAAGAGGTTGAATAAATCAGAAAAGGTTTCAAAATGTAACAAAAGCAAGTACACACGCAGACACACGTGTATTGTAAGGGTGTGTGAGTGGAAAGGCTTTGAAGAGTTGAGCGCAGGCCTGGTCTCACGCAGTTGCATAACATACAGTTTTGCACTTTAGAAACATTAAATTTTAAATGCTCTTTTTTTTAATCCCAGGCTCTCTCGCTGTCTCTCACATAAATACACACGCATACAATGAAAATGTTCGTGTTCACAACTGACGCTATTTTTTATGTCGCCTCCCACCTTGAACGTAAGTAACCTGTGACAGACCGCAGCCGTGAGAGATAACGGAGCAGATGACGAGGAGCTCTTTTGTGCCACAGAGCACACGTCAGCTCTGCCCAGTCACTGCTTTTCATTTCGATAATTGACCGGCAACGCCAGAAATGTCCATCAGCTAATCCTCTTAGCTTTCATAATGCTGACTCTGTCACAGAAGCCCCTGTTTTAATGTAACAAGCAGCTAAGCTTACAGCGCTGGGCAGAAACGCCTTGAGGCCACGGAAGGCCACTTTGCTCCTGGAGGTCACGAAGAGGCCTGCTTTTGGCTCCACAAGTGCCCGGTCAGTCTGTGAGAAAATATAAAGTCATCATACCTATTGGCTTCGGCTGCACCTTTCACATGGAGCATCTTGAAATTTCATTCATCTGTGCAGCTTGGAAAATGAATTAATTTAATCTCCGCTGAGTTCCTGGTGTCTTCACTAAGCAGACCATATCAATGGCATCAGTGTGGTAATGTGAAAAAAGGGGATAAATGTCCATAAAAAAAAAAAAAAAAAAAAAAAACACAATATTCAAACGTAGTTTCAGTCACAAAAATCCCACTATGTCTGGCTCTGAAAATGGAGCATTCACTTTTTCCAAATGGACATTGCGTGGATTAAAAATAAATAAATAAATTAACATTAAGCACAGACTGAAAATTAATACAAGCCCTTTGACGTCAAAATGATGTCTGGACCTTTACAATTTTGAAATAAAAAAAAAAGTCGCAACAGATTATGTCTCTGTGATAAATTAAGCAAGAAAATCATATTAAATTAATTGAATGTGTGTAATGTTTTATTTTTATTCTAAAAATTCCACAGTAACTTAAAAAGATTTGCATTCTACAATTTGTTTATCTTTATTCAAGAGCAGTTTAAATTAAAACCTTAGTGTTTTGTCCATAATGTCATAATGTCTATCACTTTGTGACATTTATTATTTATTAGAGATAACTTATTCTTATTTAGCATATACAGTATATATA
>JARVLU010000179.1:24081901-24092595 GCA_031762415.1 Simpsonichthys santanae | reverse complement strand
TTTTTTTAAGTTTTAAAAAACAAAAAATAAAAAAAAAAAAAAAAAAAAAAAAAAAACAATTGGCTGAAAATGGCAAAATAATAATTAAAAAAATGAAGCTGAAAAGGCAGAAAGAAGCTTAAATTCCCAGAAGGAAGTGGAAGGAGCTGAAATAAGCTCCAAAAATGTGGAATTGGCTGAAAAGGCTGGATTTGGCACAAAATAGCCAAATAGTAGCTGAAATAGCAGAAAAAGCTGAAACTAACAGAAATGATCTGAAAGGAACATAGCTAGCTGAAATTAGCAGAAAATTGAATTAGGCTGAAAATAGCAGAAATTACCACGAAAAACTTGATTTCATCTGAAAATGGCTTAACTTTGCTAAAAAACACTAAAAGCTAGCTGAAAGGTAGAACGAGCTTAAATCAGTAGAAGAAAATGTGCATGTCCAATTAGGCTGAAAGAAGCAAACGAGCACAAGGAGGAATTATCTGGAAAAAAATTATGCTGAAATTAGCACACACACAAAAAAATGGCAGAAAAGTAACTTAAAAAGCATAGAGAAGCTTGAATTAACATAAGTAGAGAGCACACTTTTTCTGAATTAGGCTGAAAAAAAGTTTAAATGAGAGCAAAAAATGTAGAATTAGCTGAAAAAGCTAAAATTAGCATGAAAACGGTTAAATAGCAGCTGAAATTACAGGAAAATTTGAAACTTGTAGAAAGAAGCTGAAAGAGGCATAACTAGTTGAAATTAGCCGAAAAATGTTAAAGTATAAAAATATTGTAGTTTGCCAAAAGAAGCACAAAATGGCTGGAAAAAACAGCTGAAATTAGCTGCAAGTAGCTGAAAAAAGTTTTAAATTTGCACAAAGCTGAACCAGACCAAAATGTGGAAAAAAAAAAAAGGCAGGAAAAGGTGGTAAACAGATTTTAATATTTGACAGATGTAAAATGAGCTCAGTTCATTTTCTGAAGGGGGGGAAAAATGGCAGGAAAAGCTAAATATTTCAAAAGGTTAAAGTTGCACCAATACCAAAAGTCATAGCAGGATTGTCCTGAAAGAGCTGAATGTTTTGATATTTGTTAAAATGGCACAAACTGTGGAATGAGAAAGATGCTTTAAAACATACAAAAGAAAAATGGATCACTACAGTGAATGCTTCTAAACCTGACGGACGTGTACCTGACAAACTAAAGTGCTTTAATGTTATAATTCTAAGCATTCTGGTTTGGTTTTTGTCTAAAACTAAAGAACTCAAAATGCACATCAGAGGAAAGACAAAAAAAAAAAAAAGCTTTAAATAATAAAATACTAAATCCCATCTTAACAGTTCCTTAATATCAAAGAACTTTCTCCAGCTATGTTTTCTGAAGGTGTTTGAAATGGAGCCGCTCGTAGAACGCTGCCCGTGTTGCTTGTGATGTGTTCAAAGGCAGCACCAGTTCTTTCAGCGTTTCAGGTCCATTTTTATGTAATTGCACTTTAAATGGTCTCACTGAAGGCATGGAGCAGAAGCCTTGATTGTCCCCAAGAAATTTTTGGTTTTCTTTTCTGTTACAACAGCATATATAAAGCTTATTTATTTATTTTTAACCACTGCTGTTGAGAAGTGAGATGCAACAAAGGATTAAATTATGAACATCTTATCTTGTTCTAACATGAAATGCGTGCTTTAAATTTTTTTAATTTTTTTTAGCTAATTCAGACTTTGCAGATACAGTATTTTCTTTAATCTTCTAGATTCAACTCCAGCATGCAGCAGTTCTTCATGGGGAAGCCAAAGAAAAACGTGGCCAACGGTAACGCTGCGACCAGCAGTGAAATGGAGGACGGTAATGATTGTTTTGACTATGTAGAGGATGATGACCCGTCATCACCTTTACTCTCAGCAGGTAAGGTTAATCAGACGGGCAGCGTTAAATGGAGAATTTAAATTAAATTCTCAGCTTGTAGATGTTTTTTTAAGGGTTCTGTGGATTTCATCTTTAATCCTTTCTGCTGAATTAACCCAAACTGCTTCAGGCTAAAACCTTTAAAACATAACATTTTCTCTAACTTGATATTTTGCAGCAGTATGCTGAAGTACATTTTCCTAGATTTATATTTGGCATACAAGCCTAAATTTATTTTGTAAGTGGGGAAAAAAATCTTAAAACAAGGGTGTCCAAACATTTTCACGTGTGGGCCAAAACTCCAGATGAAAGGACTCATGGGCCACAAAAATGTGAATTTAACTCTCAACATGAACAATATTTTAGAGAGGGGACAAAAGTTTTTTTTTAATTTTGGTGGATAAAGTTTTAAGTTATTGTAGATCCAAAACATTGTCTCAAACACAAAGCTTTTATTTTTTTATCAAACAGGATTTGATTTGAAGGGTCTGTTTTGTGTTCTTGTGTGGAAAATTCATTTTAGTCTGTTCTCACAAACAAAAGTGACATTTTCAGATACAGTAAGTGTCCTTTTTTTAAAAGGGGGTCGATCAGCCTTTTGGACCATGGACGGCCCAAAAGGGTGAAGTTCTGAAAAATTGTCCAGATGTCAGTCGCTTCAACAGATTCATAGGGTTGATAAAGTTGATCAACTTGTATGTAGATGTTAGGCCTGTTGCGATAAATTATTAATCAATTAATCGCATGATAAATGAAAATTATCCACCTCGTTTTCATTTATCGGCTTTGTTTCTTCGTCTCTCTTTCTACTGAAGACACTGGATGACAAAAGGCCCAACTCCATGACCGCCCCCCCTCTCCCACTTTAAGATCCATTTCAATCATCCAAAATCGTGTTTTTTGGATCGTTAAAAGCAGCTAAACCAGGAAGCTAAGCTACGAGCTAAACTAAAAGGCCGACTTCAGGAGAGAAAAAAATCTTGTCAAAGCTCCAAATTCACGGTTAATACCCGTACCTTTGGCTTAAAAACAATTTCTCTACAAAAAGCTGAGAATTTGTTTGCTGATTTTATTTTTCATTAAATGCTTTGTGAAAAAGGCTATGCTAACGAGCTTAAATCATCGAGCGTCTGCCATTTTGAGAACCAAAAAACCAGAACGAGATGGCCCATGTCACGTCAAGGGCCCACCCTCCCAATTTTTCTTAAAGACACACTGCTCGCTCCCCCACTATCCAGCCTTCGGTTCAAACTGTATTATACTGCCATCCAGTGGTCAAAAAAGGTACTACACAAAAAACTTAACATTTCTTACCCTGATGCATGCTCAATAATCCAGGTAGAAAAATCTAAAAAGGCTAAGTCTGGTCCTCTGGACATTAACATTAACATTTCTTCTTGAATTTGACGATTACTAATTTCAAATTTCAAACAATATTATCGTTTATTGCAATAATTTCTGAGACAATTGCCCAGCAAAATTTATTGTGACAGGCCTATGTAGAAGATACCATGTTATATTCATTTAAAAATGTCCTGTTTCCAGTTGATCAACTGCAAAATTTTGCCAAGTTTTATGAATCATTATCCAAAAGTCTCCGTTCTGGTAGAAATCGGTAAACTTTTTTTGGTGCTTTTGTACCAGGAAGTGAAAATGAGAAATTATAGCCCAAGGTTTATATTTTGCTTAAGTTTGCTCATTTTGGGAAGATAATCTGTTTTGTTTTTTTTTCTGTTAAACCTAAATGGTATAAAAAAAAGATTACCAACTAATTTGCAAAAAGTCTGCATCAATCTCTTAAGCCTGTTGAAAATTATACCATTCTTACACTGCAGTTTTGGGCCGCACAAAATCACTCCAAGGGCCGCAATGGTCCTTGGGTTGCACTTTGGACACCCGTGTCTTAGGATAATGTTTTGACTATATTTAAGACTTTTGATCTACTAAAACTATTAAAGCCTTTGTTTTAGTGTGGATTTTGGCTTTATTCCTTCTCAGCCCCCTCTTTCTGCCTCTCGGCTCTTCTAACATTTTGGAAAATCTTCTGCAAATCACAACCCTTCCCTGACTGCATTAACATGCCTGTCTGTTTAGCCTTACTAAACTTATCCTTGCTCATTGTCAACAGTGTTGTGCAGCTGTGCGCCAAATATTTTCTGCTTGTACACTACTTTTCCTTCTGCCGGTCTCTGGAGCGAAGACCTCCTCACTCCTGAAGTGGTAATGAATTTCACAAGAGAGAATGTTTCTGCTGGCTCTGTTTACTTTAATTTATGTGCATCAGTGCATGCATAATAAGTCAAATTAAGGCAGAGTTAGAACTAACAAGTGTACTGTAGAACGTGTTTATTCCCTGTACACTGGTTGTTAAAACTCATTCCCACAAAAGGGCAAATGTGGCATCGCAATCAACAAAGACCCACCTCTTAATTTGGCAACTTTTTATTTTAATTTTATGAGTTTATATCCAGTCAGTTTCAGTACATAAATATTTAGCTGATGTGCAAACTTAAAAGCTGCAGAAGCCAATTCGGGAACGCTATTTGAAGTTTAGTATCCTGAAATAACCCAAGCAGTTCAAAACACATTAACCAACCCTTACATGGAGCCTTAATGGAGTAAATATGCATCCAACACTGGAGTCACAGGAGTTCACCAACTTCAGAGCTCTTCAATGATCCAAAAATTTCAGTTACATAACCGCTTTGTTGCAGTTTTTAAAGACTGCCACGTGAGCCACATGTTGAGACTTGTTCCTGTTCTGATTTCATAATTCGGTTCCAGAATATTACAATGTGTTAAAACTTGACAGATTTCAACAACTTTGACAATAACTGATAAAACACATCAACTGAAGCAGCATATAAATCTTTGACATGTCCAAAATAACAGCTACGACTTACTATTTTCAGGCCAAAATAGAATTAAAATAAAATATTTAACATTTTAATTGGTGCAAGACTATACGATCAGATTATAGCCATTGGTGACACATTGTTTATAGATTTTGCAGAGTTTAGCAGTGCAGTGCTTACATTTGCATAATGCCTTTTATAAAGTAAAATGTATCGATCTGTCCCTTCAGTCAAGCCCAGCAAGCAGTACAGCCGTGGTTCTGTGGTGATGGTGGATGAGATGATGAATGCCAGCCCTTCAAAGTTCAGGTTTCCAGAAGCAGGCCTCAGAGTCATGGTCACCAGTCACTTTGGACCAAAAACCCGTCTGCGCATGGCGAGTCGGCTCATCATCACGGAGGTAAAGCAGCCGTTCTTGCTTCAGTCGGCGGCCCTTTTTGGAGTTAGCAAGCCTAAAACAATTCTTAAAGCGATTTTGTTTTTCATCCGTCTGCAGAAGTGAGCTCAGTTTGAAACTGATTTTACAGCGTGCTTTGCTCCGGAGTGCTTTGACTTAGGTAATTTTTTTTCTTTCTGAAAGCGCCAGAAGTTGGTGCAAGCGTCCAACGGTGTGGAGACACAAGTGACTGACGGAAAGATTGAAATAGAGAACGGGAACGTGCCAGAGGACAAACCCACTGAGGCAGAGCAAAGTGAATCCATCTCTCCGTTTCACATCCCAAGTATGTGATTTTCTGTGTTTACTAGATGCATGTGTGGACAGATGCTGGAGAGGTGCAACAATGAGATTTCCACATGTCGGCCATGTTTCAGAACCTGTTTTACATTCCTGTAGAAGTACTAAATGATAAAAACCTGTTCCTTTTTGCTTCAGTAGTTGATATCTTCTCTCTCATGACCCAAAGATGTACTAATCATCTCTAGCAGCCCAGAAGGTGCTGCTCTTAGAGACTGCTGTTCTGAAAAGACTCACATTGATCAGACATGTATTGACAAAGAAGAATTTTCTATTCTATTATATGGAGCTGCTAAACCGAAGCAGAAAGCGTTCTTTACGGTGAACAGTGAGTGATGTTTGGATTAGAGCCTTTTTCCTTTTGGTTGAAAATAACAAACACGTTTATCCTTTTTTTTATTCATTATTATTATTATTTTTTAGTATGTACTTGGAAAAAAATGTACATCGCTCACAAACATTTGTGCCAAAGCTTTTTTTTTTTTTTTTGGCTGCTTTTGCCACGAAGAAATGAAGCTAAACCCATCTTGTTCAAACCTTGTTAATGGCGTTGGGCTCAATCTGATTTTTGTGACACCTTGTATAATATATTCTGGGAGGTAGATGGGGAGTTGGCAGCACCAGACCTTTATTCAGGTCTTCTGTTACAAAAGGGCAGTACAGCAGGTGACTGAAGTTAAATACCTAATAATAATACAGTTGACAACAAGTTGACTTCTCAGCCCAACACTGACTTTACAAAAAAAGAGCTTTAATGCAAGCAAAAATACCTGCAGGTCACTGGTTGAAAGTGCTTCCTTGTCTCATGGTATGGGAATCTCCTAGCCAGAGACGGGAACAAGTTGGTGGTCAAACTAGTAAAATCATTGGTCATCTAGAGCCTGTACAGTCAGGCTCTGGAAAAAAAAAAGGCAATCCAGGTTTACAATGACCCAACTCATCCACTGCAACCATTATTCAGGTTGGTACCACCTGGCAGTCAACTGGTGGTTCCTCTGGTAAAGAAAAATGGGTACAAAAAGGAATTTATTCCTTCTGCTGCGATTGTCCTTAGTCCTTTTTTAAACGTAGCCTCGCACGACAAACCGTTGTCTAAGATGTTATGTTTTAATGCAACACGTATTTTAGGACTGGGTTAGCAATGCTTTTAAAAGTTTTTTGGCATTTTTAACTTGTGGTGTTATGGATGAAATTATGTCAAAGATGAATCTCCATCTCATGAAATGTTGTAGACAGTAAAGTTAAATTGAGTGATATAATGGTGCTCGGAGTAGATATTGCGAATGACTTTCAGGCAGCTAGCGCCACCAAACTTAAGCTGAATGTCTGTAAATTTGACTGGGTTATAGCCATTTTTGTGTTTTAATATTCACGAGCTGTGGCCTACATCTTAAATCTGACTCAAAAAGTTAATCAGTTATAGATAAAAGATTTACACCCAGTGATTACTTTCCAAGAGGTTCATTAAAATCCCCCCCCAGTGATTCCTGAAATATTTAATGCAAATATAAATGACTGCACACTCATAAAGGTAAGCAAAAAACACGATTTTGCCTTTAGTGGCTGGTGAGCTGTGCTTTTTGAAAAAATTTAACTTAGTTTGGTGTAAAATGTAAATGCTGAACGTAAAATGTAAAGTGTAGGAAAAGCATTGCAGAGGTAGTCCTTCAGAAACCAGGACGAGTAGACGCGTGCACCACTGTGGCGACAGGTTTCTGTTCGAGAAGGGTCATGTTCAATATTTGATCACAACTGACTTCATCAGCAGGAATTTAAAAGAAACAACTGAATTTGAGCAGAAGCGCTTTAAACAGTTTCGTTGTGAAGTACTACACGAACCCCATGACCTCCTTTTTAAACTGTTCTATACTGAAGCTGATAAAAGCAGCTGATCGGCTGCGGCCTTGACTTTCTGCTCCATCTGTCATTTTACGAGACGTCTTTAATGTCCAGCAAAATTTGACGTTTCATTTGAGAATACTAAAGAGAAAAATCTTATTAAAAAGCTTGAATCTGAGCGAGAAACTGCTTTTTGTGCTGCAAAGATATGAGTGTGCTCATCTCGAGCTAATTGTTCTCCTGCAGGTGGAATTGGCAGCAAGGTGAAGTGGTTGATCTCATGGCCCCTGCTCCTTCTGCTCTTTTTCACCGTCCCAAACTGTGCCAAGCCTCGCTGGGAGAAATACTTCATGGTCTCCTTCCTCCTCTCTACGGTCTGGATTGCAGTTTTCTCCTACCTAATGGTCTGGATGGTAAGCATGAAATGGATTTGGAAGGGATTTTTGCTTCGCTTAAATTCTTCACTTATTGCTCTTCCTCAGAATGAGTGAACGTGGACACAAGCCACCGGTTTGTTTTGCTTGAGAGTGGTGCAGAAATTAATATTTCACGTGCGGGGTTGAAGTTTTCCACATTCATGTAAACACAAATGCTGTATGTTTTGGACTAAACATTTTTTTTCTATTTATATGGTCTATTGCTTGAAATGGAAGTTTTTATTTTGATAGAAACGTAAATGCATTTGTTGAAGACAAAAGTAGCATATATACATATACTGTATTGGCAAACAAGCCACATCTAGTTATCTTTAAAAATAAAAATCAAACTATAAAAAACATTTGAAGGAGTTAATGGTGCATTTTGTGTAGATAAGTTCAAAAGGGATACAAATAAACAACATCTTACCTGCAGAGGACACATTTTCAGTCAAGCCTGTTTTAAAAGGAGATTTTCTCCTTAAGGCCATGTCTTCAGTTTTTAAATGTGGTACAGTTTCTGTAAAAGTCTTCAGCCACTTAAAAATACCAAAAATGACCCAAAATGCTGCCGTCACTGTCAGGAACGTGTGTGACGCTGAAACACTGCAACTAATTTGGACCAAAAACAAGGAAATGTTTGTGCTGCTGTTAAACGTGATGTTTTTGTGCTATTAGTGCTTAAATTGGTGTATTTCTTAGTTCATATCTTAGATCTTCTAACTGTTTTTCTTTTATATTTTATTGTTGGATGTAACTGGGTCTCTGTTTACATAATTTTGTTCCATCACATGTACCGCATGGGGTGCAAATGACAAAGAACCTTGAATCCTTGAAACAATGCATTTAGCATGCACTTGAAGGTTGTGTGCTCTGTGCAAAATGTACACAAAGTGGACTCCTTAGTGTTGTAGGTTAGATTTGATTGGGTTATCATATCAGTTTCAAAGAATTGTTTTATTTAAAGAAAAAAAAAAAAAAAAAAAAAAAAGCAAGGTTAGCAAACCCCCAAACATCTCTGGAACCAGCTGAAAAAAGATGCAGCTTTGTGCTCCTAAAATACCATTTGCATCGGCTGAAACAAACATCAGCAAAAGTTGCTTTGACTGCCCTTTAAAACTAGTTTCTCACTCAACGTAAGTTTCATTCAAACTCTCCAACTTGAGATTAACCTTCTGTTTATTGAACATATGCAACTGATTTTTTATAACTTATGCCACAAAAACGCTGTTGGTCAATTCCCTCTTTAATAAAATAGAATAAAATATACTTTAGTGACATTTATGAGGGGACATTCTAACAGATGTGTGCATAAGATTTTAGTCTGGGCTATGAGTAATGGATGTTTGAAAGTATTTGTCGATGTAATGACTCCCTACCTCCCAAAAAGAGTTTTCATTAAAAAGAGAACCTTTAAACAGATGAAAAAAAAAAAAAGACAATGGAGGAAACTGTGTAATCTTTGACTTTGGGTTTTCAGGTCACTATAATTGGCTACACTCTGGGAATCCCAGATGTCATCATGGGCATCACGTTTCTGGCAGCGGGCACAAGCGTTCCAGACTGCATAGCCAGTCTCATTGTGGCTCGGCAAGGTATAAGTTTACCACTTGAAAGGATTTTAATTATAGAAACTGTTAGGTCTGCTGGTCTTTCCAAAGGATGTTCATTGTTTTACCCTTTTGATTCATTAAAGACAGTCTCACACTTTATTTTTCCAATATGTGTATAATTCAGCAGACCTCCATACAACAGTAACAATTTAATAAGTGTATAAAACAATTTGCCCTGATTGCAAATGGTTCAAGTATAATCGGTTTTGTACTAACTTCTTTTTATAACTTTTGTTTCAGGTCTGGGCGACATGGCCGTGTCCAATACAATTGGCAGTAACGTGTTTGACATTTTAGTTGGACTTGGGGTTCCCTGGGCGATGCAGACCATGTGCGTCAACTATGGATCGGAGGTGTGTTGACACGAGGCCAGACTGTACCATTTTTGTATTGAGAACCTGAAAAAAAAACTAAAGTCAGGTATATTTTGTTCAATTAAGGAGCCTCAGGTATCCCTTGATTTCGTTTCAGGTGATGATCAACAGTCGGGGCTTGGTGTACTCTGTGGTACTCTTGCTGGGCTCTGTGGCACTCACGGTGAGTTTGCACTGGTTCAAGCTGAAGTAGTACATGCTCAGTTTTTGCAAGTAAAATTTACTGCGATGTGCCGTACAGCTGAAGTAAAGACTCTAGACCTAACATTTACATCCACAGTGTGCATCCTACCTTGAATCTGTTCTCTACGGGTTTGAAACTGGTTTATTTTTAAACTTAATGTTGGCCTAGTGAGGAAAAAAAACACATTAAACAAACTAAAATAAATTTTACTCAACAAATTAACCTTTTGCTTTGTCATAATTCAATTCAGTTTATTTATATAGCACCAAATTATAACAGAAGATGTCTCAGGGCACTGAACAGAAACATTCCCATACATACAAAAGCCATTTGGTAAAACAAACAAACAAAAAAGATATCCATCTAAGGAAGGAAGCCAGCAGACTCACTGAATTTTCACTTCATCACAGTCCCACACTCTGAGCAAGCACAATGGCAACAGTGGAAAGGAAAAACTCCCTTTTTAACAGGAAGAAACCTCCAGCAGAACCAGGCTCAAGACAAGCGACCATCTGCTTCGACCAGCTGGGTTTAATAAATAAATAAAATGAATAAAATAAAATAAATAAAATAAATAAAATAAATAAAATAAATAAAATAAATAAAATAAAATAAATACTTGACAAGGATAGAAACAGCCTATTACAAATACAAATCAGGCAGCAAAGTGAAGAAATGTGCAGCAGTTTGACCTCTAGCAGTCAAAGCCTGTAACTAAAAGATGTGGTTCAAGCCCCGGTCCCGACAACATCAAAAAATGTGGGTGGAAAAAGGTGAAACACCCACACCTGCCTCCACTCTC
>JARVLU010000179.1:24018550-24029429 GCA_031762415.1 Simpsonichthys santanae | reverse complement strand
CCCCCTTATTTAGAACCCAATTTTTGGCTGAGATCTGACGATTTCATTCATTCTGACATGGAAAATTGTGAACACTACCATTTTCAGCTGCTAGAAGGCCCTTGACTAATATGGCAAGCCAAGTGTCTCATTAATAGGTAAAAGTGATTATTAATGAGACCTCCAAGCCACATTCGTCTCACTGCAGAACTCCTGGAGCAAACGTCAAATCGGCTGCATTTCACCGCACTTCCCAGGTGAAATGCAGCCGATTTGACGATTAAAGTGCATTTATTAAGGAAAAGTTCAACTGAGACGCACCTTTACTATAATGTTGAGCAAACATATAATTGCTATTGAATGTTAATCTTGGTAAATTCTTGTTAATTTTTTAACTTTGAGCACAACAGTGCAGCAATAAAACCCAACTTAAAAATACCTCCAATGACAGTTGGCAAAATTTCCTTTTTCAGGAAGTATTATCTCAGTTTATGTAATCACATTAAATACAGAAGAATATTTCTATGAAGCAGCATTGTTGGAAGGTGTTTTAGTGCATTTTTAACATTTCTTTTGCAATTATGAGATGTTAGTATCGCTATAAAATCACCTTTTGACCTCAGTAATACTTTATTGGCAGATTCACTTGACCCTCACCATTTTGGGACAAACTGTTTAAAGTGAGCACATAAAAAAAAAAAACATTTAAAATTTTATACATTTTTTGCTCTTAAGTTTTTAATTTTACAACTTTAGTTCTGTCTGAGAATACAATGCCCTTGCCAGTCTGGCAAATAGACCCAAAGGCTTTTCTTCTTAGTTGCAGTTCTCAGCTGAGATGCAAAGCTCCCTCTGGGTCAGGAGTGAGTCTTTGCCTCAAGAGGAAGAATTTAATTATCTGCAAGTCTTGCTCATGAGTGACATCGGGATGGACTGACAGATTGAGGCTTTGCTGCTGTAACGAGGGGCTGCCTCGATCTGCGGCAGTGAATGAGCTGAGTCGAAAGGCAAATCTTTCTATTTACTGCTCACCTATGGTCATAAGCTAAGGATTTTTATTTTATTTTTATTTCAAATGTATAACAATTCAGACAACAGATGCATAGCATCAATGTGAAAATCAACCAAAATGTTTGAAAAGGAGCAGGATGAAGCTTATCTAGTCCTACCTCTATCCTCTTTTATTTCAAAATATATTAATTTCACTATGATTTATTTACTACAGTGCGTTATGAAATCCTTATCATAATACACCACCTCCTTCCACCTATCTATATCCTGAGAATGTTATTTTTAACATTTTCTTAATCTGATCAATGGATCTGTTTCCTTTGATTTCATCATCTTAACCATTTGACAAAGCCACACCACAAAACAAAATGCACATACTCTTTAAATTTGTTCAGGCATCGCCTTTTATATTTTTATTTTTATTAGATAATTCTCATCTCCTCTGCTCTTAAATATATTCTGGATATTACCAGGAAGTAAATACATTTGAACAATTCGGAATTTAACTAGATCTGACATTTGGGCTTTATAAATGTTTGTGTGTTCTCTGAGCCCAACATTATGTACAATTCTAATTGCCTTTTTTGGGGGGTATAAATAATGATAGCAATATTGTTTTATGAGCATTTACCCACACCTCAGCACAATAAACCAATATGGCAATATAAGAAAACAGTTCAGAATATACAACACTCCTTGATCCAGTTTGTCGTGCTTTACCTAACACATCAATGCTCCTTGCTAATTTTGCTCTCATGTGATTTCCAACTAATTTTACTGTCTAGAATTACTCAAAATAATTTTATTTCATATACTCTTTCAGTATACAGTATATGAATTCAATATGAATTTAGTTTTACTCAAATCCATTGGTATCTTGTTGCCAACACATTTTTCAATTTATTTAATTCTATTTTAACCATATCCACAATATTTTATAAACTGTGTCCAGAGTAAAGTATGTTAGCATCATCTGCAAATATAACCCATTTCAGAAGTCCATATAGCCTACTTTACAAACATCATTGTGTACATAATAAACAAGGTCCAAGCACTGACCCCTGTGGCACCCCACAAATGAAGTCTAAACAACTAGATTTGTAGTCACCCTAATGCACAAACTGTTGCCAATTACTAACGTGGCTCTTTAAGCAACGACAGCCCACCACTCTACTCCTACACCTTTCCATTTACCCTTACATTTATAAATACTCCTGCAATGTACTTTTTCCCATTACTATAACTAGTTATTCTTCAGTTAAGTCTATTAATGCCATAGTTGTTGACTGGTTTGCTCCAACTTCATACTGGGTGTCCGGCAACAGCTGATGGTTCTCAATAAAGTTATCCAAACTGTCCAAATTGATATCCTGATGTATGCTGAAATTGTCCAAATTGAGTTTTTCCAGAATCTTGGAAAAATGTGAAGGTAGAGACACTGGTCTATGATTTGTAAAATCATGTTTATCCCCTGATTTACACACTGTTACCCTTGCAATCTTCATTTTATTTGGAAATATACCTGTTTGTAATGACAAATTAAATGGTTTTACTACACCTCCAACAATTCCATTCCAGTGAGCAGAAGATCTGTTCTTGCATCCATTAGGAATATCAACAATAGCCTTTTCTTCTAATGCACTTATTAAAAATAACATACATATCTACCTACTTTATCTCCCACTCTCTCTCCCCCCACTTTTGAATCTGTAATTGTATCTGTCAACTTTGGTCCCACATTGACGAAAAAGTTAAAATCACTAACCACCTGCTTCATGTTGTTTATCATCAGCAACAAAATATTCAGGATAACTATTGTTTACAGTTCCATTTCTGATTACAATATTTGGTATATCCCATATACCTTTGATAATATGAAGGGTCATGACCAAAAGAGGGTGGCATGGTGGCTCAGTTGGTTGAACTGCTGCCTCTCAGTGAGAAGGTCGTCAGATCAACTCCTGGCTGGGGGCCTTTCTGGGTGAAGTTTACAAGTTCTCCCTGTGCATACGTGGGTTTTCTCCAGGTACTCTGCTTTCCTCCCACTGACCAAAACCCTGCATGTTAGGCTAATTGATAACTCTAAATTGTCCCTGTGTGAGTGAGAGGTTGTCTCTGTGTCCCTGTGGTGGACTTGCAACCTGTCCTGAATGTACCCCGCCTCTCACAAAGTAATGGCTGGATATAGACACCAGTGACCCTCGCAACACAGAAAAAAAAGAAGGGGGTAAAAATTATGGATGGATGACCAAAAAGACCAAGATCCCAGATAAAAGAGGATGACAGGCTCATTCTGTACTTTAGAGATAAGATGAGGAGCTCATCATCATCATCATCTTTATTTAAAAAGCGCTTTAACACAGCCACAGCTGAAACAAAGTGCTGAACGACAGTTAAAAACAAGATTAAAAAAAGAGAGCATTAAAAAAACAGAGCTACAAACCCAAGCACACAGTGAACTAAACTCAGTTTAAAACACAATAAAACGACAAGTTAAACAGACAAAATCAATATCACTAAAAATGAAGTAAAATCAAGTCTCAGTTGAGATGAAGGCCAATGAGTAGAGATAAGTTTTCAGATGGTTCAGAGTAAAGCTGCTGCTGCTCCTCTGCAAAGAGAGCCCAGGTGAGGTCAGACTTCTGATTAGGGTGCCTCCTGGATTCCCAGAATCCTCTCATCACCCTAAGAGGTCATCTGGGTGGACCATAACTGTATGAGTTTATTTATCTGCTCTGGTTTGGAAATGTCTTTAGATTCCCCAGTAGGAGTTTGAGTGGGATGCCAGTGGTGTCTGGTTTTCCCTCCTGGACCTGTTTTAGTGAACGGACCACATATATAAGTAAAAGGGAACAAATGGATGAATGGGTATTTTAGTCCAAAAGCTTAGATTTAACTGTTCAAAAGGTTTGGAATTTTGGTTTTAGTCACCTCAAGGTTCATTGTTAAATGTTATTTATTGATTTATTGTGTGATTGCTGATTTGGTACTCACATTGTTGTTTTGCTGTTTGTTGAATCTGCCTTTTAGCATCTAACTAATTTAACACACTCCATTTAGGTATCAAGACATTCAGCTCATTCAGACGATGACTTCAGTATTTATCTTTGCTAATTGTAACTTTTAGCTACTGTGTGGCTAATTTTAGCTATTGATGTTCAACTTGTTTTAACTTTGGCAATCAGTTTCAGCCTCTTCAACCATTTCAGCATTCACTCTGCATTTACTAATGTTTGCTGAAGACAAAGGGCTCAGATCCAAACTTTTTTTTTTTTTTGCAGTTTAATTGATGAGCCGGACTAGTTATTACCGGTAGTTGGCCCTACAATACATATTCCATTTTAGATTTATAAAGCACCAAAGCAACAAACAACATTGTCTAAATGTTTTATTTAAATTATTTTGAATGTAACAAAGTTAAGGCAGGTCTTCTGTACGATTTCAGAAACCATCCATAGGACCTGACTTAACTTTGCTAGATTATTCTACCTGGATTATTGAGCAAGAATCTAGATATTTCCAACATATTTTTTATTTTATTTATAATGAAAAATAAATATTCTCCCCACCTTAAACAAGACTACATGAAGCTTAGGAAAAGTTTTGAGCAAAAAGTTTGATCACTCAGTCAACTGCTGGCAGGCTTTTCACCATGAAAGCAGCATCCATCTGGTGCTGTGCTACAGCACTGATTCAGACACACACTCACACACTCCAGGCCAGCCCACACCTTCATAAGCAACCAAGTGTGTAAAAGGAGAATTAAAAAAAAACAACAATTTGTGGTCTTTTTGTCAGATACTTGTTTCTGTTTCCTGTGGGCTGTGCTGTTAGCTCGAATAATAAATTAAAACCTAAAAAAAAAGTAACGAGAATTAGCAACTCATTAAAAAGTTGCTGGTTGTTTGGTGTAGGCTAAGGGCTTTCACTTCTGTTTTCAGAGAGGGTGTCAGTAAAAACCATGCTGCATGAGACTGTCATTTTATTTTTTTATTTTTTTTTAGGTTCTTTAATGTCCTAACAGAACCATAACTTTTTTAAACTACCTCCTATTGAAATTAAGTTTGTTTTTCTAATTATAAGGAGCAGTGGTCATACATTATTTGGTGCTCTTAGCTCTCATGCACATGTTGTCCTTCATACACAGTCAGAGACACAAACACACACACACACACACACTCCAACCAAACAAACAAAATTACTCCACTGTTGATTTTCACACTGAGGCTGAATGAGATGTCCAGTTGGGAGGCAGCACACCGAGGGGAGATCGAAAGAGGGAGACAGCAGACACACACATGGTGAGAAAATCTAGCAGTTCATCTCTCCCCTGCTGTTAAAGGCCATTCATAAATAGTCAGCCTCCAATCTGACTCACTGTCATGGATTCTATGAGACTCCAGCTCTTTGACGTAGCACAAGCAAGGCTTTAAATTGTCACAAAAAAATAAAATAAAAACCATGTAAAAGTAAAATGCATCCTGACAGGAGAGGAAGAGCAGAATCCAAAGAGGATTTCACCAGAGTAGCCTTCTAACAGCCGAGCATTCACCATCTCCATGGCTGCAATAATGAGGCATTCACACAGCTGCTTTTTCCACTTTGAATGCAGCAGGAAGGCATTTTCAGGCTGTTAAACAGCACGGGCTGTCTCATTTTAGAAGCATTTTGCAGGACAAATGCAGAGACGCTGGGAACGTGTAACTATGTCATGGAGTAAAATGGGTCAACAAGGAAAGAAAGGTTAATGCAAGCACGTTATCAGGGATTGCAAGGAGGTTCAACGGTTTGATAGTGATTACGAAAGATGTCAAAAGTGAATGCAACATGGTTGAAAAGTGCACGTGAGAAGGTGAGAGGGTTTAAAAGTACCGTATTTTCTGGTATATAAGTTGCCATTTTTTGCATGGATTTGTCAGTCTTGCGACTTATATACATTTGTTTTTCACATTCATAGCACAATTTTTGATTGGTGCTTTAAATTTTGAACAACTGCAAGAGCGAGTCCTCCCGTGCATGCTCGCTTCACTCAGCTGGTGCAGGCGAAGGAACGCTGGAGAGCTAGCAGCTCCGGCCACGGATGGGTGGATGGATGGATGGATGGATGAGTGGATGGATGGATGGATGGATGGATGGATGGATGGATGGATGGATGGATGGTGCTGCACTGCCCAGTCAAAATGAAACTGTTTTGACCATTAAATAAATACATAATAAACGTGACAGGTCAGCGGTGGTGCATAATAAATGTGACTTATATGCAAAATATGCTTTTTTGGACTGATGCAACTAATACTCTAGAGTGATTTATACACCAGAAAATGTGGAAAGTGCAAAAGGTTTTGGGCTGCGCCTCGTAAGGCCGGCATTATCAGTCACCTCTGTCTCCCCATGTCTCTCTGTTCGTTTATGTTTTTGCGGACAGGGTATACTGTACTCAAAATGTAATTTTGCTGCGCTTCAGTGCAATGACAGTAAAGCTGATTCTGATTTTAATAATAGTGCACGGGAGAGAGTAGTATATTGAGTTTGAGCAACTTTTGTATGAGAGGGTTTGAGTTGTTTTGAAAGGGTTTAATGGTGAAGCCAAGATGGGTTTACCTTTGAATTTATCACGATTTGAATATTTTGAACCCAGGTGCAGACAGACATGTGAAGCTCAGGAATAAAATAATGGAATTAATTTACTCAACAAGAAAACAAAATGCTGACGTGGCATCAGAACTACATAGTGAACATGAGGAGACATGGAAGAACAAAGCATAAATGGCTGTGGGAAGCACAATCCACAGACAAGGAAGAAACACAGAACCTAAAGAGAAACTGAGGACAGATAATGATGGACACCTGGGCAATAACAACGAGGGACAGGTGAGAGTGGCAGGAGCAGGAGCTGACTACATGGGGGAAACACAGTAGGAAGGCTGAACAGGTGGCACAAAAAAAACAGAACTAAAACACAAGGATCTCAAAATCTAACAAAAAAAAAAAAAAAACAGATTCTTGCCGAATCAATGAAAGTGAGAGGGTTCGATTGTGAATGGAAGACTGTTAGTGGAAAAAAAGTGTTTGGACTGAACACTGTGATATGATGTAAAAACTAAATTAACATTTACATTTTTATGAGATGTTACAATTGCCACCAGCATGTAAACACACCATTCTTAAGCTAAAGTTAATATTTGTGCCAAATAGAAAAAGTAATCTTTCCAAGTCTTCCAGGAAATGTCAGTTTCAATAAAGCAGCAGAGACAACCTGAGAACACATCAACTCTTTAACTTGTCACATATGTTGAAATGTAACTAAAAAGGGCCTGACAATAATCCAGCAGATATGATGTGTGAAGACTTAAAACAAGCAGGTCATATGAGAAAATTCACTGAAGTCCCAGAGGCAAAGGGATGTGTAACACAGATTGGGGGCTTTTAACAACGGGACATTTCAACATAGAGAAACTAGCTTAAGTTAAGGCAACAATATGACAATAACTAAAACGCATTTTGACTTTTTTGGTGATTTTATGTAATTACACTTAGTTTGAGTTGGAAATCTAAACTAGTTGTTTTTGGGTTACAGGAAATGACAATAACTAAATATATTGTTTAATTGCTATATTTTTCAGCCTATGAGTCACAGTTTTTTTTGCATAATTTACATGCCCTGCGACTTATAGGCCAAAGCGACATATTTATGGATTTTTTCACATATTTATAAACAATTTTTGGCTGAGATATGACCGTTTCCATTCATTGACTGAAAAAAGAGCAGTACCACGTTCAGCCACTTGATGGCAGCAGAATAGTAATAGTATTATGGCATGCTGTTGTATCATGTAATAGGAAAATGTGGCTATAATGACAAATTGAAAAATGTTCAAGACAAAAACAACTGGACTTTATTTATTATACTATACTTTATAGTTTATTAGTTTTTTATTGCACTTTTTAGAATTTACCATGTCCTGGATGACTGAGAATCTTCACCAGCTTTTAATGACTCAATCGGCTTGCCATATTCTCACCACCTTCATTCTGCTCTCTGCTTGGAACCAAAACAGCTGCACCGCCCCAGCGAAATGCAGCTAATTTGACCATTAAAGTGGATTTTTTACGCAAATGATAGACTGAGACACACCTTTGCTTTAATTTTGAGCAAACAAATAATTGTTTATGTGCTTTTTTTTTTGTTAAATTTCGAAGAAATGAGCCACATTCCTCCTCCCTTTGTCCTCTCTGCACGTTCACTGAGCACCAAAACTATTTTTTTTTAAATACAGCTGATATGACCATCAATGTGCGTTTATTAAGCAAATGTTAGACTGAGACACACCTTTGCTTTAATTTTGAGCAAACAAATAATTGTTTGTGTGCTTTTTATTGTTAAATTTCGAAGAAATGAGCCACGTTCCTCCTCCCTTTGTCCTCTGCACGTTCACTGAGCACCAAAACTATTTTTTTAAATACAGCTGATATGACCATCAAAGTGCGTTTATTAAGCAAATGTTAGACTGAGATGCACATTGACTATAATTTTGAGCCAACAAATAATTGTTTTTAAGTGTTAATCTTGATAAATTCTTGTTAAAGTCCTCTTGAGCACGATCATTTGGCAGCCCATTGGTTTTTGGCACAACACCGGCCCACATTTCCGAGTTTGGCCCACATTTCCGGGTTGTCAGCGGTGACATACTTTTATAAAAGATGTGACGTATACGGCAAAGTGATATATGTATGGATTTTTCCACTTTATTAGACAAATATAGACTGATGCGACTTATAGGGTGGTGCAACCTGTACGGCAGAAAATATGGTATATTGCCTCCATCACATTAAAATGTTTGTCATCTTTGTAAGTTTTATTTTGGTGGTGTATTATAATGACTCTTTAAAGTTAGTTTTAAAGTGAGTTTAAAGTTTGAAAATATCACAACTAAAATGTTTTTTATAGTCCATCTCAATCATGTTTTAACACTTCATATGGAGTTGCATTTGTGACCGTGTCTAATTAGCTGTGTGTAGTTGAAATTAAACTTTTAAAGACCTTTGGCCATATTTTCTAATTTGCTGCAGCTGAATAGTTCTCCATGGCAACAAGAAATGTATTTGCAGCCTGCAATAATTAATAGACCAACATACAGAACACAGAATACAGAAGCCAAAGCAGATCAGTGTGATTGGGATAAAATGTACCGTTAGAAATATAAATATAAATATTTCACAAGTGTCTAATTACAGATACAGGTAATGTGTAGGTCTAATCACTTTAATAAAACTTTAAAGAAGGTAACTCACTGAGCTGTAACTTTTAGAAACTAGTTTGGAATGCAGAGTTGCAGTCATTTTTAAGTATTACCAACCATAAAAAAAACAGTGAGCCATGTGAACATCTTTAAAATGGACAAGTATTTGACAAGCATTAAATGTTGAACCACTAGACTGAGGAACAGCTTCTACCCTGAAGCTGTTAGACTCATGAACCCCTAACCAGGATTATCACTGTGAATATTGAGCATGAACTTTGATACTACTTCAGTCACTTCAGTCAGACTGAAGAAGTCCAGGACCTGACTCAGCCTTAGGTCTTCAGCATAACATCAGCTTGACAACTAAAGTTTTGTTAGCGGTGTTTCCAGATACACACATAAAATATGGATAATGGGTTGACAAAAATTTCTAAGCGATCACTCAATAGGACTTCAATCTTTGTAGAAATGTGGCTTATGCTTCAAAGCCAGCTGTGCCAAGAATCCAGCATTTAATTAAACTATCAATTCTGCCAAGAAGGAGAAGAAGAGTGTCAAATGTCCAAACCAATTTTTATACAGAAGACCTTTAATGAAAAGTGCCTGGTCATGGTGCAATGTCAAAATGCTAATTTCAGTCTACATTGTTCCTTATTTTCTTGAGCCTGCTGTTGAAACGGAAACGTGATGGATTTCAAAAAGATTTGTGAAATATTCATTCAACTCTAGGGAAAATGAGTTCAAAGAAAATACTGAAAAGCCATTTTCATGTCCGTAAAGCGTGTTTTACAGTCTTGATTCCCAAGAAGCGTGCTTGAATAATGCGTGGCTTTTTAGTTGAATCATTACTGTTGAGTTCCAGTGAATATTCCCATACATTATTTACTCTGCCTTGGTTGTACCTTGCTTGGACATTTATTAGGAACGCGTGGGAGAGTAGCAACAGCAGATGAAGAATGAGACTCCTGAGGCTGAAGGTGATTTTTTTTTTTTTTTTAACCCTCTAAACAAAAACATCTATATACAGTTGCAGGAATCAGAGGAAAGATTCCGATTGATCGGCTAAGAAAGCAAGACTTGGCATACCGTTGAACACGAAAACAACAACTGATGCTCAAAGCAGGTGAGGTGATTTGCAAATGAGAAACGGTTATGAGGGCAGAGCTGAAAGCACAACTTTAAATGGAGCGCTAGAGATGAACAGCTGAGACCAAGCAACAGACACCCAGGTGAGAACCCATGAAACCTAACAAAGGATTGTGGTAGACTTTTCAAAAAACCAAGAAAAACAAGACATTCCAAAAACATGGCAAACCCTGAAACCATGAAAAATCCAATCACTCGTGCCTCACAAAAAAATCTATATCCATGCCGATCACACGCATTAACAATTCATGTACTTTGGCCCATCTTTCACCTCTCCTCTCAGTTTCTGCGTCTGGTTATAAATGTTGAGTATCCGCAAGGGGGAAATGCTCCAATTCTCCCATTTCTATCCTTGAGCGAGCGCACAGATACTTCTGTTCCTTCTTACTCTCCTCTCATTGCCTCCACTCCTGCGCTGCCCTGATTTCTCTTATTTCACACAACATGTTTGACCTACGCTGGGGGGGGGGGGGGGGGGAATGGCTGCTCTGCCCACACAC
>JARVLU010000179.1:24003865-24017198 GCA_031762415.1 Simpsonichthys santanae | reverse complement strand
CAGAACAAAATGTGAAAGGAGCAGTAAAAGGTTGTGAACAGATCTAAAGATTTGAAGGATGTAAAATGAGCTCAATTAATTTTCTATGAGGAAAAAGGTGGCAAAAAAGTCTAAATATTTCAACAAGCTAAAGCTGCACCATTATCAAAAGTCATAGCAGAATTGTCCTGAAAGAACTGAATGATTTGTTGAACCAGCTTAAATACTGCTAGACAAGAATTGTGCTGAAAAACATACGGAAGAAAAATGGATCACAATAATGTGCATGCTTCAGAAACATTCACTATTTAAAGACCAACTCCTCTGTTGATGACTTATCTCAAAATAGATGTAAACGTAAGATATGAAAACTGCAGTGAAGACCAGTTTCATGCTAGGAAAGCTCTCACCAAATTTAGCGAGTGACTTTTGCCTTGTTGTAGATTAGTTTATCCTTTCAGTGGATGTCTGTATTAAAAATATTTTAGTTGAGGGCAATAACTGGATCATCCTCCTCCTCATTAAGTATTGACCCTTTTTATTCCTTTCGCTTTCCTCAAGTGGGCCCTTCCTCTAGCTGCAGCATCACTGTACCTACAGCTGGGATTTTAAATTTAAGACTTTAGCAAATAACACAAGTTGTATGACTCGGGCATATTCATCATATTAAATATCCCTTAGCCTCCTGCTCTCTCGGTGTAGATTATTCAAACGAAGGCGTCTCCATATTTGAAATTGGGCTGCAGACATATCTGCTCATAAATTGTCTTGGTCTGCCATCGAAACCCCAGATGCAAAGAACCCCGGTGATGTATGCCCTTGTGTGTCATAATGTAGTATTTTTCCATTTTTTTTCTTTTGGACATGCTTGTGGGTGCTGTGCACGTATTAGCAAGCCAGATTAGAGTCATAAAACTTCTTGCTGAAATGATGACATTTACCCTCTGCCTGTGAAGTCTCTGCAGGCTGATTGTACTTCTGCACTGTAAATTCAGAACCTGCAGTGGGGGCACTGAGACAAGATTGTGAATGCTAATAATACATCAAATGTGTTTGTAGATGCAGTAATGCAGCTAGACTGTTTTGTTTGTATGCAAATTCCTCTTATTTACATACTGCCAAATGTTCAAACTAATATGTCTATAATTTAACGTGCCAAACACAAGATTCATATGAATATTTCAACTTGCATATGTGTACCCAGTTATCAAACAACATGTTAGAGCAGTGCAAACAACTGTTTTATGTGCATAGATGTGTTTAAGTCTGCCTGCTCCTGTTCCCCTGTGTGCACTGAAATGGTTTCCCTCGTGCCGTGTTTGTGTCTGCACGGCACAATCAGTATCTGTCCAATCCATCAGGTGGGATTTGAAACGGGCACAAGTGAAGGAAAAGGGACAAAGAATGACATTGACGGGCAACTTGCAGCAGAACCAGCTTTCCGTCTGTAGGACAGTGAGCTGATTGCTGATAACAGATGTGTGTCCAAATGCAGAAGGGTTGGGTGCTTGGGATGCTTCTCCATTTCTTCTGCCTCTGGCTGCCAGGAAGCTAAGTCCCCACCAGAGCCACCCAATCACTGCCTTAATTAGAGGCCTTATCTCTGTCAATCATTGAGCCGTTTGCTCTCCCCTGCAGGCCGCTGTGCACATATGGGTAAGAGACCTGGCCAGCACGATGGTGTGGCATGGAGGAAAGGGGGAAAATATAGACAGAAAGAAGTGTGAGAAATTCTTATTAGAATGTAGCATTCCTTGGATGAATGCATGTTGCCCACAGCTTTTCATGTAAGAGTTTTAAAGTAAGATCATCTTGTCACGAAAAGTAGCCGCGTTATAGCCACTTTAGTCAAATCTTGTAAATAATACTATGCACAACTTCTTGAAAGATCTTGAAAGATGTGTCAGCCCCAAAGATATGTGTTGAGCAAGAAATTCAGCCACTAAAATTACAAAGTTCAGCTCAGAAACTATAAAACTTGCACATAATAACCTTGTCTGTATTGCTAAGGTTGATTAACAGTGGTGGCCCTCTTGAACTGGGCTGACTCCTAAAGTTAAGCAGTTGTACATGCACATCCAATTCTGAGCACTTCAATATAATCCATCCAGTGGCTGATGAGATAACTTAATGACAGAAAGAGAAGACTTCTAATTAATGGCAACAGTTAAACGCATATTTTACACAATTTATTTGTACTCGACATGTGTTAGAGATAAATTTTAGCCACTGCTACACCAAATTTTAAGTAAATTTGTGTAAATCTGACTTCTAGTCATTTCATCCTGATGCATGCTCAGTAATCCAGGCAACATGACAAACTTAATGCATCACAAACAATGATGAGTCCAGCTACTGGCAGGAGGTGGAACGCCTGGAGAGCTGGTGCAGGAAGAATAACCTTCACATCAATGTGAAGAAGGTGAAGGAGATGGTCGTGGACTTGATAAGGAACAAACATACCATGCTGTGCTGTGTACACAAATTCGTTCCACCACATGTACCACATGTGGTGTGAATGACAAAGAACCTTGAATCCTTCAGATAAATCGAACAAGATTGAGTCAGGTCCTCTGGACTGATTCTTCTTTGTTGAAAATGTTTTGTCGTTTATCCGTAAAAACCCCAAAACGTCTCAACAAACAACAATCCATCCAGATGACCTGACTCAACCTTGTTAGATATAGACATTTTAGATTGGTTTCTTGGTTTTACCCGGATTTTTGCCATCCAGTGGCAGGCAGAAATAGAAATTTAGACTGAAAAGACTGAAGCGATGGGTGTTTATGTCACTGCTTTTGTGTTTAAATTGGAATACAGTTGGATTTGTGGTGAAATACTGTAAGCAAAAGTAAAATAAAATAAAAAATATCAAAGTATGTTACCTGTTGAAATCAGATCTTTGAGAACAGAAATACGGTCCAAGTCCTGGGACCTTGTAGAGTTTCATTTATTTATTTATTTATTTTTAAATTTGGGATTTAATTTATTGTTCTGATGCTACTGTTTTTGTGTTTCCATTTGTCTTTTTAGTAATTATTGTTTGTTTCCTACATTTTCTTTGTGTTCAGTAAGTTTCAACTCATCTGTCCTGCCATGTTCACCTTCACCTGCTCCCTGTCACCATTAAGCTACTTGTGTCTACATCTCCTCATCAGCTCAGGCCCATTTAGTCTCCCAGTCTTCACCTCACCCACAGTCTGGCATCGTGGCTTCCATCCCCAGTCAAATTCAACTTTGTGTCTCCTTGAGTTTTTGGTAGCTTGTCTTGTTTGCTGCCAAGCCAACCTTTAAAATTTAACTCAAGGGGTGTTTATTCTGCATTCTTGGAACTGACCCACAAAAGGCAGACAAATAGTTTATTTCTGACTGTATTGATGAGCTATGGCTAGTCTGATCAGTTGCTTGTTGTGTTTTTTGGCTCTTACACACCTGTCCCCTACACTAATCACTCTGGGTGTCCCTCATTGTCCAACACGGGTGTTTCCATTTATTCGGTGTCTTGTCCTCCTCTCATTGTCAATGGACTATTCCCTTTGGGGTCATGTCCTGTTCTCCCTTCGCGTCACCTCGTATAAAATTGTTTTGTTGCCACATCAGCCATTGTTTTGTGTTATGTACATATAAATATAATTTTATTCCTGAGTCCTCAGAGTCCTGCCTGCATTTGTGCTTAAACTAACAATAGATCATGACAAAAACAACTCCAATCTTAAAAATATGATTCCAGTTCATGTGCTGTCTTTGTTTAAATCCTCATACTGGTTACATTACAGTTATTTTGACTGAAATATAAAAGTCTTGCCAACTCCAGCTAGCTGATCCTATTTACTATATTCTAGAATTATATGTAAAATGAAATCTGTTTAATGAACGTGATGACATAAACCACTATAACAATTTTGATATTAAAGTTGTTTTAAAAAGGCAGCAATTCACTTTTTTTTTTTTTTTTTTTTTTGCTTAAAATGGCCATTATCTCATGCTTCCCATCAGGTTTAAACTTTATTTCTCTAAACTGAAGTCATTCAAATAGCTATCTACTATTTGCAAGATATTAATTATTCATAATCATTTCACAAAACTCTCTTCAAAAGATCTGAACTATCCCTTTTAGCTCACTTTGCTCAATTGCAACTCAACATTAGCATCAAAGTGCAATAAAAAAAAAACCTATTCATTAAGTCTTTTTCAACTTTTTCCATCTGCTTCAAGGGATGGATGTTGGTCATAAGTTCATATCACAAATGTATCTTTTGAACCTCTCAGTCTAAAAATAAAACGTTAAATGAAACAAACATTACTGAGCATATACAAGACTAAACAGATACATCTGCAGCAACATGATATGCACGAATGAGCATCTGAGATGTGCACTTGGGTCACCTACCACGTTATTAATGTTGCTTTCTTTGACTATCACGTCTAAAATAAAATAATCCACTGATAAAATATTTAAGCTCATTCAGAGTTCATAAGCTAAATTATTTCACATGAAGTTTAGCGCTGTCGGGTTTTGAACTCAAACATCTCATTATCTGCATTAAAATGCAGCGAGGCTACTCTGGTTTCAGGAGGCAAACTTTAATTTTATTCCGCGTGCAAGGAGTGAAATGTCATCCACTAACCAGACAGCTCAATCACAGATTTATTCAAGTTTTGAACTAAGGCACGATTAATTTACCGTCCATAATCCACATTAGACTGAAATTCATTCCACCTCGGTGGATGTGATGGCTCTGGGGTTTACATAGTGCACTCAGGTTATGACTTTTGACAGTAGTGGCTTCTTTGGCAAGATCTTCTTTACAGGCCCTTCTTATTTTGCCTAGAGCAGAGAATTATGGGATAAATGTATACATCATAATATAGGTCGAAGTAATTATTTCTCTTATACAGTACTGTATACAAATATGAATTCTTCTGCTCTTCAAGTGGAACTCCCAAATGCATAACCAGATGGCTTCAGTTACTGTATAATATAATCAAGTGTCCAACATTATCCAGTAAATACCCCCAAGCAATGTATGAGAAATGAGACCAAGATGCCATTGGTAAGATTTCCATTGTAATAAAGGCCTAGCATTCTTTGAAGGAATGCATATCGCCCCTGCCTTGCATGTCCGGGTTCTAAACTAACATCATCTTATAAATTAGAAGTGACAGAGTTAGTAATGTTGGTCAAACCTTTTAAATGTTATGTGTGATCTCATGGGATGTTGTGAGCCAGTGCCGGCCCAAGCCTCCATGGGGCCCTAAGCAAAATTTGGTTTGAGACCCTCTATTTCTGCTAATAATGTGGATTACTGCAATCAAAAGTCAAATGCTCAGATCATTCACCCACCTAACATAAACTCATTGCAGCACTGACAGCCCTGTTCACATTTTCCTACAGTAGCAGGGGTGTCGGACTCATTTTCATTTTGGGCCACATCAAGCTCATGAATGTCCTCAAAAGGCCGGACATGGCAGAATATATTGATAAAACTACCTATTAACAAACTAGTAAAATATAAAAATCTGCATTCAATGACTACTTCTAAAAATTAAATAATTTGTTTGAGTAATTGGCATTATAAGCATAAAAACTGATTTGACTTGACTGATAAAGTAATATCAAAGCACACAACCAATACTGTATCTTGAAGTTCCGTTTCTGTAGCGCTCTGTGTAGAGAGACACAGAAAAGTACATGGCGGGCCAGATTTGGCGAACGGGCCTTGAGTTTGACACATGCTATATTATTATTAAAAATGATATTACTTTTGAAAAAATCACAACTTTATAATGAAATGTTGTGTGATAGAATCATAGAAATCATTATTAAAAATAAAAATACAATGAATTTCCACTCAGGGGGCACTCTAGTGGGCCCAGGGCCCTAAGCAGCTGCTTGGTTTGCTTATGCCTTAGCCCAGCCCTGTTGTGAATGCTTAGACCAAGGGTCTGCAACCTGCAGCAGCCACATGCAACTCTTTGGGCCCCCCACAGCAGCTCTTTTAAGCTTTGATCAAAACTAACATAAAACCAAATTTTCTAGGATGTTATCCCCGCAACAAAAAATGACTATTTTTAGCAGTGTTTCTGTCATTCCCTTTGCAAATTTATGTATGTGAATACTAGTACTAATACACAGAATAAAGTAGATTCACTTTATGCTTAATTTCTTCAAAGTAGAATACTCAGTTTCTCCACAATTAAAAAAAATTGTATGAGCCTGCACAGTTCATTGATTTAGTTTTTAACAAATTGGCAAAATAATGTATATATTTTATTTTGGGTGGCTTCGGCTGAGTGGTCAGAGCAGTCGTCCTCCAATGCAAGCGTTGGGGGTTCAAATCCACCAGCATATGCCTCAATGTCCCTAGGCAAGACACTGAACTCCTCATTGCCTCTGATGTGTGTCCCAGTGGTGTATGAAATTGATCTAGAAGCACTGATTAGTCTCTTTAGAATGATTTGTTCAATAAGCTTTGTGTAGATCTAGTACAGTGCTGTATGAATGGGTAAATGAGGGCACAGATTCTAGTGTAAAGCACTTTGAGTATCTTGATAAGATGGAAAGGGGCTATATAAGTATACAGTCCATTTTCTTTACAAGAATCCAGTCAGCTCTGTCAGTTCTGTGATAGACTTTCAACCTGAACATGGGCACCAGTGACCCCCTGCAACCCGAAAAGAAAAAAAAGCGAGTAAAGACGATTGATGGATGGATGGATGGATGGAAGGAAGGAAGGAATCCAGGCTTTTTTCATGTCTTAAAATGTAAAATATCAATAAATGCTAACAATCATTAGATGTTTTTAGTTTTATAATTCTGGTCAACAAAGCCCCCTCTAACAAACTTAAAGTGGCCCATGGGCCACCAGTTGATAATGACAATTGTAGCAGGTTTTGTGTCTCTGGGCACTTTTTTAATTTAGTGAACGAAGGGGCAGAAATGGCTCTTTTGATCCTAAAGGTTGCAGACCCCTGGCTTAGACAATGTGTTGAGGATGACAAGCAGCTAAAAACCCATCAATGTGGCTAAGATGTAGCCATTTTATGTTATGTCCAAGGTTTATTAGCTGTGGCAGCCATCTTAAATTAAGGTGAGTCCAGACTTTAACAGCCATAAATGCATCAATTTACAACAAAACTCTCCACTTTCTGAGAGTTTTACAAAATTAATTCAGTGGTTTGAGATATTTTGTTAACACTTGGTTAATGCCAACGGTATAAGCAAAAATATGAAGGCAGTGTATAGTGCCTATGTGTTGGGGATGATGCTCACCTACTACCACACCAAATGTTAGTTCAGTAGCAGTCAAATAGTTTTTATTTTTTATTTTTTCATTATTTTGTTTACAGTCAGTTAGCTGTGGTGGCCAGATTGGGTTAAATTAACTCCCAAAGCTAATGAGTGCATCCAGTGATCAGTTTCTGAGAGTTTAATTAACACATTCAGTGTTTGCTAATATATTTTGAATTAGGTGCTGGGAATAACTCTCAGCTACTAACACACCAGATTTCAGCTGAATATCAGTACAACTGTGAAAGTAGACGTTTGTAGATGTTCATGCAGTCAAAACTTTGAGTTGTATTAAAATCTGTGCACTTGTACAGGTGATAATTTATTAACGTTACAGACAAATTAGAGATAAATGATCACTCTACTTACTTTTCTCACTGAGCTGCCTTTTAACTGTCTGCTACATCTTATCAAATATGAATTGCCTTTGCAATTTTTATATTTTTGACATGCTTAGATTGTTCAATATAAATAAATAATCCATGAAATTATGACTAATGGCATGGCTGCCAGGATGAGTTTTATGTAACAGTGATTGGTGCGGTTCTTCCAGTTACATTTGGTTTTAAAGTTCAATGTGTTGGTATAAATTATTAGTTTTAAATTTCTGGAATCACACATACGACAAAATACATTAATATAAGTGAGAGGATTGTTGGGCAGCACACGCAGTTCTTCATCTGTTATTTACGATTTCAAATGTATTTCCGTTTTCTTTTTTCAAATATTGTTCATTTACACCTTGGGGCCACCGTATGTTATTAGTATTTATCACATGAGAGCAAATATGGTTTACTTTGCTGAAGGAAGTAAACAACATAAATGGGAGAGCACATCTGCCACTTTTGTCCACAGAGTACTTACAACATGATACAAGTGGTGTTATTGGAAATCACGATCAACATTAAACAGTCTGTGAACAATTACAGAGGTCCTATTATGGAGGATGTGCTACGCAACAAAGTGCTGAGGAGGCAGCCGGCTGACTGAGTGTGCTAAGGGATAAAGCAAAAAGAAACAAAATGCATAAAAGAGCCAGGCACAGCTTGAGGCTGACATGCACAGACAAATCACACCATCACTTTTATTTGCAAATACCGTTTACTTGGGAAAATAAACTGGATTGTTTACAGCTGAAATTATCCTACAAAAGTCAGATTTTTTTTTTCTTTGTACATTCTGAATGAAACTTGGCTCTGTAGCAACATTTTTGACATTTTTGACTCAGGGTAACATCTGTCCATGGAGACAGAGAAGCTAAGGCGCTGACAGGTAATCTATATATGACCTGGATCTGTGGCACACCGAGCTCAACAACGACATGGTAGGAAGCCATGAGGACATGTGAGGAACTCTGCTCTGTCAACTTTTGCCTGGACTGGAGCAACAATGACAGCCATGTTGCTTCTGTATACATACACGCCATGGATGCAGGCTGATGTAAAGACCTCTCAGACCAGCAACACTGAGATTTACAAAATGTCACAAGTACCGTCCCCCCACCCCATATGTATGTTGTTTAACCTCTAGACAACTGAAGAAGATATTGCTCCATCAGTTTCAAAACAACAGCTTCAGTGCAGACTTTCTCTGAGCCGTCTGACCTTTTTTACACTATCAGGCTGCTTAACCTTAATGGCAACATGCAGCTGTGAGTTATTCCTGCAGCTTTACCACAAACTGGATGAATTATACTGCTGATCTCCACTGGTTTGTTATTGTGCAATAGAGATACACTGTGTATTTTTGTTATATAGGTAAAAGAATATGTGTGTGGTTGTGTGTAAATCTGGGAACTGTTGAAGTGAACTGTCTTTTGGGGATGAATAAAGTTGTCTGAATCTGAACGTGGATGTCAGATGAAGTGTGATAATAAACTGGTTGTCGCTGTGCATATTTGGATTTTTGTCACGCGTCTTTGTGTTAGCTCATGAAATGTCCAGGCGGAAATGGATTTGGACAATGAACAGAAGCTTAAGGTTACGGTTACATACACAAGCGATTTAATCTTTTGTTAAGCCAAAAAATAATAAAAATATTCTATAAGAATCATCTCCAGGCTTTAGCTGATCATCTTTAAAAGCATGGAGGCTGTGCAGTGCTTCATGTCTCTCTTTAAATAGAAAAAAAGCTTTAGGTTAATCAAAAATTCAAATATTTACACTCAAGCTTGATTTATCAAACTGATTGTGTACCGGTAAAAAATGTAAAAATCACAAACTTTTTATAGTTTTTGTACAAGTGACACTTTTTTTTTTTTTTAATTACACTCTTAATTACACCAAAGTTCATGCTCAATAATCCAGGTAAAACTCCAACAATGTACAGTCAGGTCATCTGGACAGTTTCTTTTATTTTTTCTGAGATGTTTCACCCTTCATCCAAAGGACTTCTTCAACCGGAGGAGCCACCAACAAATAGAGTCCGTCCCACAAACAGCACACTCCCATAGTGGAAAAAAAATAGTTTGCTGGTGATAAGATGACCTACAGGGCCTGCCCTCACTCTTAGTTAGTATTTCTTTTTCTCTTTCTGAATAAAGATTTTGTGTACGATGGTTGTATCTATAATTATGAACAGTGCTCTTATTTAACGCAAACTCTTCTGTAGAGCTTTCATGAGGATAACAGAACTGTAATATCAAGTTTGTGATTATGTGTCTCTAATAATATAATGTTCTAACATGAGCAACAATAAACAACTGCAATTTAGCTTTTTTCAATAAAATGCTGAGAGTACAGGAAGATACGTCTGGCTTCACCAGAGGACAGAGAGAGAGAGAGAGAAAAAAAAGCACATTTTTTATTAAGGATTTTAAAATATCTTTTTGAATTACTGTGAGGAAGAAAGTTGAATATTTCAAAAAGTATAAAAAAGACAGACCAAAAGTCATAGTTGGAATATCCTTTTGGGTTTAGCATTTTGCTAACTGAATGCTTAAAATTATGCTAAGTTTAAAAAAAACACTCAAATAAAATCTGTAACTGAGAAAACAAGTGTTCAGTAATTTCTCTGCTTTTCATTTTTGTCAGTATGAACTTTAAGTTAAGCACCTCTGTTGATTTCCCGGTTTTGATTCAATAAGCACCAAATATCAACTTACATCTATTTTTTCCACAACTGGAAATTTGTATTACTCATTTTATTGAACAAACAAACAAAACAAAATAAATAGACTGCAGTTCCCCTCAGAAAGTCTTAAACTTGCAGTATAACATAGTTTATAAAAGCAATTGGGAAGCGAGTTTTAAGGCAATCGCATCGATTTCTGTAGGTATATGTAAACATAAAGTGGGAGGGTCACAGAAGAGGCTGAAACAAAAGGACAGATGTGGAAATGAAGCTTAGTGTGGGTTTAAAAGGCAGTTTAGGTCAGAGTATAAGAAGACTTGAATATGCTCAGGAATAGACTAAACAAAATGGGGGGTTTGTGGGAAAAGGAATCCCCCTCCCTCTGCCCATCTCTTTTTCTCCTTGTGCCACTTCTTTCTGGGCACCTCTTCAAAATCAATTTAAGAAATTACCATTCAACCGGAGTTCCGTCATTAGGATTTTATAATTTCATCTTCCTTCTCCAGTGCCTTTTATCCCAGAGCCCCACAGTTCATCTCTGCAGCACAACCCGGGTGAATAATTAACTGCAGCCATGAGCTGAAAGATGATGAGCGACACAAGCGCTCTATCATTCACGCACAGACATCCACCTTCAACGGCAGCGGCGCTGTGCTTCTGAGCCTTCCCCTCCTCTTTCATCTCTATATGTTTTAGCCGAAATCTCACGTCTCTTGCTTACATGCGAGCATGCTGACACTTTGAGACGCACACAGGAGCTTATCATGAGCACACTTGCTTACTGCCTGTCCATTGGAAGACTAAGCTCAATTCACTGCACTTTCTGAGCCCTCGTTCTTTAATATGAACAGGGGGAGTCCTGCAGAGATGGGAAAGAAGCCCTCATCTGGCCTTTGTAGCCTGCAGAGTTGAGGATGAAGCAGAAGAGAATAGGATGAAGGAGCCAAAGGTGAGGTCTCAGCCAAGGTTTAGCTTTAAGGTCTGACGTGGACGAACATATTTCATGAGAATCAATAGGAAGGCTCAATTAGATTCTCTGCAGTCCGAACATTTCCATGCCTCCAGTGTTGGCTGTTTCTTTGTGGAGCACATGTGCTTATTTTGTTAATGGGTCTGCTTTGTAAAGTCTGCACTCTCTCTATACTGTATTTATTATTACAGATTCAACACGCAGTAAGAATGTGATCATCTAACAAGGCTGAGTCAGGTCCACTGGACGGATTCAATGTGTGATCGTGATTCGCCAAACAATATAGCATGTCTGAATTGGCGGATTTAACCAATGGCATCAGAAATGCAGGATGACGTAGACGTTGGAATGAAATGAATTCCATTTATTCCATTCGCTCTCTATCTCCCTTACCGTACACTCATTAACACCTCATCCCTTTTTTTTTTTTTTGTATTCCCCTGTGTGAGCGTGTATGTGTTGGTTTGTTAGCAATCATTGGGGTAACTTTTACAACTGACTTTTGGAGTCAGTGTGACTCAAGATGGCTGCCACAGCCAATTAAGCTTAGAAAACAACAAAAATCGGTCAGTTAACGAATATTAAGATGACGTGGTGGGACGCCCACAAACTGGTTTACAATAATTTGATTGTTATTTGGTAAACATCTCTTTGACCATACAAATAAACTATTAAAGTGTTCATACATAATTCATGTGTACATATATATACAGTATTACAGAGTCCCGGAGAAACATGCATGGAGCCAAAATTTCTACCAATTTTATGAAAACATGCTGATCTGTGTCCTTATTTTGCCCATAAAAAAATAACAATATAGACATTATGATTGTAGAACTCATGGGGAGATCCAGATTGGAAGATTGTTCAAACCACACAAACCTGTGTTGTCAACTCTTGAGTCCTTTGTTTAATTATTAAGTAAAATGCCCACGAAAGCTGCCAAAAGAATATTGTTCCAAAGCATATGATCAGTGTGGAGCTAACAGTGATTTTCATTCAAACCCAACTCTCATTTCTGACAGAAAGTTCAAGGAAAGCAGACGTTCTGAAAAAGTTTGAAGTATTTGCTTTCATCTTTGCTCAATTTTGGTAAACAGATTTACTACTGAACAAGACAAAAATATCCTGCAGCTGAAACGTTGTTTGTGTGCCTTGTTGTTGTTACAAGAATACCTCTTGAACAGCTGGACACATTTTAATGAAACGTAAAAATAAAAAATAAATAAATTCCACATTAACATCTAGATAATCTGATTCAAGATGGCTGCAATGGCCTACTGGATTTAAAAGGCACAACAATTTCTATAACTCTTTCAATTTTACAGTACAGGTAGATCTAAAATCTAGTGTAGTAATAACCAAGTGTGATTCCCCAATATAAATTCTAAGCAACTGTGCCTGTCTGTTGGCAAAATATTTTATGAACCACTGAATGGATTGTAATGAAACATTTAGGTAATGATCATTGGGTATAAGTTTGGACTCGACCCAATTCAAGATGGTCATCACAGATGATCTCAGAAGACACAACAACGGTTATAATTCAGTCAGTTTTACAGATAAAGGGATACAATTTGAGATATTTGCAGCTGTGAGTCATTCATAACATATTCTACGCACTGCAAGAAATTCTTTTTTTTTTCTTTTTAAATTTCAGCATTAACTGTTGGAGTCAAACCTGTGTGGCTGTTCGAAAACTATGAGCACCCTGATGCATGCTCAATAATCCAGGTAGAAAAATCTAAAAAAGCTAAATCTGGTCCTCCGGACAATACTAATCTACTTATGAGCCTTATGAGATTTCGGCTGTCAGCAGCAAACTGCTTGATCCACTGTGAGAGATTCCTATTTACAAGACTGAGCTGAATACAGCACCTCAGACTGAGGAAGTCTTTCAGACAAAAGATGAAACGTTTCTAAAAAAAAAAAAAAAAATTTGTTTTGTTTTTTGAATGTCCAGAGGACCAGACTTAGCTTTTTTTTTTTTTTTTTTTTTTTTTTTTTAAGTTTTTTCTACC
>JARVLU010000179.1:23988257-24003765 GCA_031762415.1 Simpsonichthys santanae | reverse complement strand
ACATAGTTCAATGATACAAGATATTTATGTTGTGCCACTTTCTGCAAAGTTCATAAATCATGTCACAGACGCTTTAAATGTCAGATACTTCAAGACTTTTACTCAAGTAATAATTTTAAAGGAGACTTTAACTTTTAACAAAGTAATTTTATGGTAAGATACTTGTGTTTTCACTGAGGTATCACTTTGAGGTACTTTATACAACACTGGCAAAATATCCCATGAACTCATGGCTGTGGATTTTAATGAATCACGGAAAATAAACACTGGATGGTCATTCAGATGATTATCTTTTGGAGTCAACTCAATTTAAAATAGCCTCTACAGTGGATCTTAGCCAACGTGGCTATAAACTTTGTCAGTTCTATAGATACTGAAGTAAAATCTGGTAAAATTTACACACACATACTCAAAGCACTAACAGATCACTCAAGATCTTTCTCTGTGTTTTTGACATCCAGGGCAGCAGGTGATGTGCATTTATCCAAGAAATGCTGGTTTCATTTCAGTCTTTTTCCAGTGGTGACAGTCTAATAGGACAGAACTAATAATGTGTGTTCTGGTTGAATTTCAGACTCTTCCTCTTGTCAGTCAGTCTCGGAGGTTGGTGCGTGAAGGTCCAGTCACTCAGCTGTTGGATTTTTCTCTAAAAGACAAAGAGAGAAATATTTACTTGCATCTCTTCAATGACTACTTGCTAGTCTCTGTACATAAAGAGTGAGTAACCAAACATGTTGCTTTGTAATTCCATTATAATCCATCTGCAGCTAGCCAGCTCCTCTCTCATTACCATCTGTTGCATCCTGTGCTCCTATTATCTGCTGTCTTTTGGCATCATCTGTTTAGTCTTATCACAGCTTTTCCTTCCGCTGTCCTGCTCGTCATCTGTGCTTACGGTATGCTGTCTGCTGTTTGCAGAGGGGGGAGGTTCACGGTGATTGACCACAGTCCTGTGAAAGACCTGCGTGCAGAGAACTTCCGCGTTAAACTTTTCTCCCGACAGAAGAACGTTTTCCGGTTGCACTGGACCAACGAGTCCCTGCTTCTAGGAACCGAATCACAGTAAGAGACTTGGACACGAGGAACATCTAAAATCAGAAAACAGACATTTGTTTGGAAAATGCATTTGTGGGTGGAGCAGAATAGCTGAATATGAGTTACACAAAAAAAAGGCTAATTTTCTTTGTCAATGCCAAACAGCTTATCTGCTACTGACTCTTGTTTGGTGTTGTTTATTGGATTGAATGTTTGAAGTTTTAAGAAACAATTTGACAATTTAATTACTTAATAAACAGAGGCTTCAGTAGCATGTGGAAGAACCATACACAGCCAGAACAGCCTGGCACCTTCTCCTCGTAGAGCGCCCTATGATCACATACTTCTGTGGGATAGCATCCAGTTTAGCCTGTGTGGTTGTGGTGGTTACTCTGGAACCAACAACATGCCCACGTTGATCCCCCAGGTGTTCAACAGCATTGAGTTCAGAACTGTAGGCATCCTCTCCACTCCCAAATTCTTCAGCTAGTAAGATACAGTAAAGATAAAGCTATAAACCTTGCTCTGTTGGGATGAGCGTTGTCATCATGGAGGATAGAGTTTGGTCCCAGCCTGTGGAGAGCTGGGATTACCACTGGTTGATCACAGGTGCTGACAGTCGGACACCTTTATTGTCAGCATGTAGGGTACCAGTAGCTCAAAATAGAGTAAAGCTGTTAGGCAGAGAGGATTTGGTTTTCATAGGTACAACCTACTCAGCTCTACTGCTCAATCCAAAAATACATTTTGAACAAATAAAGGTGACATCATTTAACGGGTCATACAGACTTTCCAACAGTATCAGATTTATTGCCAAGAAGTATTGTAACAGCCGTATAGAAATACAGTACCGGTAATCAACCAAACACAAATTTCCTTACTTTTTGGTCTAGGTTTAGAAACTAGTAGGTGACCATTGTCTGTCTATCTGCGAATGGGTGTTTTTGTGTTTTTGAGTTCTGTTGTTTCAGAGCTCTTTGGTGTTTTTGCAAAAAAAAAAAAAAAAAAAAAAACTGCATATTTACCTGCTGAAATCTTCTTTTAAAAAAAGCTAAGTATGCTTGGACTCACTGGACAGGGCTAGCATGTGAGGTCACCAAAAAATCCCCCTTTTTCTTTTTAAAGCCAGTTACTGAAGCAAACCTTGTTCATACCTAATCCACTACATTTGAGCGTATTTAAAAGAAAATATATGTGGAAGACGCAGTCTTTGCAATAACAACAACAAAAAAAAAATACAGTTTTACGTTTATATTTACACAAATAAGATGTTTTTACTCAAACAGTTAAATGATTCAAAGTAATTAAATCAGTTTTTGTCATCCCTTCTGACAAAATGAGTCACAATGAGGTTTATTTTTCTTCAATATTGAGTTAATATTAGTTTCAAAATGTCAATCTCTAAAGCTTCAAAATGATACATAGTTTGTTGGAATTTGTTGACATCCCATGGTCTGGCAATAAACTAATTTTGTTTAACAGAGCGTGGGTTTGAAACCATCTTTTTTATTGGTCTGGATCGATGTCATGGGAATTCTAGATGTATTTTAAAAGAAGAATCTCTGAGCTTCACAATGCCAAACTTTAAACAAAAGGATTTCCCTGCACTATGGCAGGTGCCAGAGAAGAATGGTCAATTTAAAAGGAATTAAAAATAGAATTAAAAGGATTATTTCCAAAGACATTCATGTTAGCAAACTTTCATCTAGAGGTATAGTAAAATTATTATACGCTATTTTTGTTACTTAGATCACTAGATTAGACTCTTTTTTATGCAAATCTCAGTTAGTACAAAAAAATCAGTATTTTCACCTTTTTGCACAACAGCCTGAGTTCATCCTGGCTTGTTTTGCCAGAATGGGTCCCATTTATGCTGACCTGATCCTGCAAATAAGTAAATACTAAAGTGACAAGAATCATTGTCAGACAATTAGGATATTTGAAATCAGTTTATCTGTTTTAACTGTGCTCTATAAATAAAGATGAATTGACTTGACTTGAAGTGATTGTTTTTAGAAAAGTTATGAACAATAATATCTTACTTGTTGTAGATAGCTCTTTGAATGACCTCAGTTTGGCATTTCATAAGGAGCTAATGGCTAGTCTGAAGCAGGCTGAGACCAAAATGGATTGTATTGTCTTAAAACAACGCTAATCTCAAAAAATGTATTGTCTTTAATGCAAAAGATACTTTTTGCAGAAAAAAATGTGATGTTCTTGCTGGAAGTGCTACAGCTACCTGCTGCTGTCGCTCTTTGAGCCTGCAGTTAATCTCCAAATTCTGTGTAAACAACCAACAATAACAATCTCAATGTTATGGTTTTGAGATTGTAGTCTATTTCTTCAAACTGAGGTCATTCAAAAAGCTATCTAAAACAGGTAAGACACTAACTGTTAATTAACTTTTCACAGAAACCCAGCTATTACTTTAAACAATAAATTTCAGAACATAAAAAAGCCATTCAAATAGGAAATGTTTTTGATTAGGTAATATCATGAAGCCACACGTGACCTCAAGTATTTCTACTGAACTGAAAAAAAAAAAAAAAAAAAAGAAGTAACAAATACTGTAGACAGAATCTGCCAAATCTGTTGTCTCACTTAATTGGCCACATAAGGAAGTTTTTCTTGAGACTACAACATTTGTTTAAGGAATTAAAAACCATTGATAAAATTATATTGTAAAATAATATTAGCGCAGTTCTCCGAAAGTTTAAAATAAAATGTAAAGAAATTAAACAATTTCATCTCGGCACTAAAATACAGTAGATGTATTTGAAACTTAAATGTATCTTCTTTTTTTATTATTTTTTTTAGCAAAATAATTAAGTAGGAATACATAAAAGTTTGAGTTGGTTGGCTTCACACTTACTGGCATCATCCTAACAGAAACAGGTCAAACTCAGAAAACACTGAGTCAGGATTAACGAGAAAAATCCTCAAGTTTTTTTTTATTTCAACAGTTTCAGTAAACTGCCCCCTTCTGGATAGAATCAGGAGTTTAGTTTTAAATGTTTGCCTTAAAATACAATAATGTCTTTTTGGACTAGAGAAATAATATGAATCACACCACGAGTATTTAAAGTTGTTAAAATCATATTTTGAGTCAAAAAGTTAAATTTAATTAGACTATTTGAGACTATTTCCAGGCAGTATGCCAAAACAGGCCTCTCTTGTAAATGAGTCATCTTGACTCAATGAGACTACCGGTAACCTGTATACATAAACGTTGAATGGAGAAAGAAAAAAAAAGAAGAAGAAACTTTCTGTATTTTAGTAAAGTTTAAATAAAACAATACATTTTTGTTTTGTCTGAGCCATAAAAATGGGTATAAATAAGATCTAGGAATCTTATTTTGAAGTTCTGTGTGTTTTCGCTGTTCATTGACTGTTGGAGAGGATGTGTCAGTGGCCCGTCACAAAAGTTGGACAATAAATTCCTTTCTTTAACATTTTCCCTGCAGGAGCGATAAGCTACGCTGGATATCAGCCATCTCCAGGCCCCATCCTGAACTAGATTTTTCTGCTGCGGAAGGTATAAATTAAATCTGGTCTAGATGATCCAACAAGATGTTGTCAAAGTTCTGTCACAAATTGTGAAGAGTATATGAATCATGCTCATAAATTTCACCAACACAAAATATGAGAAAGCTAAGTCTGGTCCTCTGGACATTCAAAAAAAAAAAAAAAAAGTAAGACATTAACTGTTAATGAACTTTTCACAGAAACCTACTTAAAAAGATCTGAGCTATTACGGTACTTTAAACAATAAATTTCAGAACATAAAAAAGCCTAATCCGTTTTGTTTTGTTTTTTGAATGTCCAGAGGACCAGACTTATCTTTTTTTTTTTTTTTTTTTTTTTTTTTTTTAAGATTTTTCTACCTGGATTATTGAGCATGCATCAGGGCATACTTATGAGCCATTTTATATATTTTGAATGTTTCAGTCACTGGATATGCATCTGCAAGTAAATTTTGTTTCCAGTTCAAGATGGCGGTCACAGTTTAGCAACATTGCACAGCAGAACAAAAGCTATAAGTCATCCAGTTTAACAGATATTGAGCTTAAATTGGTTGTAGTAGCTGATAGGCATTGACAACACATACCAGTACTCCTAGCATCAAATTGCATTGGATTGTGCAAAACTTAAATCTGAAATTCTGGCATGACAAGCAGCAAGCCAGATCTTTATTTAGCATAAAAATAGGAGGATTTTCACTTTAGTGACACATATTGTCTTTGGGGATGCATGTGTTTAACGATGCTTGACAGTGCGCACGACTCTCAGACCATGTTCAGTTCATCAACAATAGTTACAGTAATGTTCGGCCTGTCTGACAAGTGTGGGACTAGTGAACAGGTTAGTTTTATTTGCAACAAACCAAGTGGAGATTGCTGATTAGAAGTGGCATGCAATCATTCTAAATAATTCACATTCCCCATAGCGTTGACTAATTGGAACCATTAAAATCTTGACACTGGTGGTTAATTTGTTTCCTTGTGTTTTATTGAGATCATTTATCCCATCGGAAAGCTCTGATGAAACATGAGGTGATTACGTTTGTGAGTAAGTCTGCTGGAGATGGAGTGGGCTGAATGAAGCCCAGGCCAACTTCACGAACTTCCCCCCAAATCCCCCATGTCATCAGCTGCTGACATTTTTTTGTCACTTGCGAACACCGCCGCCTGGATTAGTAATGATGGTAAACAAGATCTTTATTAATGCTCTGGGATCTAAATGGGAAAATAGTCGGCTTGACCTTTCTGGAAATTCCTTGAGGAGAATGCAGTAAAATATCCTAATTTGAGGGAGATGGAGCTGCTGCCAACAGATTGATTGGCAATAGACCACAGTTATAGGAAGAGAAAAATGGAAGGAAACATAACAGAGCTGTTCTTGGATACCCATTAGGAAACCTGAAGGGATTTGATGGTTAAAAAAACAGAGCTTTATACGATTTTCATGGCTTGCTGCCAAAAGTGAAGGTGAATAGATAATGTTGTTGCTTGTCTCTCTGTGTGTTTGTCTGTAGCCTTATTGGACAAATTTTATTGAAGATCTCAAAGTAATCTTTGGACATACATGTACAGCAATCTAACATTGTCAATCCCAATCAAGATGGCTGCCGCAGCAAAGTTATCTCACTAAATGTTGTATCTCATTCAGTTTTACAGGTATTGTCCTGCAGTTTGGTGTGTCAGTAGCTGAGACTCAACCCCAACAAATACAGCACTTGCAGCTGTACATGTTGCACCACAAAAAAAGTTGCTTTGCCGTATAAGTCACATCTATTATGCGTCACCGCTGGCATTGACCACCCGGAAATGTGGGCCGGTGTTGTTCCAAAAATCGATTGGCTGCCAAATGGCGGCCACCGGAGAATGCACGAGAGGACTTTAACAAGAATTTCACAAGATTAACACTTAAAAACAATTATTTGTTTGCTCAAAATTATAGAAAAGGCGTGTCTCAGTTTAACTTTTCCTTAATAAATGCACTTTGACCGTCAAATCAACTGCATTTCAAAAATGTATTTGCCTAAGCGGGAGCGAGCAGAGGGACAACTCGCCGTGCATTTAATCAATATTTAACATGATATCCACCTGAAAACAATTATTTGTTTGCTCAACATTATAGTAAAGGTTTGTCTCAGTTGAACTTTTCCTTAAATTCACTTTAATGGTGAAATCAGCTGCATTTTGTCTGGGTGGTGCAGTGAAATGTAGCTGATTGGACGTTTGCTCCAGGAGTTCCGGAGCGAGATGCAGGTGGCTTGCCATATTGCTCAACAGCCCTCTAGTGACTGAAAATGGTAGTGTTCAATATTTTCCTTGTCAGAATGATCAATCGTCAGATCTCAGCCAAAAACTGGGTTATAAATATGGGGGGGGGGGGGGTATAAATATGGGGAGGGGGGGACATATATCAGTCGCTTTGATGTATAAGTCTCAGGACTTGCAAATTTATTCAAAAAGTGCGACTTACATGGCAAAAAACATGGTACTCTAAGTGGTAACTGAGTGTGAAAGATTAGTTTTTGATATGTCATTGACTGAGAGTCATCATTGTTTGTGAAATATGCTCCTAACTCACACATATTGAGCTTAAGCTTGGAAGTTCGTGTTGATGCTCAGCTACTACACATTACGCAACATATTTGCCTACAACTTTGACAGTAACTTTTAAAGTCAACAATGTCTGTCTTCAAGCAAAATATCTCTACTCGACTGATTTTAGTAAAACTCACAAAGTAATCACTACTTGCACATCTACAACTTAATAAAACAAGTCAACCCAGTTTAAAATGGCTGCCACAACTCATAGACATAAGCTAACACAAAGCTGTCGTCAACTCGATCAGTTTTGCATTTCTTGATCTAAATTTGTGTTAGTAACTGTCAGTCTCTATGGTATACACTGAGCTCTGTAGATCTGTAGAAAATCAGATAAAACAATGACTAAAATAATTCATGACTTTTGATCAAACTGTCTCTTTTCAGCAGAATCATTATGTAAAAAAGATCACAAGGTAAATGCATTCCTTCATGAAATACAGGTTTTAATTGAGGTGAGTTTCTCTGGAGGAATTATAAATTATCAGCATTTTAGCAGTTAAGGGAGAACTCAATTATTATTATTATTATTATTGTTGGCAAGAATACACCTTGACACCAGGAGCCTGGAGCTTTGCTTGAACTCTTAACATCAAACTCTCATTTGTTCTCCTATAAATAATTTCTATTAATGTTTTGCTGTGTGAACCACAAAGTGACACTTGCACAGAGTTCTATCAAACAAATATTGAACATTACAAAGTAAACTGAATGGTTCGATTGAATACAGCAAGAATAATTTACTTCCGAAGTTAAACCCCCTCAAAGATTACCAAGGTGATCCTTGCTCCCTGTGTTTCTGGCACACAGTTTCTGCAGCAGCTAATAAAAAAGACAACATGCTAACAAGAAACACTCTGCGGACTGGGGTTAACAAGCAGAGTTTGACCCTGAAGCAAATCCACTGACATATTTTAAAAAATGAGTCTGAGTAGAAACAGAAAAGTTCACTTTGTGGACACTGAATATGGTCTGAGAAAATAAACAACACTTTATCACCCCAGAACAGCCTTTTAAATGAAGAAAATCAATGTACTAGAATAAAGCTAAAATGCAATTTCAGATTTAGTGTGTATTATTATTACAACTACAACTACATGTATCAAGATTATTAAGATTAAATAGCATAATCTTGTAATTATTTGCTGAATAATAAAAATGATTGTAATAGCTTCATGTTAAATACTTGAATATTACAAATACTGTAAATTATATAATCAAAATGCCTAGTATTCCACAAAGGATTACATATCACCCACAGTAGTTAATGACACATGAAGAGCAGCAAAAATAATAACTAAATGAATATAACATAGCAGTTTTGTAGGAGTTGTGGTTTTGTCCCTGGTGTCGTGTTTATGTCTGTGTTCCCCATGAGCCTCTGTTTCTCTTTACAAAGTTTGGGTTTCTATAGTATGTAGCCCCATCTTGTCATGTTCATGTCTTGCATCCTCTTTCTCTTTCTCTGGCATCTGTGATTACTCACATGTGTCATCGCTTGGTGTAATTGGTGTTTTCTGTATACAGTACTGTATAAGTCGATGTCTTCATGTTAGTCCTTGTCTTGGCATTATCTGTCCACTGGTGATGTCTTGTCCTGTTCCTTGTGATGCTTAGTCTGCTCTTTGTGTTCATCTCCTGGTTTATGTAAGTTTGCTGCCTTATCAGCTCTTTTGTTTTGTAAAATAAATTCCTTATTTTATATTATCCTGGGTCTTTGCCTGCCTGCCTGCATTATTGGGTTCACTAGCACCAGCCACTTGTGACAAATTTTGGTGTAGCAAATTAGTTCCAGACACACGTTAAATTATAGTTCTCTAAAAAATATTTTATTAAATTTTGCCCAGAAGTTTAAACTATTTTGTTAACAGAGTTGACTCCTGATAGTTATTGGCAAAATTCTAACCATCTTTGGAAATCATTTCACTTTTCAAGATTTAAGGTCACTTTATTGTTATTCACAGCACATGTGATACATGAAGTGGAACAAAGTTGTGTACTCAAGGTCCCAGTTACACTCCAAAATAACAAAAAATATGAACCATAAAAAAGAAACGATGATCTAAGATATACACAAAACAATACTTTAATAATATGTTGTATTAAACAGCAGCCTGAACATGAGTCTGTTGTGAGCAGATGGGTATGAATATATAGCAGCTTATGGGTAAGAAATCAGCAGCACAGGTGAAGTGTCAAATGTCCAATTAAAGTGTCATTACAGTGATTTTTTTTTTCATCTGGTTACTTGTTTTGGAATATATGTTGGGTATTATTCTCAACTATCAAACCAAATGTTATCTCAGCATATTAAAGTTCATGCTTAATAATCCAGGTAGAAAAATCCAACAAAGTTAAGTCAGGTTCTCCGTCCAGAGGACCTGACAAATGACTCCATGACTGCCTCAAATGAGTCGGGGGGGACTCCAGAAGCCATCTTAGCACCATCAAACTGGTTGACCCACTATGTGAAGGTGCTATTTGTAAGACTGAGTTTGTTGCGGCTCCTCCGACTGACAGTCTTTTGGATGAAAGACAAAATGTTTCCACAAAAAGAAACCATCCAGAGGACCTGATTTAGCTTTGTTGGACATCTATAAAAATGACTGTCATAGTTGTTTTTATAATTTTATCATTTTCTTTATGTCAATTGGTAGTATCAGACATCTTGTTTCATGGTGACCAAAAAAGTTAATTACATGTAGTTGACAATATAAATTCCATTAATATTTTCTGCAAGACTTGTGCCCTGTTCAGGGTGCCCCCCGTCTCACAGTGACTGCTGAATATGGACACCATTGACCCCCATGACCCAAAAAGGAATGGATGGCTGGACTTTCTGTAAGTTTCAGTAAAATTTGTACTGTTTCACAACTTTGCGAAGAGACAGACAGAGCTGAATGAAAAAATTATTTGTCCTTTCTAGGATCAGGTACTATCAATTAGAATAATAATAAAGATGAAGAACAAAATTAATAAATTGTGATGTAGAATTTTAGCCATTTTTCTTCAAATTCTTTATTTCTTCAAGCTATTAATCATGAAAATCAGGTAGTAATTTAGAATGCTTGGTGACTTTTTAATGGGCTGAACTTGTTATACAACATACTGTAATTCTAAGATGTTTAAATTAACTTATTTACAGATATGTCAACATATAAATCCATCCATCCATCCATTATCTTTACCTGCTTCTTCTATTTTGGGACACGGGGGTCGCCAGTGCCCATGTCCAGCAATCACTGTGCGAGGGGCGGGGTGCACCCTGGACGGGTCGCAAGTCCATCACAGGGCCACAAAGGGACAAACAACCATTCACACTCATTCACACCCAGGGACAATCTAGAGTCACCAATCAGCCTGACATGCATGTTTTTGGATTGTGAGAGGAAACTGGAGTACCCGAAGAAAACCCAGGCATGCACGGAGAGAACATGCAAACTCCACCCAGAAAGGCCACTGGACCGAGATTTGAACCAGGGACCTGCTCGCTGAGAGGCAGCAGCTCTACCAGTTGCACCACCGTGCTGCCCTCATCAGACAAATGTCAGATTCAAATACTAATATTTATGTACAAATTTTAGAATGCATGTGTTTTTTGTCGTATGGCAATGACACATTGTGTTAGTATGATCCTATTTTTAGTTTGTATTTTGTCTATAGTTATTTAAAAGGAAATCATGTTTCTAACCTATTCTCTCTTCTTTTCTTCCAATAAATCCTTTTTTAAGTTTCTGTATTTTAAGTTCAAACACAACCTCCAAAGTTGCCATGATGGAAATTGTTACAGTTTGGCTCATACTACTGAGCAGGCCCACAAGATCCCCAGAGCAGAAATGTCAGCTTGTAGCTTTTCATGGCTCTTGACAGAGAAATTGTAAAACTCACTGAGGTCAGTGATGCAAGGCTTCAGCCTCCGATTCGCCTTCTTAACTCCTGTTGACCAGCTCTGATGTAAACACTGTGGCAGAAGACACTTGACTTGACCAATACAATATGCAGCCTGTCTGTCTCCTTGCCCTGTTGCAACTCGCCTCCGCGGGGTTTTCTCCAGTCTGTTCTTTGAATTTCCCACCAGTTACATCACTTTGAGTGACTGCTGTGATTGGGAGAGTGAGTATTTCATTGCCGTCACACTTCAATTATTGGCAGGAGATTAAAAGATATACCAGACACTGCTTCTTTCATCACACAAACCCAGAGAGTTTTGGAGTTGAAAAAAAAAATAAAATAAAATTCATTACTACAAAGTTTTAATGATTGCAAACGGACGGCAAAGCAAGGGAATGGAGCTGATATTGATCTGCTGAGGCTAAGAATAATGCTCAGAGGCATCGGGGCTTCTGGGAGAAGGTTGGTCGGCTTTCATTAAATGTAAACATTTTTGAGGCAGAAGTAGTTTGAGATTGGGAAAAAAAAATCTTGAGAAGCCAATGAGAAAAAGCAAACAGTTCATGATCTCTTCTCTTTCTCCTCATACCATCTCTTTTCTCTGCAACTCGCTCTGAATAGATGAGCATGTTTGCTGGATGATGGAACCTGCTAGACATGGAGGTGGCTCCAGCTTCTGGCTCTGACATCAGACCATGGGCAGGAGACCCTGTAGGATACTGCCTGAGCACAGTATAGACTGATGAAGCACCCGCATCTGCTTTGGCTCCAGATCCAGCAACAAGCCAACATCTTTGGCTTGTGGGAGCTTTAAATGATTAGTGCCCTCTACTAAAATGCAGACAATATTGTCTTTGCCCCAGTGTAAGTGTGCCTGCCAGTTTGCAGAAACCTCAGGAACTGCTTGACAAATTGTAATGAAACTTGCAGAGAGTACTCCCTGGATGGACATCTACAACTGATTAACTTTTGGAGTCAACTCAGTTCAAGACTTCCACCACAGCTAATCAGTCTTGGCAACGCAAATTGGCTACAGCAGTTTTACCAATACTGAGCTACAATTTGTGTTGCCAAGGCAGGAGCTGTGGTACTGAATGAGGAACTCTGGAGTGGCTGAGAAGTGTCAGACTGATACAGGGCATGTATCAGGACAGCAGGTCGGTCAGGCAGGAATCCCCGTGGACTATGACGCTTGCAGATTACATTGTGATCTGTGGTGAGAACAGGGAAGCGCAAGAGAACTTGGAGAGGTGGAGGTATGCACATGACAGAAGGGGAATGAAAGTCAGCCGTAGTAAGACAGAGTACGTGTGTGTGAATGAGAGGGAGGCTGGTGGAACAGTGAGACTACAAGGAGCAGAAGTCACAAAGGTGCAGGACTTCAAGTACTTGGGGTCCACTGTCGAGGAAAATTGGGTGTGTGGTGAAAATAGTGGATAGATAAAAGTTTCAGAAGTGATTTGTGACAAAAATGTCTGCAAAGGTCAAAGGAAAAGTTTACAAGACAGTGGTGAGACCAGCTATGTTGAATGGTATGGAGACAGTGCCGCTGACAAAAAGACATGAAAAAGAACTGGAAGTGGCAGAAATGAAGATGTTGAGGTTCTTCAAAGGACTGACAAGGATGGATAAGATTAGGAATGAGATCATCAGAGGTACAGCACAGGTTGAACAACTGTGACGTGGTTAGAGAGGCCAGACTGAGATGTTTGGACATGTCCAGTGGAGGGACAGTGGAGAAGGATGTTAGAAATGCAGCTATCAGGGAAAAGACAAAGAGGAAGGCCAAAGAGAGAATATGTGGATGCAGTTAGAGAGGACATGGAGGTAGCTGGAGTGAGGACAGAGGATGCAGAGGACAGAGATGGTGGAGTCACTGTAGAAACCTCAAAAGAGGGAACAGTCAAAAGTAGTAGCTAAGAGCCATTCATATCACTCACTGTGCAGGCCATTTTAGGATATTGCACAAGATTTTGAGTACTGTCAAATTTTTAAGGTTTGACCTACAAAGCTATAACTTATTTAACTTTTTAACACAGTGGTTCCCAACCCTGATCCCTGAGGAACACCGCCCTGCATGTTTTAGCTGTTTCTCTGCTTTGAGACACCTGATTTGAATGATTTGGTGATTAACAGGTTTCGGCAGAACTCGAGGAAGTAATTAAACCTCTGAGTCAGGTGTTGAAGCAGGGAAACCGCTAAAACATGCAGGGTGGTGTTCCTCAGGGACCAGGGTTGGGAACCACTGTGTTATCGGGGAGAGACTCGGAGTAGAACCGCTGCTCCTCCACATTGAGAGGAGCCAGCTGAGGAGGTTCGGGCATCTGGTAAGGGTGCTCCCTGGGCGCCTACCTCGGGAGGTGCTTTGGGCATGTCCGACTGGGAGGAGACCGCGGGGAAGACCCAGACACGTTGGAGAGACTATGTCTCTCGGTTGACCTGGGATCGCCTTGGAGTCCACCCAGAAGAGCTGGAATAGGAGGCTGTGGAAAGAGATGTCTGGGCCTCGCTGTTCAAGCTGATGCCCCCAGGACCCGACTTCGTAACAAGTGGAAGATAATGGATGGGTGGATATATGGATCGATGGATAGAACATATGATTTAAGTCAAACATTCTGGCATCACTCGCTTCAGGAGGCATGCATTACTAAGGAACAATAGGTCTTTTAACCACCTCTCATTTTACTTGTGTTTCAAATGGTTCCGTTTGACAGATTGGGAGCCCTACCTGCAGACAAGCATTTGACTTCAATAGTGGAATTTGTGATGAGCAAGACATAAACGACTTCATCTTTGTTCATTGCTGCTCATTTCTGCCTAATTTCAGAGTAGAATGGCTTGATGACCACCTGTTAGTGCTGTGCCAGATAGAGACTCAAGCCATTTAAAAAGTCTCAAAAAACTTTAGAACAGAAAACAACAAAGACATGATAGACATGCACACACTTCTATGTGGGCACATTCCAATCTACTTTCTTCTAAAAGCATGCAGTACACACAAAACACTCGGGCAAAAAGAAAACAGGCAAAGATAAGGACCACTCTTTTTGTTCGAGCCCACACACACTAAACAAAGAAGTATAAATGAGTACATCACTCATGAGTGTGTGTGTGTGTCTTTGCACACACACCTAATGTGTTTAAGTGCTAGTGGGGAAGACAAATGAGATGCAGAAAGAAAAGAAGGTGGGGTGAGAAGAGATAGTGAAAAGGAGTAACGGCAAAAGGAAAAGATTGCAGAGGGAGAGAGGGAGTGTGATGGCCACACAGCATTGTTGGAACCCATATGTATCTTTACATTACTCATACTTTGGCCAATAATACTTAGTATTTATACAATAAAGTAAGACACAGTGTCATGGTAGTTAAGTTGGAATGATAGTTCTGTTTGGAGGCCCGCACATTTCGTTTCTTTCTGGAGCTGATGTATCGTCTTTGTTTGTTTCTCGTTTAAGATAATTCATTGTCTTTTCTTTTATCAGTGCTGGACGTTCCTCTCCTTCCATGCTGCCTGGGAGAATTTAGAACAAAATATTGTGCAGCTAAAAGCAGGAAGTGTTGATTGGATCATACCAAGAGCTAATTCTAAGGGAGGACAAATATATTTAGTCTTTAATTGTATTTGTCTTTTGGTATTGATTGGTTAAATTTAAACTGTTATTGTTGCTGAGGCTTCTGAACATAACAACAGGACTGTCTTATTTCCATATGGGCTAATCAGCCATAATGTGTACGCTAAACCAGAGGTCTGCAACATTATGGATCAAAAGTCATTTCTACCCTTCATTCACTAAATAAAATGTGTCTGGGGCCACAAAACCTGCTACAACTGTGATTATCAACTGATGGCCCATGGGCCACTGAGTTTGTTGGAGTGGAGGTTTCTGGCCAGTGTGACATTTAAAACTAAAATTATATCATGAATTTTAACATTTATTGATATTTTTACATTTTAAGACAAAAAAAAGACCACATTGTAAAGAAGGAATATAATTATAGTTTATACCAATTTTGATTAAAAATTCAAACACTGAACCTTGCAGCCCTATGTGAGGAATAATAAATAAGCAGTGGGCGGGGCTGCGATAGCTCTGTGGCCAGTGCCATGGTGTTGTAATCCTGAGGTTTCGGGTTCAAGCCAAGCTTGTGTCAGGAAGGGCATCTAGCATGAAACAAATTTCCAAATCCTTCATGTGAGTGGTGACCCCTGAAGAAAGGAGCAACTGAAAGAATCTTACTACTTTAACAATTTCCTGTTGAATCAATAAAGTTCTTATCTTGTCTTACTAGTAGTTATTGTGCAAAAATTTGACAATAAAACTGCCAAAACTAGCCGTTCTGTTGTGGGTATAAAAATCAGCACAATTAACTTTCAAGTTTTGGTCAAAGCTTCAAAAAGCCGCTGATGAGGGACTAAAGAGCCACATGTGGCCCCAGAGCCGCAGGTTGCAGAATCCTGTGGTTTT
>JARVLU010000179.1:23925162-23948695 GCA_031762415.1 Simpsonichthys santanae | reverse complement strand
TTACTATAATTCAATTAGTTTTACAGATATTCAGCTACAATTTGGTGTGGTAGTAGCCGAACATCATTCTCAACACATAGAGTTGTATAAATTGTGCAATATTTTGTTAAAATTTTAGCAATAAGTTTTGACATCAATGCTGTCAGCAAAATTTCTCATGAACCATGAGATGGATTGTGAAACTTTCAGAGAGAAATAATTGAACATACAGTTAATCTACAAATGTTGATACTGTTGATGTCAACCTAATTCAAGATGGCTGCTACAGCTAATGGAGATGGGCAAACATAAAAATGGCTATAACTTGGTTAATTTTACAAATACTGAGCTAAAATTATCTGTACTGATAATCATCCTCAAAAACTCTTCTTAGTGGCAACACAAGTCAAAATATCACAATCTTGCATGAGCACATGAATATTTTCCAAGGTTTGACTGAACAGCTGGAATTTCATCCCTTCACTGCACAAGATGATCTTACTTTAAAAAATTGCATGAAGGTATTTCTTCAAGAAGTACTAGGCCTTTGTTTTTAATATGTAGAAGCTCTGAAATTCATAAAAATGTAAAGTTATGGATGTACAACACAAAATATCCCAGTTTTGTACTGTGCAGAATGAAAATACAACTAAAACACTAAGTAGAAGCCGCCAAAGTTATCTTAAAATGTACGTTTTACATGTCTGCAAACTTGTTGCTTTTCAGTGAAATCCGCAGATTTCAAATAAAATAAGTAATTTATGTGAATCATTCAGATCCAAAGAAACAGGTTTTCTGTCCACAGTAGAACATCTTTGGTGGAACACGAGTCATTTGTCCAATCACAATCAAGACAGATAATGGGGAAATTTTCCTTGTGTGAAGTTGCATGTTTATGGAGGTTAGGCAGCATCAAAATAGAAATGTTATTAATTTTCATGGTTTAATAACCAACATAAGACACAATATGTTTTATCTTTGTGCCTTCCATTCATATGTACTGCTTTGTAATGAAGTCCTCTCACAGACCTTCCTCCCCAGGCTGGTTGGGTTTTCCCTGGCCTCTCAGTCTAATGGCTCTGAAGGGTCTTGTTCATAATAGCCCCCTGCTTTTAGAGGCCATTTGCAGAGATGCAACCTGCTCTTTGCACCAGGTTGTTAAAGAGTGAATGAGAGACTAATAAACGTGCAATTACAGTGAATGTGTTTGCACACAGTAACACTGCAGCTGACTGGCGGTGTGTATTTGAGTCCCAGTTGCTCAGATGCTTTATGATGATGATAACAGATTGTCAGAAGACAAGAGGAGCAGAGGGAAGAGATTCTGTCTGAGTCTGTCCCTGCAGGAAAAAAAGGTAAATCTTTCAACAATGAGATCATAAACAAATAAATCACTAAGAATACTCTTCTTAGTTTGTTACAATACAAACAATCAGTGTTGATCCATTGAATTATCTTAAAAGCATGTGAATAGCACAAAATCTTCTGTTACGGCCACTTAAGCTGTATTGATTGGGCTTTCAGCTTGGAGGAACATAAAGGTGAAATGTAGCTTGTGAGAACATGCCACGGATGGCTGACAAACTCTGCTGTGGGAAACCAACAAGAACCCTTTGCAGCTTATGCTGTTCTTTCAAAGCAACAATGAGCCTCTTAGATTCAACGGTTCAACAACAGACAACTATGCTCCAAAAAGTCTCAAGATTCAATTCAGTTTATTTCTATGGTGCCAGAGAAATCATCCCAGAAATCATCCCAGAGCACAAAACAACAAAAATAACGAGAAGACATTCAATTCAAAACAAATCATGGAAATCGCCATATTGCATCAAACGCTTACCTAGTCACGATCTCCCATCCTGAGAATGTTGACAATAGTGGAAGAACATTTCTTAAAGAGGAAGAAACTACTAGCACAGGGGTCTGCAACCTGTGACTCTGGAGCCACATGCGGCTCTTTGGTTCCTCTGCTGCGGCTCTTTCAAGGTTTGACCAAAATGGACAACCCACTGCCAGTTTTAACAGTTTCATGTCATTTATTTTGCTAATTTGTGAATACTAGTTCTAATACAAGTAGTAAAACATACTTTAACTTTATGCTTTATTGATTTAAAATAGGATACTTAATTTTTCCACAATAATAATAATAAAATAAACTAGACCTGCATAGTTCATTGTTTAAATTTCCATCCTTCCATCTATCAGTCCATTATATTTTACCCGCTTCTTTCTTTTCAGGTCATGGGGGTCACTTGTGCCCAAATTCTGCTACCACTGTTTGAGCCGGATCCTGCCGGAACAGGATCTGGGAACTCTTTTATTTTGACAGGGTGCGTTCCGGTTACTACTTGGATCCGGTAACTCTGTCTTACTAATAATAAAATTATAAACAAATTTGACTGCTTTGAATAACTAAAAACTTAAATAGGTTATGCAAACAGAAATTTGTGCCACCATTGTTTAAATTATTATTTTTAATTGGTAAAAGCTATGAAAATAAATAAATAAAAACAATCTTTCTTTACAATAATCCTCTCTATTCCTTTGCCTAAAATGCAAAAATATCAATGAATGTTAAAAATATACCGGGTATATGTATATATATATATATATACAGTATATATATTTTTTTCTTATCCTACTGGCCTGAAAAGCATCCTGCAAGAATCGTAAAGTGGTCCACGGGCCACCAGTAGATGATCATACATGCATAGTTGGGGTAAGTTGTGTGGCTCTGGACATTTTAATTTAGTGAGCGAAGGGGCAATAATGGCTCTTTGGATCGTAAAGGTTGCAGACCCCTGGCCTAGCATAAAACAATATGATCATCATCCATCATATTTATTAGTACAATACTTAATTAATACTTAATTAAAACTCCAGTAACGGGCTAGGTGTAACCTTACCCAGTTGTAGGGTCAAGAGACAAACATGTACATTAACACAGTATGAACAACATTCAGGAATTGGTTCTATAAGAACATTATCAAATATTTTACGTGAACAGTAAGATCGCTCCACACACGAGGAAATGTAACCCAAGGCGAGCTAACCTCGGACAAACTAAGATCGCTGTAATGGTGGAGGCAGTGAAGCTCAGTGTTACCTGAGGCATTTCTGCTTTATCAGCCAAAATTAAGGCAAAGATAGAATGTAGATAGATTCCTTACAAAATCCTAATGATGGTTTCTTCATTTTTCAGGGGTGCTGAGTTAAAATCTACAAAAAGTCTAAAATTGACACTGGTCCATTCCATGAAATATACATGATGCTTCACAAAATTTAGACGATGTATTAAATTATGGTAAACACACATTATTAATGTATATTTTAAACAATTTATACATGTAAATGATGCTAAAATTAATATTTTTGTGACTTACATAACAATATGGATGAGGTGTGAGATGACTTTTGTAGTGCTTGTTTCTGGCTGAATGTGTAACTTCAACTCCTGTCACAGCTTTTCATGACTTGACTGTTGCAGCTTCCTATAATATTTTTAAGGTAACAGAATGGTAGTCAAAGTTTGTTTCTCTAGCTGTAGCATTACTTCAGTTTGTGTGAGTGATCGTTAGCGCAGGAGAACACTACGATAAACCGTTGCTTCTGTCGCTTTTCTGCTTCTGTGACGCTGGGAGAACAGCTTAAAGTGCTCTGATATTGAGCTGAACTGCCTCTGCTTTGGTGTGTGTGCATGAAACATAGCAAGCGTGGCAGTTTTATGAGTTGATAGCATCACGAATGTGCAAAAGAACTGCTAACACGTTTGCAAACTCCTAAGGTGCTAATTTGTCACTGTTTACAGCTTGCTATCAGCTGTGATGTGTGTAGCTGGCATTGTTTCACTTCTTGCCTTTGTGTTTATGGCAAACTGTGATCCTGGACACACTTATTCTACTGGGAGCTCCAAAAAGATGGATTCCTTTTTTTACTTTAAGAGACTACCACTGTCACAGTGAATCTTTAAATACTTGAAGATAAAGCCCAGCTCTTAGGTAAGAGTAGATTACACGACCAGAAACAGAAGGTAAGATCGTCAATTCTGGTGTTTTAGCCCTCTGGCGTCGTAGTGATTTACACACTTCAGTTTCTGACCTTTCATTCCTGCCATGGAAGCAGAAGACACCCACATTTGTCTCTCCTTTTATTCCTGCCTCTCTCTTCTCATCCCCCTGAGTCTCCTCTTCTAGAACCCATGAGCGGCTGAGGGATTCCCAGGTGTGTCTTTCGCACATCTTTGTGCTCATTAAAGAGAGGTTTGATCTGATTTGACCGCTGAGCTCTGCTGGATGAAGAACGAAAAGCAACGTTGCACACAGGAGAATATTCAGCCTTTTTTTGAATGTATGAAGCCAGGCAGGTTGGAGCTTTACTCAAAGATTTGTGGAGTAAAACAAAATGTGTTGAATTCATAACTCCTTGTAATCACAGTGGTATAAAAGGCACAACAGTTGCTTAGCTTGAGACAAATGATGTTCCTTGTTTTATTTTTATTGTCTGCTACCAAAAGACGAAAACAGACATATTGCCTCTGTGTGTTCATGTATTTGTGTGCCTGCTGTGTAATAAAATATATTTTTATTTATTAACCTTTATTTGAACAGATAAATACAATTGAGATCACTGATGTATTTTAAGGGGAGGCCTGGGCCTGAAAGCAGCATAACATTATGGTAACATAAGCGTATCGGACTGTGGGAGGAAACCGGAATACCTGGAGAAAACACACAGTTATGAAGAGAACTCCACACAGAAAGACCCCATGTCCAAACCAGGGATTGAATCCAGGACCTTCTTGGTGTGAGTCAACAGTGCTAACCACTATTACATCATGCTGCTATTGAGCAACTGGATAAAGGATAATAAAATTTGTAGTATGTACTCCTTGAATGCACATGTACAACTGATCAAGTTTTGGAATCATCTTAATTCAAGATGGCTGCCATAGTCAGCTGACGTTTAAAAGCACAAACATGGCCATAACTCAGTCAGCTTTACAGGTAATGACCTAAAATATTGTGTGATAGGTTGACACTCACCTCTGATGCACATTTTCAGCAAACATGTTTGCAACAAATAAATAAATAAATCTTGGTTTAAAATTTTCCAGTTGACAGAGGTTCAACTCTCTGTTAGCAAAATATCTCTTGAAAAACTGGACAGATTTTATTGTAACTTTCTAAAAGTAGGCGTACATCTAATGGATTAACTTGAGGAGTTAAACCAATTCAAAATGGCTGCCACATTCATCAATATTTTTTAATACAAAAATAGTTGAGTCAATTTTACAGACATTGAACTAAAACTTGATGTGGTAGTAGCTGAGACTCATTCACAAAACAAACTCTTGAGAATATCTCCTCATATAATATGATACATGACATTTCTTTTTATTTTTGACCAAAATGGCAAATCCCCATCATTTTTCACGTAATAGCGGTATATGCATTCCATCAAGGTAAACCAGGCTTTTAATTTATATAATGTTTTCCATGTTTGCCCTCTTCGTTCAAACAATTTCCATTCTAATTATTTATCACTCCACTTTTCTTGCAGCATATCCTTGCTGTCATCGCCTTTTCTCCTCTGTGCCTTTCCTCACTTAAAGTAAGGCTCAGTAGGAGCTCTCCTCCCAGTACCAGTGACCCAATTACTCTAAGTTGTCCCTCCATGGTAGGATGTAGCAGTGTCTCTCCCTGGAGACCTATCCTGCGGCACACAGATGATCCATCACTCTTTTCTGCCACCTCTCTCACACTACATTTATTACCCTCTCTCTCTCACACACACGGGCTCAGAGATGGACGTACATTCCCACACAAAAGCCCCCAAATGTGCTCAAACGCAGACAAACACATCAATAATACACAAATGAATGCATAATATTCTTGAAATGAATTTATATTCATGGCACACACAGTGTAGCCTGATTAGCGATGGACATTTGACACATGTTCACAAATATTTCTTTTGCTCTGACGCCTCATCATACCTCCTCTTGTTTGTATAATCCTGTTTGTTTTTCACAATCCTGTCATTGGAGTTTGATGAAGGGGGAGGCGTCACTGGGGCTTTGTGACACCAATAATTTGCTGGTCACCTTCTGCTGCTGTTGATGATGGGGGTGGGGGGTGTTTAAAATGACCTGTTCTAAATGAGTTCAGGCTGCTGGGGGTGCAGCTATCATTGTTGTTCTCTTAAAAGACAAACCTGGTGGCAGAATTTGTTAAAAAAACAGAAACTCTACAAAACTTCCAGTCCTTTTGTGATAAATGTAATATCCTGAAGCAGAATATAATAAAGTTTCTTAATTAGTCCTATTAAAATTCTCGTATTGATCGTTTCAAGACCTAAATGGATTACAAATTTTAATTTAATTTTTTGTAGATAAAAGATATGACAAATATTAATATTATTATAATATTCATTATTATATAATTAATATAATTTTAGGTATTTACATTAGATTGATACCAATGATGCTGGTTTTGTCTCATACTCAGAGCCTCACACATTAATAAACACAAGGAAACAAAAATGTGCTTTTGATGATTGTGTGTTTTCTGCACAACACAGTGTCTCTACAAAACTAGGTCAAATCACACACACACAAAAAAAGAAAAACTGACATTTTACAATAAATGCACACAATTTGAAAGTAAATATGTGTTCAGTGCTCCAAACTGTTTGCATTACATTGCCTTTTAAACCAATGACATGCCCATGTTTTTCTTACAATACTCTCAATCTTAAGTTCATTCATCTTTCTGTGATCCATTTACTTGTGTTGGACTAGTTGCTCAGAAGATATAGGCTTAAATTGATGAAACACTATGTTTAGAAAGGAAAAATACATGTTGAGTGCCTTTGTTGCAAATCCAAACAAAGTTAAGGCAGGCAGGCAAACATCGAAGTTCAAGCTCAATAATCTAGGTAGAAAAATCCAAGAAAGTTCAGTCAGATCATCTGGACGGTTTCCTTTATTTTATTTTTTTTAGATATTTCCTCCCTCATTTAAAGGACTTCATCAGTCCGAGGAGCCACAACAAACTCAGCCCCACAAGCAGCACACTCACAAAGTGGGCCAACCAGTTTTCTGGAGATAAGATGGTTTCTGGAGTCTGCCCTTTCCTCCGTCGACTCCTCTGAGGCAGCCATAGCCAAAGTGGTTCAAAACATCAAAGTTCATGCTCAATAATCACGGTAAGCTTCGATGTTTTGAACCCTTTGGCTATGGCTGTCTCAGATGAGTCGATGTGGGAGAGGGCGGGCCCCAGAAACCATCTTATCACCAGCAAACTCGTTGGTTCACTATGGGAGTGCGCTGCTTGTGGGACTGAGTTTGTTGCGGCTCCTCGGACTGATGAAGTCCTTTGAATCAAAGACAAAACATCTCAACAAAAAAAGAAAAGAAAAGAAATTAGCAGAATGACGTGCAGAAGACACAGACCAGACATGAGTGCACAGCAGACTATTTGACCGTTAGTGGATGTTAGCCTTTTTCAGCAATTAGCAACTTTGTCAAATCAGCAAAGGAACAAAGTGGTGTGTTGTGGAAACATGATTATCTCCCAGATAGAAACTAGACCGGTCAATGAAAACTGATAGATCAATGAAGACAACAGGGGATGGAGCACCCAGACTAATTTAGGGCATTAGTTTAATGATCAGAAATGCTGAAACAGGCTTTGATTGAGGTTAGCTACGACTTCCAGCTGGACATCTGTTTGTAGAATGGGTTTCTTCTTCTCATACGGTCTCCGTGTGGGTGTCTATTTTGCTGTCTATAACCCGTTCTGTGTCATGTTTGTCCCTGGGTGTCTTGTGATTTGGTGGCTTCCAGGCTTTGCTGTGATTGACAGACTTAGAAAAGGGAGGCAGAAAGGTTATCAGCCCATCTGACAATCAGAGCCCACAATAAAGCAGAAGCACAGGTCTTGCACAGGAAATGGGTCCCAGTAGTTACAAGAAAAAGATGGAGTGAACTTTAACAGAATATATATATATTTTTTTTCATTATTTTTTTTACACATAATACTGTGTAAATTTTGAGTCGGTCATAAGAAAACCATTGAATAACCTTCAGAAACTCTTAATTCAGTTCAGTTCAATTTCTTTGTGTGGCCTATTCACAACAAAACTAATCTCTGGGCACAATAACAAAATTTTCTGAAAAAAAATATCAATGTGAGTACTGGTGTAGAATGACTGATGAAATTTGTTGAAAAAGATCTGAGACTTAGAGATAAAAGTAGCAGCTCTTGCCAAAAATGAGCAGAAGGAAGCTAAAATTTAAAAGTAACAAAAAGCTAGTAAAGTCTCAGAAGATTAGCTATGAGCTGAATGTGGCTAAATGAGAACTTTAGGTTAAAAAAGTAACATGATTGCTAAATAGAAAAAAAAACAGCAAAATGTCAGCTAAAAGTAGCAAAAGACTAACTAGAAGCTAAAAGTAGTAAAAACCTATAGTTCTAAATGTATCAGTGACTAGCTAAAAGTATCAAAGAGTTAGCTTAATACTAAAAGTAGCATGAGAAAGTAAAACTGAAGCAAGTTTACTGAAGCAGATTTTAAAGAGAGCAATGGTATTTAATAAATTGGAAAAAAATCTCAATGTATTTACGCTAGGTACAATTTTTAAGTTAAATATTTTAAAAAGTATAAAAGTCACAAACATTAAACTTCATAGCATCCATCCCCTAAATAAGCTAAACTTTTTTATACATGAATACCAAAAGTAGCACAGTGTGCAGAAGTAGTTGTATTTCAAAAATACATATGAAAAAATAACATGATAAAGAACTTTATTGATCCCACAGGAAATTGTTGAAATAAACATGGAAACAATAATGTAGTGTGAATGCTGAATCAGCATTCACACAGTCAATTCATTCCTGTTATAGTACCACACATTCCCACACAGTGCATTATGAAATGCAAGTTAGTAAAAAAGTTATCTATCTAAAGAAGACAATATCCTGGAAACACACTAGTAGTTTAAAGCTTTAGCGCAGTAGTGCACTTGCACGTGCTGCGAAAAATCCATGGACTCTGAATATTTTCTAGTCTCAACCAAATGGCAGAGGAATTGAGAACTTAATGTAACTCATGTTATTCAAATATAATGTCCTGGCTTGTGTGGAGGGCATCGAGAAAGATAAACCTGCTGCTTTATGTTCACTTAGCGTCGGGCATGTGTCCAAGCAGCTGTTTTGGCTGAACTTAGAAATATATCCTGCTGAGCATGAAGGGAACTGTGCGGGGGGTTGTGGCCGAGCAATATGGTTACCTCCTTTAAAATCACCTTCAGAAATCCTTTACAAATTAATTCCTTTGAGATGCAAGATCTGCTGCAACTTCTCCTCAACTCATATTTATTTTTCTCATTTCCCTCTATTGTCTGCCTACTTTTTCTGCACAACACTGAGCAGGATATTTGGCAAGCTTCTCCGGTTATGTGGATGGTTTCTGTGGATAAGCATGTAGGACTGATGGTTTTCCAGATGGCGGTGCAGTAGGAAGGTAACAAATTGTTCTCTCCTCACAGTCTGTGCACTAGTACAAAGTATAAACAAGATGAATGTGACATTTCTTAGCCCTTTATGAAAATTTAAATGACATTGATAGCTGTGTAACTTTGACGGTCTTTGAGTGATGTGGCAATTGAAAGAACATGATCCATAAAATGTGAACTCATTCCAGATATTCCTGGTCTGCGGATGAAACATGTTCTTCAGCTTTTTATTTGTTGAATATGATTTATTTTGATCTGCTGTGGTGTTATATTAGTGGGTTTTGATAATTTAGACACAATTGTAAACATTCATTTTGTAGTGTTGACGAGAAATAATCCTGTGACCAGAAATGCAGTGCAATAGTCTTGTAACAGCATGATTACAAGTTTTTGTATAATGTGTAGTTATGCCAGTTTACAGAGCTAATTTAGTCATGTTTTGTGAAAGATACCAAAACCCCTGGCTGTGCTAACATACAGCGTTGAGCTTTTGCAGTGATCTGAGTTGCAGCCAAATGTGGCGAACCAACCGTATGGCAGGCAATTTACTGAGAATTACTAACTCTGAGCGATTACTTTTCTTGTATCAAACTTAAAGCCATAAAGCTTTACAGGATTGTGGTTTTGTTTTTGGGATTGAAACTAGTTTTGCAAGCGGAACATTTTACTTTACACATACAAGTCCACCAATCCCCAAAAACAGAATTTGACTGAAAACAGAAAAAGTCTGGATTTGTGGTACATGCAAATCCAGTGATGGCTGGTCTTGCACGTTTGCCATGATTGTTAATAGTCAAATACCATTTACAATCATGGGAAACATTCCAGTATCTATCTACAAAACATATTTTTATCACAGAAAACAACATTCATATGCTTTTGTCCCACAAGAATAAGGCAAATATTTTAGGCTATAAAACAAAGTACGGTAGTTGCCATGTTTTTGCATTGAGGCTAAAAACTTCAAAAGCAGGATGATTTAAGGAGTCACACATATTACTGCATGACCCATGTAAATCCTAACCGTGTTTTAAACTGTGACGTGTTTGAGGAATAAAATGTAACAGGTATTGATGTGAAAAATGAATATCAAGCACCAGAGCTACTCTTTGAGGAAAGTTTTTACTTCAGAGAAGTTGGATGTTATTGTGTGACAGTAATGCTGTCATCACTTCTTGACATTAATCATTAGCAACATATACTTCACAAGACCTGGCTCTGTGTTCAGCTAAATCACATTAGTTTCATTTTGTAAATAATTTGTTATGAACAGTACAACCTTTTCCCACTGATTCATTCAACCCTAAAACATTGATGAATAAAGTGATACTAGTGAAACACCAAGCATTCTGATAAAAGAGGAACTTAGGTAAAGTTCACTGGTAAAATCCAACATGATGATGGATTAAATTATCATATTTTAGAAGACTGATAAAGACAGACTCTGGGATAATAAGTAAGGGAGTTTATTTACAAAGTGCTTGAAGAAATCTTGGCTGTAAGGATAAGGAAAAGGGGAAGAAGGTGAGTATGGGCAGTTTTCAAAGTACTTGGTGGGAAGTTGTTTGTAGCCTTATAGTTGTTTTGCAGGTTTTGTTGGTGAGAAATGAGATCCTAGGATTCCAAAAGGCAGATGGAGGCGTGATCCAGAAAAGGTGATAATGATGGAGAGTGTGACAAGTTGAAGGTGCTCAGTGTTTGGTCCAGGCTGATGTTTGGCGAGTCCAGAAACAGAAAATAATTAGTTCTTTAGATCACATTCATGCACTGATGGGATACACATCAAAGGCAGTGAGAGGTTCACTGTCTTGCTCAGGGACACTTTGGCATGTGACTGCTGGTGGAATCGAACCCCCAACTCTTGCATTGGAGGAAAACTGCTCTAACCACTCAGCCATAGCCGCCCACAATAAAACTTTTTTTTTTTTTTAATTGAATGGATTGCAATCGGGAGTTGAAACAGCTACAAAATGCTTGCTCTGCCAAAACTCTACTTCTAACCTAATGTGCATTCAACAATTACAAACCTAATTCTACAATTAGTGTATTCATGCCCAATAAATACCTAAAGGGTATAATTCATTAATTCTTTATCATAATCTGTCACAGGTTGAGACGTGATGTACAAGTTGCAATCCATCACAGGGCTATTACGAAGGCAAAATGAGCAAAGCATCGTGTCCTCATCCTACAGGCAATTTAGAATCCAAAACTTTTATTTTTAGCATGTATGAATAAAACAAACAAGCACAGAAACAAGAACAGCCCCAGACAAGAATTGAACCAGGTGACAGTGTTAATTACTTTCCATCAGTCTGAGAGCAAACTTCCTGACTGATCAACATCTTTTGACACATCTGACTTCATTAGATCAGCCCCCTGCCACTGTTTAGAGAGGAAAAACAAATAATTGTATGCATAATCTCTGCTAATGAGTCTGGAAGTTTAATAAAAGCTACTGTATTGTTCATTTAATTTGTACTGGTAATGTCTTGCTGGGACTGCCAGGTCTAAAATACCTTTTCCAATAATCACCCACCACAAGGAGTTATACCAACGTTAATCCTCTTGCTGTCTATGGAGAACAATGTTTGTTAGCGCTCTGAAACATATTACATTTTGAAACCATCTATACAGTACATCCTCAAGGCACAAATGATGTCTCTGAGGCTCAGAGGATTTTGGTCACACGCCATGCTGTCTGTAAACACAAGCAGATGGTAGCGACATCAAATGATGGATTTCTGAACCACAAAATCCCGTTCCAGAAGACTTTCTGTGGCATTTTCACTGAACCTCTCTGTTCCACCCCACTGTCCTCTGTAAGCCCCAGCCTCATTTGTAAAAGTAAAACACCTCCCTCTGCACGCTGTGTTCCTCTGTAAAGGGATAGGAAAAGACATGGGAGAGATCATGGGAGCTTGCTCAATTTGATGCTGTGAGGAGATTGTGCATTTATGTTTCATTACATTATTCCCAATCGTGTCTTCTCCTTCGTGGGTGTGCGTACTTCTTTTGTGTGCGTGCGCTTTAAACCTTGTACTCGTGCCACAATGTTCTTTATGAGAATGAGAATTAGATTGTGGTTTGTGGCCTTGCGTTTTGTCTGTGTGTGTGTTTCTAGTGTATCTGAATGCCAATGTTTTACTGTGAGTGTACGTGCACGTGGTCACGCTCAAGCCCAAAAAGACAAAGAGCCCATTGAGCCACTGCATTAGATTCCTATCACAAGAAATTGCTGCTATTTTCAGAACTCCCTCACTCTCATTATGAGCTTGCATAAAAATATTGGTGACATTTAACCGTTCTGCTCTGCCACTGTCCTAGCCTGTCTCCTCAGCCATAATGGGCTATGTAAATGAGCAGGTTAAAAACCGTGGTACACTCCGGTATAGACCAGAAGCAAAGGAAAACTTTGCATAATGGGAGAGTAAAAGAGAATGAGGCTTGAGCCAGAAAATCATAGATTGTCTAATAGCTTGGATTATAGATGTGCTTGGCGATGATCTGAGAAGGGTTTGAAGGGGTGCTGAACCCTATAAAAGTCACCAAGTCCATGGCAAAGCATTTAACACAAATGAGTATGATGACCTAAGCATGAAAAACAGGGGAGCATAAAGCAGCGTGACATTTGTGCCTGAGACACGCAACTGCCCTACTCTGCTACTGAACATGATAATTTCTCTTGTCAGGATGTGATTATCTGCTCCAGTCTCACTCATACTCCCCCCTTATTCCTCCCCCAATTATGCTGCTCTGAGGGGAAAAAAAAAAAGCTATCGGCATATAAAGGCATGATGCCAGAGTTAGTGCTGCCTTTCCTGGAAATGCTTCCTCTCGTTGGAAATGTTCTGTCATTGCATGCTAACGATAGACAGACTTTGAGTGTGTGACGGCGTTGAACCATGACCCTTTTGTTGGACAGTCCCGCCACCGTAATATAACGCTGTCCAGCGGTATGAGACAAAGTTACCAGGAGCTAAAGAAGTGATGGAATAAGAACTGTGAGAGGGGGTGGCTATGCAGACTTTGCCCAGTCACCATGGCAACTCCTTTAACATGCAGCTGCTATACCTGCTGTCAGTATTTGAGCTTTACCTACTTTCTGTGTATGTGAACATACGCACAGTCTTACGGATAAAATATTATTTGTATTTGTGGTGTGAGCATGGATCTTTTCAGTCAGCCAGTCCATAATCTTCCTTGAGTGCTCATAGTAATGATATTTGAGTGATTAAATTTTCATTTTTGGCCTGAAAGAGAAGCTTAAAAGGGAGTATTCAGACACCTTTCTCTAGTAATAATTTTGATTTATCATCATATTTTAAACTGAAATGTCTTGGTGTTTTTCAATGGTGTTTTTCTGTGTTCTAGTGTAGTTGGAAGAGATACGAAAATTATTTTGGCTCTCGTTTTACAAACCGTTCCCCCAGTGTAGTGGTGCATGATACTGAGTTTGTAGCCACTAACAAAGAAGGTCTGTCAGCTCTGAGTTGTGCAGAATGACCAATGGCAAAAGCCTGAGGAAGAACGGTGTGACATCTGTGCAGCCTGACAAATTGTGACGAAACACCTGAGGTTAGTTTGATTTGACAGATGGTAAATAAGCCTGCAGATTTGGAGGCTTTATTGTGAGCAGCATCCTCCTGCAGTTACCAAATGTATGTGCCATGTTGATTTAAAAAAAAAAAAAAAAATCCTACTAAAATGCTCCGCTTTGTCACAATTATGCAGGAACATCATTAGTGCTACCAGGGCTTAGTGCCCATTGTTAGCCGTTTGAAGAAATGCAATAAAAAAAAGGCCAGATAATGCAACTCAATTTATTTCTGATTATTGAAGCCTATTATTTCATGTTGTACTAATACCAGACTGAATGCCTCAATCACAATCCAATAGGTTCTTCTGACGTATGCTCAAATCCACTGGTGTGGGTTAGCATAACATAGGTTACATACTGAATTATTGAAATAATTGCAAAGTATTGTGTATACTGTATGTCTGTCATAACATCAAAGCTGTTTCTTCTTAAGCTGGCATTATATTTTGACTTTTTTTTTTTTTTTTTTGTTAAGGCATCAACAGATTGTTGTGTAATGCCATTTGGTGCTGATGTTCACCTGTACAGTATTTATTTTGAGAATAAGTTTGCTTTCTTCTCTTATGTTTGTTCCACCACTCTTTCTCAGAAATCTTCAGTGTTTCCACCAGCCAAATGAGCCATGATGACTCTGCCCACTCTCCAGGTTAGTCCACCGTGTTTTACTTGCCCAAAGAGGAAAATAAACATCCATGTATAATTCCAATTATGCCGAAGAAGGGCTATTGTGTAAAATGTAAATAAAACTGAAATCTCATGAACCCACATCTTAGTCGTGGTAGAACAAAGTGTACAATTTTTAGACAAAAAAATTAAGATGTATGAATTTTATGGCAGCAACACATTGCCAAAAAAAGTTAGAGGAGCAACAAAAATAAGCATAAATGGTAATGGACAGAATAAGCTGCAGGAGGATTCTACAACTAATTATAGGCTTATTGGCAAAACTGCTTCTTCTTTCTATATTGGAAACTATTTCTACAAAAGAAGTCTAATCCGCAACTGTTTGCTTTGTGAATCTGATCATTTTTTAACCTAATGGTGCTGCACACAGTGCTTTTTACTTTTACTGAGGTATACTACTTGTATATGTTTACTTGAGCACAGAGGTCTCTACACTTCGACATCAATGTGTGCATGTAAACCTACAAGTTTTGAATTGTGCTCAGCAGACCCTGAACACCTTGACCAACATGGGCAGCGATGCAATTCTCTCCCAGGTTCTGCAGCGCTGCTCTGTGTTTTAGTCCAAGAGTTGCTTGGGCCTCAAGGGTTACCAAATGGCCAAAATACACACACAAGCACATGCACACAGTTAAACTCACAAATAAACTCTGTGTAAAGTTACACTCGGCCAGCTCAAATAGGTTTTTTTTCTGAGCTCTAAAAATTCTGCAATAAAAATCATAAACACACCGATGAATTAATAATGATGCTGTCTTGCCACTGTATCCAGGCAAAGCTCTCCTCACATGACACCTTCCTGTCTTTCGCTCTTCTCACATAGGGATTGGGACACAGATAGTCATGCAAAGCAAGAAGAAAAATATAATTTTGCTTTTATCTCCTTCGCTCCCAGGCAAACCCCCTTTCAACAATGACAGCGTCAGTAATTCATTTCATTCTTTAGGCAATATCCTTATCTGTGGTTCTAGTTGCAGTGAATATTCTGAGTCCTGTGAGAGGACTGTCAGCAAACTGTATTCAGGGTAAACAAAAATTATACTTCTTGGCATGTGATTTTTTTTCTTAGACGTTTGTGAAACAAAGATATAATTTAAAGGACCGAAGTGGTGTTTTGTTAATGTTAATGTGCAGTATATCACATACAAATATTTATTGCCTGTTGCCAATATGCAAAGGCGAGCAAGTGCCTCTATGTCTGTGTGTCTTTTCAAAAGATATATTTCATGAACCACTGGACATGTTTTAATAAAACATCCAGAAAGTAGTCATTTGTTGTTCTTCTACAATTGAATAACTTTTAAAGTCAATCCACAGCCCATCTGAGAAAAAATATGAAAAAAAAAAAAAAAAAGCTATGAAGTGCTACATTTCAATTAATTTTAGAAATATTGACGTAAAATCTGCTTTGATTGTAGCTGAAAGTCATTCATGAGCATGAAATATTGCAGTATTGCACGAGATTACACGTAAAATGACCTTCAAGTTTTGACCAAAATAGCAGGATGTTTGGACCCAGAATACAGACAGGACATGAATACTTTCTAAAAACAAATCTTACTTGATTAAAAAGTGAAGAAAAAGAAAACTTAAACAAGGTATTAAGGTCCACTAGTAAAGAAATTCACAGGGAGGCAGAAGGAGATTAATGTGGAGGGGAACAAGAGTACTGGACTGTGCATAAAACCAACAACGCACCAATGGTGCAAACAAACTAACAATAAATAGGGTTGGGCTGATGAAAAGTGTAGATGATAGTTTAGAAAATTGCTTCTGTAGCTTGTCAGCTATCTAATGAATCATCATCTCCTCGTTACCTTTTTGATTAATTCTGCTTTGATTAATACCAACGCCAGAGCATTGACCACAAAACACATGAACAAAAAACATATAGTCACATAATAACATAACTGAATCATTATTTAGCCTGCTGGTATCCCTTTTGAATTTCAGCTATATTTCATTATTGATTTTTATTTTTGATTTATTCACATCTTTCATTCAATATAAAGTATACAAGGCATTTAGGTGAAATGTGTCAGCTTTGATTTCATTCGACATGACATGTATGTTCATCTGTTTGAACAGGATGTTCTATAAATGATTCTGAACAAAGTGGCATTATCTTTTTTAAATAAAAGGCAAAACTGTATAAGAAAATGAATAAAGGCTCTTTAAGGTTTGCATGAACTCATCAACAAACAAAACACAACATTCACCTTCCACAGCACATCTGCAGTGTTCTCAATTTGCGCACATCAAACAGAAATAAAGAGGTTACAAATTGTGATGTCAACCTGGACAAATTGACAAACTGCTGCTGCTTCAGATGTTTCTTTTGTAAAACTGAAGGAAGTTTAAAAAAAATGCATTTAAAAGTAGCATTATTTGAAGACATGGCTATAACTCTGCCTTGCATGATAGTTTTAAACAAAAATATTGTGCTGTTCATTAAGTATTTTTTGAGAATAAATTTTAACTACCATTACATTAAATTACACATCATCATCTGTAAAAGTACAATTTATAGTCATTTGTGCGTTTCCTGTAGTAGCCATCTTGAATTGGGTTGGCTCCAAAATCAGTAGATGCACATCAAAAGATTATTTTCTGACAGTTTCATACACATTTGTCTGGTGATTTAAGAGATAATTTCTAACAGACAAAAATGTTTTTTCCCAACAGTTTTTACTGTAAAATGAATAATAAAATAATTTTTTATGTAATGTGTTATTGCTTAATTTGTGTTGCGTAAACTTGTCAGCAACTACCACATCAGGTTTTAGCTCAAAATAAGTAAAAATCTTCTGATTTATTGTAATTTTTGTGGGCGGCAGTAGTTTACTTACAGCTGTTATAGTTTTAAGTTTTCCAAAACCTCAGCTGCATCACTACTTTATGACCCCAGGTCCATTCAGTTGTAGGAGAGCTCAAATTTCCTACAAATAACTAGAGGAAAACAGTCGTTACTGTTCATAATTTGGTAATTTTAAACTATTATTCTCACTTCTTTTAACTATTACACTACCATTAGTTTTGCGTCACACATTTGTTTTTCCTATGGTTATTCGTACGTGCAAATGGCATCAGCTGGATGTAGCTTTCTTCAGTTTGAGGCATTTGAGGGGCTGAGATGATGTCAGAGAGACAGAGAGAGTCAGAGAATTTTTATTGTCATTTGCGCCACATGTGGTACATGTGATGAAACGAAATTATGTACACAGGGTCCCAGAATGTAGAGGTAGGGCAGATGACCTGGGTCCAGAAAGTCACAGGTTTAAACCCTCACCATGCCCCCATGTTGTGGTGTCCTTGAGCAAGACACCTAATCCTTAATAGCTCCCCGGGTGCCTACATAGCTGCCCACCACTCCACCTGTGTGTATCTCATGTGTGCTGGGTTAAATGCAGAGCCCAAATTTAATCATTGTATGGGAACATTTGATGACAATATTTAGCACTTCTGGTATAAATATATTATTTTTCCCGGAATATCCACATAATTCAAAACTGATAGCAATGTAAAGCTGTATATAATAGATTTTACATGTTCTGGAAAAATTGTTTGGGGTTAAATTTGTTTTAGGATGGCAGCAATCCACTTTAGTCTTGCTCCTGCTCAGACTACCTGTTAGCTTATCTATTTAAGACATTATTTGTTCAGAACTTTTCTTTTAGATCTTTTACATTTTGTTTGCGCCTATTAAAAGTCATGACTTTAATACTGAACATGGATATTCCCTTTAAAACTCCCACAGACCAAAAATATTAGTCTGCCTTCAGGTTCAGGCCTCCCTTGCTAAAGAGATCTGTGATCTCAATGGGATTTGCCTGGTTAAATAAAGGGTAATAAATTAATAAAATAAACCGTGTGCTAGCGCACTCCAAACCCTGAAGACTGACACTTTCAACAGCCTACCGTTTTTGCTGTTGAAGCGATACGATAACGGAGATGGAGGGTTTTGTTTCAGCTCATTGCCTAATGTCAATAGACAATTAAGCATTTGCTGGATTCTACCCGCGAGCTAATTAGAGTTATGTAATTAGCAGAAGGAAGAGTCCTAAATGTTCCCAAAAGGAGCACCAGATAGCCACTTATGAAGTGCTGCGCTGTACTTTGACTTGACAATCCAATCACTACTCTAACAACACCAAGAAGAGCACTAAAGGTGTTCGGAAAGGCTTAGCCTGGCGTTAAGACTGGATAAGCAATGCTTGCATTTATTTTTCGCTGAAAAACATTTTTTTGAGTTCTGACTGTACATAAATCACTTCGGATGAGCGTCTAGTCTTTAGAAAGTTTCTCTACGGATACGCCTTACCTTGCAGGGCGGTGTTCACCTTGGTAACATCTGCCTAAACAACTTTTAACTCAACTTATTTTACACACATGTTCCTGTGCTGCCCCTTTTCTTTACTTCAACTGATCTTGCGAATCATGCGTTTTTATTTTGCCTCCCTTTTTCTGTCTCGCTTGTGTTTCAGAATTGCCTTCACTCTTTTCCTCTGACAGACTTTAAACTGTGATGCAAGACTTTTTCTGTCTTCTTCTTTAAGTCTCTTTGCATCTCTCCTTCCTTCACATCTCTCCATCCACAACAACTCATCCTTGTGAAGTGAACAAATCAGGAATTCAGTCACATCTATCCCTCTCTTTGTGTCCTGCCTATCAGTTGGGGGCCCCAGATGGTAAATTCAGGTCAGCCTGGCTGGCAGGCTTCCATCAAACATCACTTTTGTGACAACTGTGGATGAATGGAGCATGTGAGTAGAATGGCAAGTCTCTGATCGACCTGTAAGCAACAATTACTTTGATTGCCACAGGTATTCTGCGGTTAGCCTCTGGCTTTATAAAACGCTAATCAGTATAGATTTTGTAAAAATTTCAGAATACAATAAAAGAGATAACATTTTATTTAGTACAGCAGTGGAAAAGAAGGCCTGCACAAAAATAAGACATACCAGTAGCTGAAAGAGCTGAAAAGGGCAGAGCTGCATCATCGGAAACAGCTGTCTGAAGCGATGGTTTTCTTAGAGCTTTTTATCCTTGTAGTCTTCCAAACTTATTTAAAATGACCTTGCTGACAGACACAGCCATAACCTTTGTTACAAACAGATTCAATTTCCTGCTTTGGCTTATGGTAAAAATGTCTAAGATCGGTCCTTGATAAGGTTAAAACGTCAGTCAGCTGCAAAAAAAAGGCAACTGTTATGAATTAGTTGGAATATATTACAAATTACTTTAGTTTAGCTAATCACCTCATGCTGTTTCCTAAAATGATTGGTTATATTCCTAAAAAAGTATAATTTTGTTCTAATTACCATATTTTTCACCATAAAAGTCATGGCTTATTTGCATAATTTACATGCCCTGTGACTTCTACGCCTAAGCAACATATTTATGGATTTTTTTTCCCATATGTATAGACCAATTTTTTACTGAGATCTGGTGATTTCATTCATTGATTATATTGAACACTACCATTTTCAGCTGCTAGATGGCACTTGAGTAGTACGACATCATGCCTAATAAGTAAAAGTGGCTATTAATGACACAATTGACTTGCCATAGCTTGCCACCTTTGATCTACTCGCTGTCTGGAGCAACCGTGAAATCAGCATCATTTCTCTGCGCTGCCCTGGCTAATTGCAGCTAATTTGACCATTAAATTGCATTTATTAAGTAAAAGTTCAACTGAGACACACCTTTACTATAATCTCGAGCAATTAAATAATTGTTTTAGGTGTTTATCTTGTTAAATTTCAAAGAAGTGTGCAGCAACTTGTCCCTTTGCTCATGCCTGCTTCCGCAAATCAGGTTTTGAAAATGCAGCTGATTTGACGGTCAAAGTGCATTTTTTAAGCAAACAGTAGACAGAGACACACATTTACTATAATTTTAGACATACAAATAATTGTTTTTGAGTGTTAATCTTGTTAAAATCTTGTTGAAGTTCTCCCGTGCATGATCCCGAGCTGCCATTCGGCAACCAATCCATTTTTGGAACAACACTGGCCCACATTTCCTGGTTCTGCCCACATTTCCGAGTTGTCAGCGGTGATGTGTGACAAACGTGACGTGTCAGCGGTGATGTATATTAGATGCGACGTATATGGTGAAGTAACGTAGTTATGTATTTTACCACTTTATTAGACTTATTTGGAGTGATTCGACTTATTAGGGCGGTGCAACGTTTATGGCGGAAAATACGGTAATAATATCAAAAATATATTATAGGCTGATTTTTCTCTGAATATAAAGAAAAGCCCATTCACAAATTGTTACACTTCAAGATTCATCTCTAACCCTTAGAGAATTTTTTAAAAGTCATGACTCCAACAGTTTTTCAAAGCATTAAACACCAATGTGGATTCAAGCAATCTATCAATGAAAGACGGTTTTAATTTAGCAAAAGGCAATCATTGGCTTCAAGGTATCAGTTTTAAAACATCATTATTTAAAAACCTTTATCATTTTCTGTCATACTATTCTTATTCTCTTAGCAGTTTATTTAATGAAACAGCTTTTCCTTTTTCTACAGAATAGCAAAGGTTGTTGCCAATTTATTTTTAAAATGTGCTTTTGCCATCAGTTTTCATTTGGTAACAGTTCTTTGAGAAATGAGTGCATTTCACTCAAAGTCACAGACACATGCTTGCTAATAGTTATGGGATGAATTCATGACTCTAATATTTTGGATATAATTAAGTTGCTGACAAGAGGGAACACAGTGTGGAAGCGTGATTAATGAGCTGATGTAAAGAATGAGTAATTTATTAGCTTCTGGCTGTCGGTCTCAGCTGCTATCAGTGAGCCTACAATCATTTATTACCTGTTTGTTTTTGCAGATAGCCAAATATGTGTCTTATTTGAGATGTTGTAACTAATGGCATTATGTCTCTGCTCACATTGTAACGATAGGAGAATTGGACATGTCTCATAAAGGGCAAAGGAATCAGACAAATATTAGATATGTCAAGATGTGATGTTGGATCCAAATCTTTTAAAAGGCTCTTTTATAAAGGAACATTAGGAACCGAGTTGCAGACATTTGCAAGCTGTTCTTTTCTTAATGTCCTTGTATGTAACAGATGTAGACACATATGCTCCTCTTTTGCTTTTTTAATGTAATGGTGAAGAACATACAAAGGGGAGGAGTTGTCATAGCAGTATGGCTGAACATAACGTGTGTTGTACATAACATCCTACATGTGTACAAAGCAATGTGCATTTGCAATATGTCATTATCTCAGGATTATCAATTCAAAAGACTGACTTTTTTTGAACAGCCCTTTGGAAGGAAAATCAAGATATGACTCCCTGCAGAGTGTCAAAAATCCCATGTCTACACACAGTATATTAGAATGCTGCTGAATATTAGATTGCTGTTAAATAGGATGCTTTTTTCTGATGAAGCACCTCTGATAGTGGCAATGTTAAAGACGAGCGTGCTTAATTTATTGTTATGGTTTTGAATTTAATTTATTGATCTATTTTTACGAGTTTTTGTATAATAATTTATACTAAATCCCTCAAATAAGTGGGGAGAGTTCATCCTTCTAGGTTGTTTCTCAAGATCAGGAAGTCAGAGTGTCCTTCGTTTATAGTTATTTACATTTACCTCTGATCAGTCACTTTACTGGCTAGTAAAGTTACTAGACCTGATTGTCTGCTTGGCAGTTGGAGATGCAATGTTTTTCTGCATCTTTATTAGTAAATAAACATGTTTTAAGAAGGTGTTCTCATAAAAAAAAAGGTTCAGAAAAACTAAAAATACACACAGAAATGCAGTACATACAGAACTATTACAACATTGGTTGGAAATTAAAAAAAAGTCATATTTTCAAACCTGTGCTGTTATTAGAACATCACAGTGCTGCAGATTTTGCTTTTCTGTGTGAATGTTGAGACCTGAATCACTGATGTAATGTTCTGAAGAAGAAAAAATGTTTTTGTTTTTGCTGCTTGTGGGACTGACCTTCTTTGGATCAAGGACAAAACGTCTCAAGAAAAAAAAAAAAAAAAAAAAGAAACCATCCAGATGACCTGACTGAACTTTGTTGGATTTTTTTTAACCTGGATTATTAAGCATGAACATTGATGTTTAATCAAGTCAAATACTGTATTAGAATTTGTAAAATATAGTAGCATGAAGTTAATGCAATAAGTTTAGATCCCAGGATGCGTTGCATTTTACAACAATTCAGCCTTTATTGCGATTACTATAAAATGAACATTCTGCAGCAAAACTGTTTGAAAATAATTGAGAAAGAAAAGAACACATTTAATCACATTTTTGTTAGATTATTTTTGATCCAAAGCTTGTTACAATGCTCAGTGGGACAATGCAACATCACAATAAAATGCTTAGGAATGCCTTAAAAATCACTAAAACAAATATTAATAAATACATGCTGAAAGGAGACCCCTTGTTGACAAGAAAATTGAGCAGCACATGTCCTGAGTGGGAAACATCAAATGAGAACATATGGAGGATTTGTCTGAGCTAAAGAGGTTCATAATCCCCAACCACGATTTTAATATTTTGGCTCATGTGAAGGCCTGTCACAATAACAAATTTTGCTGGGCGATTGATTGTCTCAGAAATTATTGTGATAAACCATAATACAGGTAGTCCTCGGTTTACGGCGGACTTGGTTTACGGCGTTTCGCGTGTACGGCCGGCGCGCCCCAGTGACGTCATCAACCCGCGCGGACTTTTTTTGCAGCGTTTTAGCATTTTTTCGTTTTTT
>JARVLU010000179.1:23856417-23867951 GCA_031762415.1 Simpsonichthys santanae | reverse complement strand
TTGGCCTCCCTGCACTGGCTACTGGTTCATCTTCGAATCCAGTTCAAAATTCTCCTGTATGTCTACAAATCACTGAAAAAAAACTGCGACTTATAAACTAAAAAATACGGTAACTATATATGGGCAAATGCTGCTACATGCTTGAGGCTGTTGAGTTTATTACAATCTTATCCTGTTTTATGACTTTTTCTATCCCTGCATCCCTTGTTGCCTCTTTGGAGTTTTCTTGATCTCTCAGTCCCTTTCATTTTGCCCATCTTTCCCTCCAGTCTTTCTTTTCATCTCTTTTCCATTATGACCTCCTGTCCCCCCCCGTCCTTCTCTCTGTCTGCGACACAGCCCCGAGCAGAACTTCCCGGTTAAGGTCACTGTCAGCTCACATTAGCCGCGGCTCAGTATATCCATCACCACAGCTGTGTGTGTGTCATTCAGCACCCACAAACAAACACGGACATGTTTCTGCTGTCAGGTGAGTCGTGTTGAAACACACTCCAAATTGGGCCCAATTTGGCATCATTTCATGTTTGGACTCTAGTGGGTTGAAAACAGGCTGCTGGGTTTCAAAAGGAGAAAAAATGTTCAACAGTCCTTGAGTGTGACTGCAGAGGTGGTGTTTTAGTTTGGAATTTGATTCATTTCTGTGAAAATGTTACTATTTACTTTCTTTGCCTTTTTGGGGCAATTGTTTATTTTATGAAAAAACATTGCAGACATTTTTTTTAACCTAAAAATAACAGGAAGTTTCTAAGTTCCAAAATATATAGTTCATTTATTGTTGAATTTTAAAAGGCAAGGGTCAATCTTTTACCAAATTTAAATGCAGTTTTGTTTGTGGAATTATCCAGTCTAAACTCTGTGTAAGAATATTTTTGCATTAGTCATCATCTGTGCATTAAATGAAATGGGCTCTTAGAGAAGCAACAATCCTTTTGATCACTTTATAAACACGTATCTACTGCTCACATTCAGAGATAAAATCTACAAAATGATTTTGTCATGGTGGAAGAGTGGCACAGTTGGTAGAGCTGCTACCTCACAACGATAAGGTTGCCAGCTCAAATCCCAGCCATGGGCCTTTCTGGGTGGAGTTTGCGTGGATTTTCTCCGGGTACTACAGTTTCCTCCCACAGACCAAAAACATGCATGTTAGGCTGATTGGTGACTCTAAATTGTCTCTAGGTGTGTGAGAGAGTGGATGCTTGTTTGTCTCTGTGTCCCTGTGATGGACTGGAGACCTGTCCAGGGTCAGACATGATGCAAACGTCATGCACATTGACACCGCCTCTTGCACAGTGACTATTGGATATGCGCACCATGTGACACCCCCCCCCCCCCCCCGTGACCGGTCTGGAGCGAGACAAAGGTGGCTTGGTATGTAAGTCAAGTGTCTCATTAACAGCCACTTTTACTTATTAATGGGACACTTGGCTTGCCATATTGCTCAAGGGCCCTATAGCGGCTGTACATGGTAGTGTTTAGTATGTCAGAATGAATGAAATTGTCAGATTTCAGCCAAAAACTGGTTTATAAATATGCAGAAAAAAACAACGTATTCTAGTCGCTTTGGTGCATAAGTTATAGGACTTTCAAATTTATGCAAAAAGGTGCTACTTAGATTACCGTATTTTTCACCACATATCCTGATTTTAGAGCATGACAAACAAATCAAACCTCTGGAGTTATAGTTACTGTAGATGGTTGAATAAAATGTTAAATTTTAATGCAAGGATCATCTGTTCATTGTCATACAGTATTTTAAACCTCCTGTTTCATTAGCTTCATCTGTTTACTTTAATTGCCTCTGTAAAACTGATAAAATAAAAGAAAAAACTGTCCAAATCATAGTTATAAAAACCATCATGTTCCACTAAACCACAGGGAATTTTAAACGTGTCTAAAAACATGCACTTCGAGGAAACCCTAAGCTGTGCATGAACCAGTCAGCGACTTTCAGAGTGAAAGTTGTGAGCAGCTGTGTGCAGATGTGATTAAAAGCTTACCTCTGCCACCGTTTACGAGGCCACAATATGTTTCCACCACCGTTCTCTGCCCAGGGTTTTAATTTGTTTTAGCGTGTGAAGCGCCGAGAACAATAAGGGTGTTTAAAACTTAATTTATGTGTGCACTAATGGTGATGAGGTCGCGACGTTGCACCGTTCCTCTTCACGTCCCTAAACTATGTTTTATTTAACAGCATATGTAAAAGAAGCTGTGTGGGCGTAAAAGCAACGCTTCTGTATTCGTGCTCTGTGTCCGTTCGACGCAGCTTTCTAAACTCTGCCTGCACGAGCATGCACGTTCATGTGTGCACTTTGTTACGCAAATAGATGAACGCTGTGATGTAATGCGCTCGGCCAGAAGATGGCCTTGAGTTTCTCAGGTGTGGACAATGTCTGCAAGGGCACTGTTAATGAACCACAAAGTCTGCTGTTACAGAAATAAAACACCACATGATTTACATGGGGACGAGAGCATTAGCCCGTCTTTGACGAAGCTCCAAATGGACAGAAAACAAATATTAATTATCTCCTTTAATCCTTTGATATGCTTTATATTCTGAATCATTTCAGATGGAGGAGGGGGACGGGTGCACTTCAGCCTGATAAAGCCTTTGTGGAGAGGATAATGATGAAGCTAAAATGAACAGATGAGAGTGCTTCCTGATGCTCTTGTGTGTATGTATGTGCGTGTGTATACAAACTGTATATATGTGTGTGTGTGTTGCAACTTTCAAAGCTTTCACAGCATGAACGTGTCAGAATTTTTCAAACATTAAATTGTCTTACTTTTCAGTCATTTAGACTAAAATCAGCCTTAACAGCATGATACATACCCTGACTGTTTATTTTTGAATGGATTTGAAGTAAATGATGTAAATTTTAGGTGGATTATGAAACACAGTGCTCAAATTACAAAAAACAGTCCATCATTTGACTGCGTTCGCTTGCACATGCTGCAACTCGTTCCTAGAATGCCTGTTTTTTTGGGGGGGTTTTTTTGTCTTAGCCTTTCGCTACATCTCTAGTTGAACTACGACACTCACCTCATTAAAATTAATGCAACACAGTCTGCTCTAAATCTTGTTGATTTTAGTTATGAGTTTAAGACAATTTGTGGACAAATAGCTTGTCTGGGATCTGTGAATCTTTTAAACGAGTCCTAGTTTCCCGAGTTTAATTGTTTCATCCTTGTTGGTTAATAAAGTTTACATGTGTTGTGAATATCACATTTTGTGCAAGATGTGCAGGAGAAAGAAGTGCAGAGATGGGTTCAGTTTGGCCATTTGTTTAAAATAATCACAGAATAAAATGTAGAACAAACATGGGCACGTCTTTTTCGTTTTCCATAAAAAAAATACAATAACGTATTTTAATTTTTCGTAAACACTGATGCTCCTTTATTCATCCAAATTCACAAGCACAAAAGTTAGAAGCACTTCTAAGAAAGATGAACCATAACGCTGGCATGCTTGTACTCATATTGACTAAAATATTGGTAAATAATTTAGGAGTAAAATGATATTTCATCTTAAATGGTAAATAGACTGTACTTATATAGCACTTTTCTATGATTTCCAGACACTCAAAACTCTTTACAACACAATCTGTGCCCTCATTTATCCATTCATACAGCACTCTATTATACAGTATCTCTACAAAGAATAATCAGTGCTTTATCACGTTCATACACTGATGGGACACTTATTGGAGGCAATGAAGGGTTCAGTGTCTTGGCCAGGGACACTTTGGTATGTGACTGCTGGTGGAATCGAACACCTAACCCTTGCATTGGAGGCCAACTGCTCTAACCACTCAGCCACAGCCGCCCATGACCCAAAGTGTGCCTTAACTGATGTCAACCTAATAACTCATGTTGCCATGATGGAAGACCTTCACCACTATACGAATGGCAAAAGCACAAAGGAATTTAAATGTACCGTAATTGCCGGTGTACAAGCCGCTACTTTTTTCTCACACTTTGTACCCCACGCTTCATATGCAGGAACAGCTAATTTATGTATTTCTTTCTTATTAAATAATAAATAAAAGTGATTTTAGTCAGCAAATTCAATATACAAGTACAAAAAACAAAATTTGAGTTTATTAATATTGAGTTGTGTAATTTCTGTAAGCTAAACTGTCTGATTTTAACTAAAATATTTATCAGTTCTTTAAAGATGAGTAACTGTGTTTTACGTTGCAAGTTAGACAATAAATAAAATTCCTCTATAACAAATAAACTAATTTAGCACATAAATATGTCAAACAGCAGATTCTCCTTTCTCCTTTAACTTGCCACATCGTTGAACACTGCAATGTAAATTTTATTTCCAGTTCAGTCTTTTGCAGATTGATGCTTTTTGTTTTTAAAATGCTACTGGCTGACGAGCTTCATAAGTTTTGCATTTAAAGAAAAAAAAATCTTGAATATGTGAGCAAACTAGTTCTTCCACATGTAGAGAAGAGACTGAAAAGTCCTGTTTTATTTGGTATTTTAACAATAATTTACCCACATATTTTGGTTTTTATACCGTACTTGCTGCCATATAGGTCACATAAGTTCACATATGTCTAATAAAGTGAAAAAAATACATAAATAAGTTACTTTGCTGTATAAGTTGCATCTATTATGCGTCACCGCTGGTGCGTCTCATTAGTTATGTGTCACCGCTGCCCACTCGGAAACGTGGGCCAGAGTTGTGCCAAAAATCGATTGGCTGCCAAATGGTGGCCGCAGGAGTGTGCACGGGAGGAGTTTAACAAGAATTTAACAAGATTAACGCTTCTACTTCTTTCGACTTCTCCCTGTGTTAGAGGTTGCCGCAGTGAACTAAGTCGCACGAAGACTTAGTAATTGTTTTTTATGCTGGAAGCCCTTCCTGACACAACCACAGACCACCAAGCTACCACAGGCCTTTGTGCGGAGCAGAGAGCTGCTATCTAAGGTGCATGGGGGAGCAGATGTGGGGGTTAAGGGCCTTGCTCAAGGGCCCAGAGTGGGGCAAATGAGGGTGGGGGCAGGTGTGGGTGTTTCACCTAGCCCACACGCATTTTTGTTGTTGTCGGTACTGGGACTTGAACCGGCGATATTCCGATAATCAAGATTAACACTTAAAAACAATTATTTGTTTACTCAAAAACTATAACAAAGGTGTGTCTCAGTTTTAATTATCCTTAATACATTCACTTTAATGGTCAAATCAGCTGCATTTTGCCTGTGCGGCGCGGCAAAATGCAGCTGATTTGACGTTTGCTCCAGGAGTTCCGGAGCGAAAAGAAGATGGCTTTGTATGGCAAGCCAAATGTCTCAATAATAGCCACTTTTACCTATTAATGAGACATTTGGCTTGCCATATTAGTTGAGGGCCCTCTAGTGGCTGAAAATGGTAGTGTTCAATATTTTTCATGTCTGAATAAATAAAATTGTCACATCTCAGCCAAAAATTGGGTTTTAAATATGGAATAAAACGTATATTAGTCGCTTTGGTGCAGACGTCACAGGACTTGCAATTTTATGCAAAAAGATGCAACTTATATGGCGGAAAATACGGTAGTTGCTATCTCGTCTTCTTTCAATTTGAAATCCCCAGTTTATTCCACATTTTCTCCTCATCACCTACTTGGATTTGGGGTAGCACCAATATTTCATGGAAATTGAGAACAATAGTAAACTGTTAACTGAAGTCACACAAGCAAATGATTCACTTCATCATGTCTGTACTTTCATGCTATGAAGCTGCAGTAGTTTCATTAAAATAAATAAATAAATGCCCAGTTAGGTTTCACCTGTAGACACATGTTGCAATTAAATGTTTGCAGTCTGGAGCTCTGAAAAATAAATCAGTGAAGCACTTTTCGGCTGGTTTAATGTACCCATCAAACACATCATTTGTTATCAAGCAAATCACTTTAACCACAAAATCCATTTTTGTTCCAAATAAATTAATCTGATTACTCACTGCGAATAAATTCATCTTAAAATGTCCTTTTTAAAAATCCATCAGCAGTGTGTGACGTGTGAGAGTGCCACATCTCCACAGAGCCCTTCTAAATGCTCCCAAACATGCAAAACTTTGGAGAGCTCCCATTTAAAAAGCTGTTTTCTCGTGCAGTTTGCCCTGAAGTCACATCATAACGGGATTTGATAGCTTCCCTCTCCCTCGTTCCCCTTCATCTTTTTTCGTCCTTCAAGCACAACCTGTTTTCCGTTTTCTCCATTCTTCTCCTGCTTTATCGCTTTAACTTCTTTAACTTAAAACCTTTTTGACACCCCCCCCCCCCCCACCTCCCATCTAAACTTGGATGAGAAAACATGAGACATCTGTCTGGAAATCAAAAGTACGGGGCATTCTGTCTCCACATGAATTCCTACACACCTTGTAATTGCTGTCAGCGAGTCCTCCGACAACTCATTTAATTGCCTGCTATCCAATTTATGGTGAGATTGGGTATGCTGGCAAAAAAAAAAAAAAAAAAGAACAAGCAGCAAAGAGAGACGATTAAAGGAGTAAAAAAGGGCAAGGGTAAGGAAGCGAGATGTGGTTGCTAGGCGCTGAAACAAAAAGGATCGATTAAGGAGTGAACAATACTTCATGAAAGTGCAGACTTTTATGAAATGAATCAAGATTATTGGCTTTTCTTCACACTCATGAGAATCTTATAATGGGCCTGCAATTAGAGCAGCCCTCATTAATATCACTGACTTGAGTGGAATAAGGCAACAAAGTACCGATTCTGGGTAGGAGGACCGCACAGACGCTGCTATTGTTCTCACAGACTCTCTGCATGGCGTAATTGGTATAAGTGCTGTCATTAAGACTCCATGAGCCTTATAAGATTGTTTTTTAATTGTGTTCAGGGACGTTTTTTTTATTTTTTTTATCCTACTGGTATTACGTCCAATGATAATGAATTGTAGCTGAATTAGACGTCTGGCTAGCATTTCCATTTGTCTGCAAGATCTGATATTAAAGCTACAGGAAATTCTGACAGCAAAGCGCTACAAGTTTGACGCTTACATGAAAATATAAGAATAAAAGAGACTTTTGCACAGGTGCTGAAGTGTGTTAGAGCTCAGAACTGACGAAAAGCAATAAAGATGATGGTCAGTATCCAGAGATGAACTCAGAGACCGGTTCTCCCTGAGGATGTGGCCTCACTGATAAGAAAAGAAGAGAGGAAAGTACAATCAGTACAAAAAGTCACATCTTACCTTTTTATTTTTCTTTCCTCTCTCAGCTGCCAGAACGTGTTACTGCCAGATAACTGCGGAAACAAATCAAAATGCATCTTCTGTTGTTCAGTCCTTTCATTCTCTGCTTGCCAAAGCCAAGCTGACTTCCAGAAATTCCACCTTTACTCTGATGTCAACAGAATCGGGAAGCGATTACTTTGCGATGCTAACAGGTACAAAGGCCGGCTGGCGGCAGCAGCAAGCAGCACCAGATATCTGCGGGGCCTGCGAGGATTGACCCCTGAAGCACTAACGCTAAATGAACACAAAAGAATAAACCATAAAAGCAAAGCTAGAAATGCTGCATGATATTTTATTGATCTCAGCAGCATTTTTTTTTATTAAATTCAACCAAAGTTTCTATTACAGATGATCTTTTCACACTCATTCAAACTAAACATTGTATTGATAAGTAGAAAAATAAATAACTGAGACTTGAAGAAATGTTCTGTTATAGAAAATGTCCTTGGGGATTACCAGACACAAAAACATGCAATGCCGTTATTCTAGTGAGAACAATTGTTCTGATTTGAGGTATTTTATTAAATCAAAGCCAGTGGTGGAGACTTCAACGTACTTCTAGGCCTGTTGCAATAAACAATAAATCAATTATTCATATGATAAATGAAAATTATCTACCTTGTTTTCATATCATAGAATAACATTATTTCAAACAGCAGCACGAACATGAGTTTATATGAGCAGATGAACACAGCAACCTGAAAGCTTAAGCATTAAGCAAAACAAAGCAGCCAAATAAGTCAAACTTTATTAAACTCATTCACAGTAACTCTCAACATTGTTCAGTTGTACCACATAAAATCAGTTCGAGGTCATTGAGCACAACCAGAATTAATACATAAGGCACACTGGATTATAAAGCTCATTTTTAATTTTTGAGAAAATTAAAGAATTTTAAGTGCGCCTTGTAGTCTGAAAAATATGATAGTTGATCCCTGGCAGAAGTCTATGAACAGACATGCTTAATGAATTTTACGTCACACACTCGCAGGTTGCTGCCGAGAGGATGACGAAATATGAATTCTACCTGAGATGCATACAGGGTGTCCTAAATGCTAAAGTTTATTCCAGAAGGAGGGCTGGAAAAAAAAAAAAAAAACATGGGTAGACTTAAATGAACTGAGTATAATTCTTATAAATAAAAAGGCTACAGAAAGAGTCATTCTTCAGGGCTTCATTTCTGATGAATATTAATGAGAACATCTCTGATATGAGGAAGAAGGAGGGCGGGTGTTTACTGCAGCAAAAAGTCAGAAAGACGACACAGCTGTATCAAATGAAACGCTGACCTGATCAAAGGTTATTGGTATGTTTGTCCGTGTCATTTATCCCTCTGGGTAATGAGACAGGAAGGACCAGCGAGAAAAAAAATGACTGTTTCTGTTTGGGTAGCTCATATAAATTAGCATAACGTTAAGAGCCTGAAGGTCAAAGGTCACAGTTATGATATGGAAACATGAAGATGAATCACTCTGTATTTGTTGCTGGATGTAATTATTTCTGAGGCTCACATAAATAAATATCATGTTGATGTACTTTATGAGTTCTGGTGCAGAAGGATTTGAAAAGTGCACAATGTGAGATGATGTCCTACCCTTGACTTAAGCTGGAATAAAATTGAATACATCTAAATAAATGCACTTTTATTGTTAGAAAACTTTCTAAATTTCAACAAGCAACTTGTTAAAGAATAATATCAGTCTGCTTTAGTTTCTCATTGTTAATCTTTAACCAGTGGAAAACTATTGTGATTTAATTGTGTTATTACCGTATTTTTTGGACTATAAGGCGCAGGGGTTATTCTAGAATCTGACCGTTTAGGGGTGCTTAGCCCCCAGTGCTAACAATGGCTCTTGGCTTGAACAATGTGGTGGCCATTGACATCAAAAGCATTTGGGGGGTGGGGGTTACACACTGGTGGGGGGTTTGGAGGTCCCCCTCTGGAAAATGTCAATAAACTAGATGCCATTTCCTGCATTCTGGTGTATTTAACAGGTTGTCAAACATCTACATTTACCTCCATAAGTAAACACTTGATTCAATAAATATTTTAGAGCTCAGCACAACAAGAAGTAGCGCTAGCTAGCAGCATGCAATACAGATACGCTAGCTAAAATGCTATACAGATGTAGCACTCTGCTTTACATTACACAACCTATTAAATGCTTTGTTCAACGTCATTGTAGTGTTAACTGATCATAACAAAGACTAAACTTATGCAACCAGAAGTTGCAACAAATATCTACGTACAAAACACACAGAACAAAGTAATACTAGCTTTAAACATTAACCTTTAATTTAGCCATTGAACACACTGTACAATGTAATTACGACAGAAAATGGAGGATTTACCTGCAGTTACCTTCGTACAGATGAACAGTACTTCCTGTTTATCACTGTTGTATTCAGCTGCTCATGAGGTCGGCCACGGGGCTTTTTCCATCTTTTCCATTTTTTTCAGGCTCAGTTTAGGTTTTGGAAATGGAATAAACTATCCCACCATTTAAAACAGGACTTTTCAACTAAACTGTTCAAGGGGCCATCGTTTCTGAAAGCCAGCTCAGGGGCTGGACATTCAGCAATTGAAGTCTTTATGTAAATAAACCCAAGTATTGCAATCATCCGTTACCTTTTGTTGCATTGAATCATAAATGCAATAATACTCCCAAAAATCAACAGTGAGTCTTATAATCCGGTGCACTTTATAGTCTGAAAAATAAACCTTCTGTTGCCAAATCATGATGTTACATGTCCTTTAAATTGTACCAAAATGTTCTACTTTAAATTTAATACTTGTATATACAACGCTTAATAGTTTAAAAATAGTATTATCATATTTCTTTAACAAAAATCTTCAGTTACCCCTCATTGCAAGGTTTATTGAGGAATGAAGGTACTTGTAAAAATAGATTTTTAAACTTTTAACTTGTGCAAACTTAGTTTTGACTTTGTATTCTGCTTTAAACCTGCATACTTCCAATAAAGTCCTGTAATTATTTTGCTATTTTATAAATAAACAATGCTCAAATCACAATGATTGTTAAAGCATTCAATAAATTCCTCACTAGTACATATTTTTGCCTTTGGGAAAAAGTTCAGTTCATCCCGGACTAAACTTGTATTCAAATAAATAAGGGGACAAAGAGGCAGGGAATAAAGAGGAAGCTGGAGGGTTGGAAAAACAATAAGGAAGTCGCTGAAGAGACAACATGAAAAAGGCTGAACAGCAAAAACAAAAGTTATTATCTTGCATGAAAAAAAAGTGCATATTGGTCTAGGCTATGCAAAAAAAATGGAACCAGTGGGACAAAGGTGGGTACGGAAAACTTCTACAGAGATACACAAAACAGGGACTTTTTCAGTGGAACAACTATTCAAATCACGAGAGAACATGAGCACTATAAAAATACACTTCCTGCTCAGAGCAGTGTTTGTGTGTGTTTCTGCAGGAGAATTGGTGGGATGTGACTACAGAGACTTCACTGCAGATGCTACCAGCTGCTGCACAGGGATTGAAGCCCTCATCCCCAGAACCCTCCGGAGAGGGAGAGCAGCAGCTTTAATGGATGGATGGTAAAAAATAGCAGTGGCACTGAAATGGAGAGTGATCCACGCTGCCAATATGAGCTCACAGTCGTGAAGCGGGAGACACTAAACCAAACTGCTACTGCTGTCAGTGTGGCCTTGTGTCCCTTTGGGGCACGTTTTGAATTTGTTTAGTTAATTTGCACTATTTAACTGACTTATTCTGATGCGCAATGTACCTTGTAACAGACATGGGCAACATATGGCCCGAGGGCCAAACATGGCCCTTGGACAATCTCTATCTGGCCCCCAATATCTTTAATTGAAAATAAAAAAATATACATTATATATTTTGAATAAGCTGATGAAAATCTGCATTTTTATCAGTGAAATATACGAAAGTTCACATTAAACATCTTGGGGGGGGGGGGGGACATCAAAAACTTTTGGATTAAGATAAGGATTATAGTATCTCGTTACTTTGCAGTTCGACTTTCGCAGACTAACTCTTTTGCGTTTTTTTTTTTTTCTTTTTTCAAAACTGTCAACGTTAATACAGGTAGTCCTCGGTTTTTGGCGGATTTGATTTACGGCGTTTCGCGTATACGACCGTCGCCCCCCCAGTGACATCATCACCCCTCGCGGACTTTTTTTGCACCATTTTATGGTTTTTTTTTTTTTTTTTCGTTTTTTTAGGGTATTTTGTTAGCTAACTGCTTGGAAACACATTAAAACACATTTAAAAACATTAATAT
>JARVLU010000179.1:23835536-23849279 GCA_031762415.1 Simpsonichthys santanae | reverse complement strand
GCCATGTGCGTTCGGCTCCGACTTACGGCAGAATCGAGTTACGAACCGTCCTTAAGTCCGGAACCCGTTCGTAAGTCAAGGACTACCTGTACTCTGAAAAACAAAAATCTAAGATGGCCGCCTTAGTTAAAAGAGAAAAAAATACCATAACTCTACTATTTTTAGAGTGATTAAACTGAAATTTGGTATAGTGGTAGCTGAGTGCAAACCTAAACACATGTTACTATCAAATCACAATTTTAATTGGCAGCAGCCTGACAGTCCCCTCCAAAGTTCCTCCGGGAACATTGTAGTTATAAAATATTCCACATTTAGCAAAACACCAGCTTAGATTTGTAACTGTGTGAGCAATTATCAGTTTTGCAAAACACTGAACACAATGTTCAGATGAATGCTTGACAATCCAGCTAGCTACATCTAAAAAAGTTGAGTCAGGTCCTCTGGACAGATTCTTCTTGAAACATTTTGTCTTATCCAAAAGACTTCTTCAGTCAGACACACATTTGCTTTAGACACAGAAATATGTTCTAATTTATTTTCACTGGATAGTTTTTATTTATTTATTTTTTTATTTATTTTTTTTTTAAATGAAACTCTTAAAATGTGATCATTGATTGTACATGAACAAGCTATTGTTAGGAGTCACCTCATTTCAAGATGGCCACTGCAGCTAATCAAAATTAGAAAAAAATATAATTATTTTTTTCTTTCGTTTTCTCCCACCCTGCAAAATATCTCATAAACCACTGGGCACATTTGGGAAAAAAATGCTCAAAGTTATAGGATAAATAGCTACAATTGATTAACTTTTAGAGCCAACCTGATTCAAGATGGCTACCACAGCTAATTATTTTTACCCAAAACGCTTAGACACTTTTTGTCTTAAAGTTCAGCCCTTTGATTGTCTTTCAGCCTTTGTGAGTGTTTTTATCATCCTTGCTGCTCATAATGTGCCTCATTCTGTCTCGGTGGAGATGTTTCAGTTGTTGTCATACATTTTACCAAGAAATCAGGAGCATCTTGTGCAATCCGATACAACAGATGTGGGATGTTTTTAATGCAGCTCATAGATTTTCTGCAGATATTTTAACCAGTTTTCTATTTATTATTGAACTCATATTGGTTTTCCGTAGAGTACACCATTTTTTATTCAACAGTATTTCCTTACTGTGCCAAAATAACAAGAAAATGGTTTTCTACTAGTTCTCACATATGAAATTGTGGATAGCTATACAAGATTACCTTGAATAAAATACACTCGTAAAGGATCTGTGCTCCTACATACAGTATACCTCCATACATACAGTATTTTTTTATTTCTCTCAAAAATGTAATATCTAAGCAAAGTCAAACTTGGCACATATCTGCATATGTTTTATCAGCTGCAGCCTACTTTTACTGCTGATTTATATCCCACCTTCACTGCAGCTCCTACTCTTCATACTGTGTCTGACTTTATCAGTGGCCCATCCAATGTCATTGATAACTACTGTTCCCTCTGCTCTAGGGGGTCTTTGCTCCTCTGCTTACCTCAGGAAGTCCATGAAGACGGGCAGAAACATTCATCACTTTATATACCGTACTTGCCGCCGTACATGTCACATTGCCGTGTAAGTCGTATATGTCCGAATATGTCTAATAAAGTGGGAAAAAAACATAAATATGTTGCTTTACCATATAAGTTGCATCTATTATGCATCACTGCTGACCACCTGCTGTGGGCTGGTGTTGTGCCAAAAATTGATTGGCTGCCCAATGGCGGCCACGGGAATGTGCACGGGAGGACTTTAACAAGAATTTAACAAGATTAACACTTCAAAACAATTATTTGTTTGCTCGACAAGGTGTGTCTCAGTTGAACGTTTCCTTAATAAATGCACTATATTAGTCAAATCAGCTGCATTTCGCCTGGGCGGTGCGGTGAAATGAAGCTGATTTGACGTTTGCTCTGGGCGTTCAGGAGCAAGATGAAGGTGGCATTTAATAGCAAACAGTGTCTCATTCATAGCTATTTTTTACCTATTAATGAGACACTTGGCTAGCCATACTGGGCTAGGGCCCTCTAGCCACTGAAAATGGTAGGGTTCAATATTTTCCATGTCTGAATGAATGAAATTGTCAGATCTCAGCCAAAAATTGGTTTTAAATATGGGGGAAATGTATATTAGTAGCTTCAGTGTATAAGTCGCAGGACTTGCAAATGTATGCAAAAAGGTGTGACTTATACAGTGAAAAATACAGTACATGCCTGTTTGTACATTTTAGTGCTCAAAGTCAATAGGATAAGAGTTACTTGTTAGTGGTCTGTGCAGTCACTCATGCAGCTACTTAAGTCTTAGTCTTTATTCATACTAATTTCTTTTGCCACCTGTCACAAATGACTGATCTGATCACACATGATCATAGCCTACAACACTCAGCCATGATGCACCAGTACCCTTTGTCATTAACTTTGACTTGTGCATATCTTTTATTATAAATGCAGAGTCAAAAGCAATGGAAATATAACAAATCTAATACATTTTGCTTTTGCATCTGAAACAAATGAGACATTTAATGGCAGAGAATCATCTGTATTCCAGAAAATCAATGTTTTGCTAAATAAGGCAAAGGCTTCATCCTCATATTTGGGGGCGATATAAGCATTTTTGTTACCCCAGAGTGCAACATAGAGACCCCTAAAAACCGCTAATTAGGTGCAATTTGTTTAAAGGGATAGCTTACATCTTTTGTAGTGTGGTTTTGTGGAAAACTTGTTTCCAGAAGTATGAAGAATGGTTTATAATGATTATTTAACTTGTTCTTTTCATGTCCAGGTTTAAGGATGGGGTTGAAGATTCAATGATCCAAGGAGGAAGGAACAGACAGCAGTAACGAGTGAAAAAACTGCAGGCTCGCAAGTGAGTATTGTGGTCCATTTTTTCCAGGTTTCATCCGCAGTGAGAGAAGTTATCCACAGAGGAGACACAGAGCCAGAGTTTTTTTTTTTTTTTTTGGACTGCTGTCAGTCCAATTATCGTACGAACCAGAAGAAAAATGGCACAATGAAAAACTCTGGATTTTAGGTAAGATTCAACATTAGAGTAATTAAAAGTTTAAATAAAAAGTAGCCATTCTGTTCACCAGAGGATGGTTTGTAATGATTCAGAATTATATCAATGAGATTATGAGCCTCATGTGCTAGTGAGTTTCTGCACAACATATATCCAGTCAGCCCACAGCTCCACCTAAAGGGAAAAGAGGGGTTAAAAGGAGAAGGAAAGGAGGGAAAGCATGGAGCAGGCTGGAATCCTAACAAGAAGCAACCATAATGAAATGCTTTCTGACAAATTCATTATTAAAACAATGTAGAATTTAATATTGTGCAAGAGTCATTTATTAATTAATGTAATTTCTACATTAATCCAACATTAATTGCATTTCTCACTTGCATTGTTTTGACTTGCTCAGAATTAACACAATGGTCATTGTTTTCTTACTAAAAATATGTTGAGGATCCTGCACAGCAATGAGAGTAAAATCACACAGGAAAATACAGGAGCATAATTTACCATTGTCTGCAAATGATATCTGTGACAAGATAATCATCTGTTCAGTGGTCAAACACAAGGCCGTGGTGAGCTGCTTTCAAACTGGATGATTTTAGTTTAAGTTAACCAAACAGTTATTACTTTTTATACATTTATAGAAATGTCTCACTAAATATTATTTATTTGCAAAAAAAAAATCAATGCTCCAGAATGATCAGAGGGTTTTGGTTGACTGGATAGGTCACAGACTAAAGATGCACATATGCAACATGCCAAAACTTACAACCCTTGGGGGGCGTAGGGGATTAAAGAAAACACGGTCAGTATCTCTGCAATCTATCTTCTTGGGTTTGCATCCAGCAGCTCGCTCTGCAGGGGCATTCATGTTCCACTGCTCTGGTCTGGAATGCTCATCGTGCTTCAGGGTGTCTGGGTCCTGCAACGTCAGTCGGTAAATCCTCCCATGTCTGATGACTATTGATTAGATATTCACATCGTGCTTCCCACCCAGGAGAAAACATCTCTGGCCTCGTCTGTCTCACACTCATCATCCTCTTCTCCCTATTCATAGCCGTTCCTCTATTAGCAGAGCCTCACACAAATATGACAGCGTACAATAGCGTACACAGAATTCAGGCGCAGCTTCTCACTTGATTCACAGCTAAACAAACATTTTGGCTTCACGTTAGTTTTTCTGGCAGCGTGACTCACCTCCATTCCTTCCTTCTCTGATGTTGGCTGCATTTACATCCACGGCCAAATTTTAATGTTTGACCATATGTTTTAAACTTGATTAACGAATATTACCAGGTGCAGAGATGAGTTGCATTGTTAATTCATTTTCTTTATGTATATTGTGATGAGTCATTCATACCCAACATCTCGCTATTACACTAATGATTATGTTCATCTGAGAACAATTATCTTTGTACTTGTTATGAACTCAATTAGCTTGAAGCAAAATCAAGCTTTTTTTGTCTTAAGATGAACCTAAAACAAGCAGCTGGCTTCTATAAAAAGTAGCTCAGTCTCTTATAATGAGCTGACCTGGCTGTAATCATTGACTTAAAGGAAAATGAATTAAGCGACAAGATCTCGTCCAAAACTGAAGCCAAAATGTCCTCCTTTTTTGATTAAGTGCATGGGTGTGGTATGATGATAATTTTAGGTTAAACATATTTAAAACATTCATAATGGAGCATGCATTTGTTCTGGAAAAATACACAATTTATTTTGGAACATACAAACATGCAAAGTAAGAACTATGCAAATCAACAAAAAGTGTTTTTTATTTATTATTATTAAATTAGATCTATTGTAGTGGGATTATATGGAAAAATCAATAAAACATTGCATACATAGCTTTTTACTGTAAATGACCTCAGTTGTGAGAAATAAATGTTACTTTTGACCAGACCCACAAGCTAAAGGCTAGACTGAGACTAAAGTGGATTGCTGTCATTTGAAAACCTCCAGTCTGGAAATTTTCACTGTGATTCATTCAGACTATGTTTTATTAACTTTTATACCACTGTCAATGCTGCATTACATAAACTTTTGCATTAAACTCTGTGGTTTTCTGCAAGCAGACATGGTAGAAACCACAACAGCTACCTGTAGGACTTTTGCTGCAATCTAAAGCACTTCTGGCAGAAATATATAATTTCACTTAGAAAAAGCATCCAATAGTTAATTTACTGTGATATAAAGATTTTCTTTTACTCCAAACTTAACTCCTTGATACAGCTACAGTATCTAAAGCAGGTAAGATATTACTTTGTAATTTATTACAGTCTTTCCACAGAACTCTACTTTAAATATGTGAATTATCCCTTTAGTTGTGCACTTATCCAAGTGCTGTAATGCAGCTAAGATCAGCAAACTCATCATAATCTAATTGAATTATCACCAAGGGTTTAAATCCGCTGTTTCCACAACTGATGGCTAATTCAAATCGAGGCTTTATTCAGGTTCATGTCAAAACATTGCTGCTCATGTAAACACATCTACTGTGCTGTTTCACTTTCCACTTGTCTTGTCATTTTCACTTTGTCAATGCCTCATTTAATCATTCTCTGCTACTTTAACCTGTCACTTTGGTACCCTTTCTCTGGGACACAGCCAGCACTGTGGATGGAATTGATGCTCACCAGAAAGTCATGAAGCATGCTGAGTCGCTACATATCATGGTAATATATGCAGATGAGTCTTTGCATATGAATTAAGTGTTCCCCCCTTGGGCGAAGGTCTAAACTTAGCTGACCAGGCATCTAATGACAACACTTTTTGACGCCAGTTGCAAAATGTTGGTTGAGCTGCGCTGTTTAAGCTAAAGGGATAAAACAAACCGGTCAACCGAAGAGTGGACGCGTACTAATGTATGAAAAATGGAGTTAGGCGCAATCTCACGAAGCATTGTGAGACCTCACAAGTAGTAGTGGACAAAGTCTGTTGAAAGTGAGTCTTACTTCCACACAGTTTTAGCTGCGGCTTTAAGATGTATTGCTTTATAATCATCTTTGTCTTGGCTAAGGTTGGTTAGATGTGGGAGCCATCTTGAATTAGGTGTAATCCAAATGGTAGATGTATAGTAGTTCCTTTTTTATTGTGAGGGTTACATTCTGGACCTCCACTCCTACGCAATGAGTTAAAATCCATGAAGTAGGGACATTATACATACATATATATAATACAAATACACACATATCAAGGCTTTAGAAACCCTTCCCATACTCTTACAATGTTCTAAACTCTTAAACCTACATACTTTTAACAACATACATAAATGTAGCTACTAACTTTTTTACTCACCAGCTCTGCATAAACAGTGGCTCAGTTCCTGTCTGGCAGATCTACACTGCTGGTTCTGCTCCAGTTCTAGTGCTGTTCTGTGCAGCCCTTGAGCACTGAAGCACATTTTAGGAGGTGGGGTGGACCTTCAGGTGGCTGACACTGGACTGGATGGTCATCCGATAGAGGGATGAAAAAAGTCCTGGTGGGCTCCGGAGAGAGGGCTGGACCTATGGCGGCGCGTCTCCACTTGAAGGTCCTTGTGGGCCGACTAGCAGCTCTCAGATTCATCAATGGTTCTGGAGGTCCAGTTCTGGTTCGGTTCTTGGTGTGTTCCGTGTGGCTCTCTGCATCCGCTGGGTGCAGAAGTCACTGTATGAATAAGGACCTAACTTTTTCTGATCAGATCAAAACCTTCTCTCTAGTATTTTAGCAGAGGGCAACGAGGCTTCTGGGCACGACACTGTTGGCTTCTGGGAAATGTAGTTGTTATGAGCAAGCATACAGTGTAGACTTATTTAGATAAAACTACAAAATGGTGGCACCTGTCCAAAGTATTTTGTTTTTTTTTGTTGATTTTTTACTGTACAGTATCACGTTTTGCCCCATTCATGTGACTAATATTAAAGTTGACAATTGTGTCGTGTGCATTTTTACGTGTACAATCTTACATTGAAAATCAGCAAAATAGTGAATCCATGAAGGTCGTACCGTGAAGTAGCGAGGGACTACTGTACAGTATGTCCAATGGTTCATGAAATATTTTGCTAACCCTATAAATGCGCACACACAGACACATGAACAAAAACTTTATCACTTTTAGCTGACCATAATAAAAGTAAGATTCAAACCTGATCAGCCCATTTTATAAGAAGGTAAATTCACTGCTTTTGCTCTCCCTGCCCAGAAACTCTTTTATGCCAAAAAGGCATCAGCATACGGCAGTAAATGTAATTCAAGACGCAAACGGCAGATAAACTATTTAAAGCTGAAATATGAGTGAAAAGTAAACAAGCTTAAGCAACATTCAAAAGTGAAATGCATCATTTTTATTTGCTTAGTGCCTCTCCCTGCTGTTTTACTGCATATATTTACAACTCCCTCGCTGTGTTGTATTTTAGCTTTTAGCTAAAAAATATGGCTGTAATCTAATTTCCAGGTGAAACTGAACATGTGTAATTTTTTACATCATCTCAGTGAGGGGTTTGTGCGAGTGCTTCTCCTGAGTATGAACCCGGCTGCAAGCAAAGCCTTTCTGTGTGTGTGTGTGTGTGTGTGTGTGTGTGTGTGTGTGTGTGTGTGTGTGTGAGAGAGGGTTTTGTTTTTTGTGTTTTTCTGTGTGAACGCAGAGTGGAGAGTCTGGGGGTGAGGAAATGTGCCTCGGTTTGTGCCACGGATTGGGAGACAGGATTTTCAGGGTTTTGCTCAGGGATTGTCACAGTGAATACATGAGTGTGTGCATCTTTGAAAAAAAGAAAAGGAAATCACTGTTTGTGTGTAAAAGAGACTTTTACGGGCTGCGTGTGTGATTGTTCCAGTTCTTGTTCATCATGTTTTTGGAGAGACCTGGAGATATTTTAAGAATTGGCAGGTTGAGTGTGTTTGTGTGTACTATATGTGAGTTTGAGATTTGGCTGTCCCTGAGCTGCAGGTCTGCCCACGAGCCTCTGCTAACTCTCTTTCAGGTGATTTAGGAAGGCATCGATTTCATAGTTCTTTCTTTGTTTTTCCGCTTCCCCATAAATAGCAGATCAAACTCACTATTGCTCTGTTTGTTTTGCTCTTTCTCCTGCGGGCTATTTACTCTGACATTTCCACCATCATCCTTGTTACATGGTGCAGAAAAATCATTTCATTTCTCAGCATCAATGCAGAGCATTGCAGACAAAACCAGCGGTGATGATGATGATAAAGAGCCTGTTGCAAATGAAATATCATGGTTGAGAGGCTTTTGATGATCTCATTATGAGTCTTTTTGTCAAGTTTGTAATAAAGAAGATAAAACAGATATCGGTAATGTTGGGGAAATCTGCAATTGGCTTTTAAATCTTGAACAGTCTGTTCATCCAAGCTCATTCAGTTATGTATTTCTTAAAACATATAGTATTTTGCTTCTTTACTAGGGTTCTCACATTAGTTTCAACTTTAAGCTTATGCATGTGGATTACATTGTTTCTCACCCAAAATAAGAAAATTTCCTTCAAATTAAAAGCTTAACATTATTTGAAGGAATGCATAGCACGCATCATTTTTTATCCCACTGTTTAGAATCAAATACATTTATGTCAAGAAAGGTCAAATCTACAATCATTTTGGTCAAATTCAGAATGAAGTTCCTCTGTACCCCTCTAAACATTTTGTGGCTAAGCTTTTGGAATGCAGATCTGATACGAAGGGGGCACTTAGCAAGATTTATATACTGCTCAGTTCATACCATGAGTCCAGTTTGGACTCCCTTAAACTGAAATGGGAACGGACTTGGAGGAACCCATATCAGACTCAATCTGAAGGATCATTAAGAACATTTACTCATCTTCAATCAGCCTGAGCCATGCTGTAATTCAATTCAAGGTAGTGTACAGGCTGCACTGGTCCAAAGACAAGTTGTCCAAGATTAAAGCCAACCTGGACCCAGCATGCAGTCATTGCAAATAAACTCCAGCTACACTCCTGCATACATTCTGGACCTGTCTCAAACTGCAGACTTTTTGAGAATCTATTTTTTGACATCTTCTCTGGAATATGTGACATAACTATACACCCATCACCATTCATCTCACTGTTCGGGGTGGTACCTGTGAACACGTCCCTCAACTAACACAAGAGGGATTTGATTGCCTTTGACTCTCTTCTGGCCAGGGCGCTCATTTTGTGCAAATGGAAGGACCCACACCTCCCAGAATATGTACATTGGGTTAGGGAGGTGATGTATGTACATATACCTTGAAGGGTTCAAAAGATTTTGGGACATGTGTCAACCTTTTTTGTTATATGTGGAAAGTATGTCAATGCCTGTTTAATTTGTTTGTGTATGTTTGACTGATCAGGTGTGGGAGGGAAGGGGTGGTGGGGTTTCTATGTTCATTGGTGTCCTATGTTTAAAAATGTTTAAAAAAAAAAACAAAACACTGTTTAAAAAAAATCAGAATGAAGTAATAAATGCAGGTTTTTTTTTTTTTTTTTTTTTTTTTTTTTTTTTTTTTAAATGTATTTATTTATTTATTTTGGTCCAGTGCCCACAAGCAAACATGAGTCAAAATTAAATTAACATTTCAACTGTTCAATAAGTATCAAACTCGATACATGTTGAAAAATAAACACCTACACTTTGTGATTTGTTTGCTCAGCACAAATCCAGATGTTTGTTCAAACGATCTGGAGGATGTGGAAGATAAAATGACATGCACAAGTACACTTTGTAACACAGCTCCTGAATGGTTTTTTAAGGAAGGACACATTTTCTTGTACATTTTAATAATCACTGTTATTAAGGAAGGTTGTTCTAAGGCAATTTTAAGTGATCTGGATAAATATTTGGTAAGGTTTCAAATATTGACCTGATGTGAATGTCAAGATCTGATATTTTCATAGAAAACTAAATGAATTCTGACACCAAGCCATCTGTTCACAGTTTATACTTCTGCTTTCAGTCCCATAAACTGTGGAACCCAGTTGTTCATCATGATACAACACAGTCCAAATATGCAAACCAAAGACCTGTAGGAGGACTACTGGCTCAGGAACGTGCAAATAACTGGAAGTTTAGTTCAGAATTTGGAATTTCATAAAGCTGCATCACTTTTTACAGGCTGTCATCATTAATCTTAAACATTTTCAAGATTATAGAAGATGCACAAAATATTTTAGTTAGTAAATAGAATCAGAAAGAAGCACAAAACAGCTGATAACAGCTGAAAGTAGCTGAATTTTTTTTTTAAATTTGCACAAGGAAGCTGAAAGAAGCCGAACCAGATCAAAATGTTGTAATGATACAATGGCATGCCATACTGCTCGACTGCCATCTAGCAGCTGAAAATGGTAGTGTTCAATATTTTCAGTCATAATGAATGAAAACATCATATCTCAGCCAAAAATTGATTTATAAACATGGGAAAAAATCCATGAATACATTGCTTTTGCATAAAAGTCACTTGGAATGCAAATTATCCAAAAAGCTGTGAATTCTAGAGCGAGAAATACGGTAATCTGGGACCCAGGAGAATCTGGATTCCACATCCAGTGGTGATTCAGAACCAGTGAAGATGACAAAAAGTTCAAATTTGAAGGAATAAAATAGAGTGGAGTCATTTCAGGCATGAGCACTAAGATTATACTGTATTTGCATATCTCAATTGATAAATTCTTGCTTCAGAACTGCCAATGCTCATTGATTATTGTTATGGATATCAGTTGATTTGTTATGTCACACATGGCTTTGGCAAAACAGACATTTTAATTGTACACTTTGGTAAAATCATGGCAAATGGTTTCTGTTGCAAATCTTACCATCACCATTAGAGATTTAGTTTTTCTTGTGTAGCTTATTAGAATTGTATTGTTTATATGTATTTTTGACTACCTCTGAAGGCAGAAACATTTTTGCTGGTGTGTGTGCGTGCTCATTTGTCCGTCACCAAAATATTTCATAAACCGCTGGATGACTTTTAATGAAACTCCTGGAAAATACTCATTAGATTTAGATCTACAGCTGATTAACGGTTGGAGACAGTGTAATTCAAGATGGCCACAATGGACCTCACTACTAGCTAACACAAAAATGACCACAAATCAGTCAGGTTAGAGCTAAAATTAGGCGTTGTAGTAGCTGGGAGTCACTCAACACTTACTGCAAACGTTAATTGATCACATCGGATCTGGTTTTAAAAATTTGGCATGTCAACTCTGTTAGCAAAATACCTCACGGACCATTGGACAGAATTTTAAACGATCACTGGCACTGGGATCACACCCATTCCAGTCCCAGTGTGCGAATGACAATAAAGAAACTTTGACCTTGACTATGCATCTAAAACTCAACATTTGGAGTCAACACAATTCAAATTGTTTGCCCAAGCTAATCGACTTCATCCAACATAAAAATAACTAGAAATCAGTCAATTTTACAGATACTGAGCAAAAAAGTGGGGTTTTCTGTCACCCTTTCCCTTCCTTGATGCTTGAGAAGACTTCAGTAATGTTGATCAAATTGTTGGACGATAATAAGGAAACAGCTGATGATGGCATTATAATTCTAATGTTATTGCAGAAGGAGCAGCATTATTAAGATGCTGATGAGAACGATGATGGTGGTTATTGTGAGGCAGATGAAGACACGCTGTCTGAATGTCATAATGATGGCAACGGAGCAGTAGATGAAGAAAGTAATAAGATTTGTGATAACATTTAGATAAAAGGTATTTTTAGCAGTCATATCTGCCAGGCTCATTCAAGTTTTTCTCTTTTCTCACTTGGGTATTTTGGGGATTTGACTCATGCATGACCACAGGAAAGTGAGAAGAAGCAGGGTACATTTATTTTTAGGGGATTTAGTCAGTGTTATCAGATTGTCTCATTAGACCAAGTAGGAACTTGCTAAAATTCATGTTTGTTTAGTTACTCAACACATATTGCAGCTTTTTGTTCATCTCATGGAACTAAATTCTAATATGTTAGGAGGAAGATACACATTTGAACTGATTTATTCTGTTCAATTTACTCTAATCTTTTTCACACAAAACCAACAATGCAACAGTGGAAGAGCTGAATTAAACACATTCAGGAGGTTCTTGGAATTTAATTAAATGAAACTTATTTATGAAGATTTTTTTTTAAAGATTCACCAAAATTGAGTTGCATAATTATGTTTATTTCTGCAAACAGTCAAGAAAATTGCCTTATGTAGATTATTTAAATGACTGCATTAATTAAAAAAAAAAGAAAAACGTCAAAATAAAACATTAAAAATGCAAGAAACAAAATGTCCACAAAGTTTAAATCCTTGTTTATCATGCAGTTATTTTGGAGCCCAATACATCTTGGTTGTAATATCATAAGCCTTTAGAGATGATTAACTTTTTAGTTATTATTTTTTTTTTTTTTTTTTTACTGGTGCTGTGTTGGATCTTATTTGTGTTGTTGAACAAATTTTTCTTGATTTATATTTTAGTTTTTTACAGTTAAATTTAAGTTCAACAATTGAGTAAAAACAAGATGCTGTATGAACAAGTACTTTGTGTTCCTTGTGTCTGAGGAAACAACATCTAAACATAAACCTAGTAAAATATATGTAATTTGTTTTAATTTTAAAATTATTTCTATTTAATTTTGCTTTGATTTTAAAATTAGATCAACCAACTTGTTTACTTTTAGAGTCAATGCTAAAAGATTATATTGGCCTAGTTTATATGTGTGGAGACAAATGTAGACAAAAATCCAAAAATGAAAAGCTTTTGAAGGCATTTTTAACAGTTATTATTCTTATGTTCAACCAACAAGAGTAAATCATTTTACAAACATAAACTCTATGTTTCTAATGCGCAAATGTTTTAACACAAAAGGACACTTCAGAACTATGAACAACAAATAAGTAAAAAAAAAATAAAATTAAAAAAAGGATTACATTGGACAGTTTAGAAGTTTTCAAGTAGAGTTATGTGGGAAGGTAAACAATATCTTATCTGTTGTAGATAGCTTCTGTAAACAATCTGTAATTGGAAAAAAGCTTGTTCTGACAAGCTAACAGCTAGTCAGAGCAAAGCCAATGCCAAAGTAGATTCCAGTCATCTGAAACAATGTAAATGTAAAGATATGTCAGTAATTCAGGCAAAAGCTTTTTTTTATAAATCATTATAAAACAGTCAGTCGTGTATTATACTCTATTTTGGGCAGAAACATTGACAATGTGGTGAGAAATGCTCTTGGCTGCAACAGAAGTGCTACAGCTGTTGTTATTAATGCTTGAAAATATCTGTACAGTATTTGATTGACAGTAACAGATTTATAAAATTGCATTTACTACAATAGCATTTTATAATTGAAGCTGCTGTAAGCTAACTGCAAACCATTTTTACTGTTAGTTTAAGAGTATGATCATAACGCATCAATACAGTATAATTCAGACAAAAAGTTACTTGTTAGAAAATAATTAATTTACAGTTTTTTCAAAATGATCAAAGTTCATGTTCAATAATCCAGGTAGAAAATCCAACAAAGTTCAGTCAGGTCATCTGGACGGTTTATTTTTTTGTTTTTTTTTTTGTTGAGATGTTTCGCCCTACATGCAACAGACTTCTTCAGTCTGAGGAGCCACAACAAACTGAGTCCCACAAGCAGCACACTCAACATAATGGACCAAAGTGTTTGCTTGTGATAAAATTATATATACTGTATATATATATATATATATATATATATATATATATAT
>JARVLU010000179.1:23807245-23827091 GCA_031762415.1 Simpsonichthys santanae | reverse complement strand
GTTTTGAGCACCAGTCACCCCCCCCCCCCCCCCCAAGCTAAAAAGGAAGAGGCTGGTAAAGATAATGCATAGATTGTTTTTCTATATATTTAAGTGTACAATTTTTTGTAAATATTTTATTTAATTAAGGAACCATTATTGAAACATGGATTAAAACTAGCGTATAGAGATAAATGCAGCAAAAGTGTATTGATTGAAAAATTGTAATAATTGCATTTTGTCAAAGTACAATAAATAAATTAAACACATTACGTATTGGTCCCCTGAATTAAATATTCAAAATATAAAGAATGTTTGAAGCACTTTTCTCAACAGTACCAACAAATAACATGATTCTGTGCAGAAAAGTCAAACTTTTGCTACTTTCCCTGCGCACTCTTGAAGCAATTTTTTTTTCCCCAGCTGGGAAATCCCAATATCCAAAAACAGTTTGAAGTTTCCTTTTTCTAATGACATCAGAACATTCCTCTTATAATATGAAAAAAATAAAAATAAATAAAGATTCAAACCAATTTTCCAGGGGTTATCCTGATTAGCAGGACGAATCAAGCCACATCTGGAACTGTTTATAATATCTGGATGATCTAGGTATCAAAATGTAGCTTAAAGATTCAAATCACACTAAACCTTCAGTTTGATGTAATGGGTCACATATTTTGGTAAATGAAAAATATATTTTGGCCAGAAAGTTATAAAAAAAAAAAAAAAAGTTAAATAAATCAGACATCAATGTCTGCTCCAATTTCCAAAGATGGACGTCAGTCACAGAAAAGCCCATATCGGTCAACCTCATGCTATGATTTATTTATGAAACAGTTATTAATGTAATAACTACACTTCAAACTAAATTTTGGTCACGACATCTCTTAGGCCTGACAGAAACAAAATATGATTTCCACTATATTTAAAATATTAATTCAAACAAGACTTTTGTGTTGAAATAAACAAAAATCAAGTCAAAATGTTTTATATAGTGATAGTGCATTTTGTTGCTAAGGACTTATACATCACTTTACCTGCTTTCTTCAGTGTTTCCACAATGTTGTCTTGGGTCTCATTACAGCTGACTGTGTTAGTATCTTTGACATTAAATCATCATGTTCCGTCATGGCTTCAAACTGCAAAACATATTGCACAAGTCCTGGTTTTTAATCTCTGATTGCAGACTTTTATTGCATATCTTTTCCAATACAAGTTGAAAGGCAATTCACTGCCTTTTTCAAGTTATGGGGAAGCTTTGACGTTCTGGTTGACAGTGGCAGCTAACACCGGCTGTTCTTACTTCTCTATGAGGAAATGTCTACGCAACTTGCGTATAGGGTGGCTCATGTCAACAGCATTTTTTTTCCTCCTTAGCTTCATAAAAAGATCTTCAAAGCACCAGGTTTTAATGCAGAAGGTACTGATTGGCCCAGGCAGCCACATCTCATGTCTCTGTTGTATGCACTATAAATAAACTGCAACTGCATTTCTGCATGTCAGAGTTCCGCCCCTTGCATTCTTCAATGTTTGTAGCATAAAGTGAGAGCATTTTTTAATATTATTAAAATCCATCGTTTCCCTTACTATTATAAAAGCAGGGCACCCTGCCCTGCCTACTGAACCACACCACCACCACCTCATCTCAACAACTGCTGGCACTGATGTAGCACTAAGCTAACTGTGCCCAATATAGATGCGCTAGCTAAAAAGCTATGTCTGGGAAGCGTTCCGTTCCCTCACACTGATCCCCCACCCCAATCCCCCACTCGAAAACTGCCTGTACAAACCGCGTCCACAGATGTCTCCGTCTCCTCCACCCCCCACGAGTGCCCTGCCAAGGCAAGTAAACTATGGGAATCTTAGTGTTTCCCCTACCATTATACAAGCAGGGCAACTCGCCAACCACCAGCACTGCGGTAGCGCTAAGCTAGCAGCGCTAAATACAGATGCGCTAGCTAAAAAGCTAGATAGCGCTCGTTTGCCTCAAGCTGAGCCGTCTCCCAACACACACACCTCGAAAACTGTTGTTACAAACAGCGCACATTGATGTATCTTCGTCTCCACATTCTCCAAACACCCCCGTTGACAAAATCACAGAATGAGCACCCTGCCAAAGCAAGTGATGTAGGGAAAACACTGAAATCTATTTAGATTTGCTTTCATCTGCATTTTGATGCATCAAAAATAGAATATAATCCCCACCTCTATTGCAGACATCCATTTTTCTACACATTACTTGTAAGTCCCGTGAAAACTCCCAACAAATGGGCTAGTGTTTGCAGCTAATTGCAAACTGAGATCTGAGTCAATGCAATGTTATGATCTCTGAGCAGAGGCTAAAATCAAAGTCTTGGTAGAATAAAGGTGCACTGTCTTATTGTTTTATCATGAAATCAATTTTTCAACTTTTGCATTGGCTTAACTGTGTCTGTTTGTGTCTGCAGCTGATATTACAAGGTGTATTACCTCTAGAAGGCACACAGTGATTTGTCTTGCTGTGTTGGCATCTGGTTTGGCTATAATAAACTACTGTTGTATTCAAGACTCTCAAATCATTTCACACCAAGCTTCTGTTTAAATGGTAGCTGCTGACAAGATGGGAACTCAACACATATGACTAATTCATCATTAATATTATAAAGTCTGGGTAACTCAGAGAGTAGCTTGATTAAATTAGTAGTCCCGATCCATTCATGAATAAGTAAACAGACATAAAAATTGCAGTGGCGGCGCTTTGTGCCATCGTGGCAGGAAAGCTTGGCCTCAGATTCGGGTTACAGAGATGCAACCACTTCAGGTAGATGTCCATTTAAATTCAATCCTCTTTAAGCTGTCACAGGCCAGTTCTTTCTACATAAATTAAAGTGTCTCACTCTTTGGCAACAATTTGCTTTTATCAGTTTTTTTTTTTTTTTTTGTCTGTTTTTTTTTTTTTGCCATTTTTGGACTGAACATGGCCTTGGGTTCATATCAGCCAAGCAGTAATAATTACGTTTGTGTAGTTAATTCGGGGCTTTGCAGCTTTTACAGATGAGTCGAATTGTAGCAGTAACACTAAAAGTGACCGTTGAAATGTACCGTACATATACATGTACACTTATCTTTTACTTTGTTAATTTAATTCCATCAGATAAATTGTACATCCCCTGCCGTGTAGCCACTGAGCCACATAATACTGCATCTGTAATGAAGGGCAGCATTCTTTCCAGAAAAGTACCTCCTCCCCCATCACTTTAACAGATCTATTTTTTCCTGTTCCATTTCTTTTATTTTTCTCTCTCTCCCTCTGCCCTTTGTGCATCCGCCTCTCATGCCTCATGTCACTGTCTGTCTTAATTTTTCACTAATGAGTTCATTAAACATATTAGTGTTGCTCTGCCAACAATGCTATTGATGCGGTGCATTGAGCAAAAATGGGTAGTGACTCATTTAATAGTTTAACCTGTATATAAAATGTGGGCATGGCAAAGCATCGCTCCCGTGGTTGGACAAGTCACTGCCAAACATAGTTTTATTTAAATTAGAAGTTGTTTTCTCGTTTCAGTTCGGTCTGCAGTACCAGCCTGTCACCTGCTCACCAAACGTCTTTGCTTGCATGAAAAGCCATTCTAATTTCAAGCATCACAGTGTTTTGGCTCAGTGTACAGTGCATGTATAGTGCTTGATATTGGCTTTGGCATGCTGTGTATACATTTCTTTTCTCATCCGTGTTGTTCCAGAAACATCTTTGGATGTGTATGCGTTTTACCTTTTCTATAAATAAAAAAAATCAAACAGATGAGGAAGAAAAGTCTGAACAGAGTTAGGAAAGATAAGAAAAGCTCATTTTCAAAACATATTTCCAGTTTTAGGTTCTTATGCTGCAAACAAATAGAAAACTGAATTGAAAACACTGCACAAGACACAAAAATGCTTGTAGCAAGCTCTGGTAAAAATGGTAACAATACAGAAAAGCGTATTTAGATTTATTGTTTTGGTGGTATTGATACGTTTTTGTACAGGGTATTCCAAATTTCAGACAATGAACTCTAAATAGAGCAGAAGCCATTATAAATGATGATTTTACCCTTTGTTGTTTCTGTTTGGATGAAGGGAAACAGAAAGTCTTGTGTGTATGGACAAGCGCTTGAGATTTATTGAGACTTAATTTGGCAAAAGAAGAAAGATAAAGAGTAGCTGCTTTATGAACATGGTTCAGTGAAGAGTGACTATTTTTGACATTTGGTTGGCATTTTTCATGTGACATGGCTGAAATTTATTCTCCATTTCATTCCTCCTCCACACTCTTGGTTCTTGTGAAAAACACAACAATGCAATAAAAGAGTAATATGAAAATAATTCCAAAAAAAAATAAATTGATAGTTTTTAACCAGCAGATATAATGTCAAGAAAGTATAGGAATAAACTTTACATTTTTTTTGTACACCTTCAAAATGCAGCTCATCTAAAGGGCAAATTCTGCAGAAAAAAGACAGTTTCTGCATCACTCTTCTACCGTCCTTCCGGAGGGCCATTATTATCTGTATTGTAAGACAGAGTGTCTGTGTAGTGATTGTATGAGCCAATCACAGGGTGAGTGTGAGGCAGGTTTCCATGGAGAATAGTAAAGAGAACTGGCCTTTGAGGCTGTTGAAGCTCAGCTTGAGCACGCTAGCCTTATCCAGGCTGATGGCGTTCTCCGGCAGGAGAAGAAAGACCCCCAGAAGCACTGTTTCCTTGTCCGCCTTTCTAAACATCTTTCTGTTTGTCTCTATCAGTAGATTGTGTAAAGACACAAAGGAGGAAGGGGGCTTCAAACTAGGAATTTGGTGAGACAGCCACTATAGGAGCTTTGCCCAATAGCTATTTGGCATCAGATTGTATTTTTGTAGGCAGTAGAGTGTACCTAGATCACATATAGCCTCAGCCACAGCTGTCTTTGGTGGGTCTGAAAGATGTTTGAATGTATGTTTGGGCTAGCATTGCAGAGTTACCCTGAAAGCCCCGTTTCTGTTTTTGCTTTAACCATTCTGTGATCTTGACCTGAACCCACCTCCATCAGTCAGCTGCCTATGCTCTGTTTGGCCCCACAGGAATGCTCCTCGGCACAGAGTGCAAAAACATCAGCAAAGATGTTGTATTGTTAAGCTTTTGCTATATCTCGGGGAGTTATTGCTGCTCTAGCCTGCGCTGGGAAATGGCATTAGCAACATTTGTTCTTGGCTCATTGGAGCTGTCCAGAAATAAGCATCTACCCATCGGCATGCAACGCTTTGATTTCCTTGTTCTTTTTTTTTTTTTTTTCTTGTGGATTTCAGCAGGAAAAAAACTGAACTGTTCATTGTTGTGTAATGCGCTTTGCAGCTTTATGCATTGATTTGCATTTAACTATTTATAATTGTATCTATATAAATCTTAATCCGACATATATGGAAGTTTTTATGTGCATAATGTCTGTGTATTTTTGCTTAGAGCTGTGGCAAGAAGAATAAAAGTTTTCAGTGCCTTGTCTTCCTGAAAAAATGAATTCCTAGGGGTATGACACATCGGAAGAATTTTTAGCACATCAGAAGTTCCTCAGAGATTCACTGCAGGACACAAAGATCCCCCGAAAACCTCTCACATACCCACAAATTCTCCTGATGCACAGTACCCCGGGCCCATCAAAGAGCCTTTTAGCCACTGTGAGTTCACAGCTCAGGACAGGTTCAGAACTAGCATGGAAGGCTGGAGGGATTCAGAAATACTGCAAGAAATTATTTGTGGCCTGACAAGGTACTGTGCTTTATGGGTCTTAGCAAGTGGCACCATGCAACGTCTAACCTAAAGCTGGATCTGAAGCTATTTTGGTCTTGAAGAGCCCCTTCTTGAATATACTCCTATTGAAAGTACAATCTACACTAGAGTGGCATCCACAGATACATTGGACAAAGGTTTGGAGTTTAAAAGAGACAGATGAACATGGAGTGTAAATTAGCAGAGATAAAAGTGGTAGTAATTGAGACAGCTGCGCGACTCGAGGCATAAACACTCAAATCACCCACATCATCTCATCTTCCCCCTCTCCAAAACATAGAAGAGAACCAGGGAGCCAGATGCTGGACATTAGGATCTCAGTGACAATAGTCCCAATTCTCTCAGCAACCGCAAAGCTAAATGTGTAAAACCACAAAGACACACACATTGGAGGAAAAAAAAAATACAACTGAGCTCATGTGACAGAATCAGTGCAAACCACACATGAGTAAAAACGGTTGTGTGACAGGCCTGCCTGTGCATAAGAGGGGGGATGATATTATTCTCTTTTCAACACTGAGCCAGAATTCCCAGCAGCCGCTCCACCTTTACCCACACTCATACTGAATGCCCCTCATTTAGCCAGAAGTATCAGAGCCAGTGCTAGCCAGTATCGAGTGGCTCGTGTGTGACCCCGCCACACAGTCATACAAGGTTCAGTCGAAGGCCTCTGCAAAGTGGGACCTGGATCTTGATGAAAGGTGTCTATTATCTATCTTGCTCACAGGCGGTGGGCTATTTATGTCATTCATGTAAATCGTGTATTTTGGAGGGTTCATTTGCTTCACTGGGGTAGACGGGCATTGTGTGATTATTGCTGTTGAACTATTAATCCTGAAGGGCTAAATTTATCCACATGACCTCCACAGAGAAGCCATAAAGTCAGGTCACCTGCTCTGTGCAGCTATTGGTGCTGGAAGAGAGCCAGTATGTCAATTAGCTTCTTCCACCTCCGCCCCACAAACCTCTGTGCCAAGTTCACGTGAGGCAACGTGGTTAATGTGCATGTGTCTGTCTCCATGTCTGTCACAGTGTTCTTTGTAAGTATATGTGGCATTTTGCAGTGTGTGTTGCTGATAGTGTGGTAGTGTAGGGAGGCGTCTGAAGGATTGTGAAGGATCATAGAGGATTGGCCTGATTGGATTTGTGTTGGAGGAGTCATGTCACCTGGCACAGCATGGTGTTCTAGAAGACAGCAGGTCTGCAATCAGACAGCAGTCAAATTTGAAACGGCAAAAAAATGATAATCAGGAGCTGCTGACACGTGTAGTCACCTTAGGAAAAATATGATAAACTATTTTTCAAATCAAACGAACTGCAGTCAGGTCATCGGGATGGTTTCTGTTTTTGTTGAGATGTTTCATCCTTCATCCAAAGGACTTCTTCAGTCCGAGGAGCCACAAACAAACTTAGTCCCACAACAGCACACTGACTCTCATAGTGGATCAACCAGTTTGCTGGTGATAAGATGGTATCTGGGGTCCGCCCTCTCCCCCATCGACCCATATATAGCCAAAGTGGTTCAGAACATCAAAGTTCTTGCTCAATAATCCAGGTAAAAAAAAAATCCAACATAATATAACATATTAGTTTTGTTGGATTATTTTACCTGGATTATTGAGCATGAACTTTGATATTTTTCAAATCCTTCACTGCCTACCAAACTGACCACCCTTAGAGGTATTTCTCTATTCAACGCCACAATTATGAATTTGAAGTTTCAATTCAATGGATAGGCCTCATACACAGAATGCTCAGAAAACATGTCTGAGTTCATCGTGAACCAATTTATTTATTTCATCGGTAACAAAAACCAAAATGCAATGCAAAAAAAAAAAACACTTTTTTTATTTCAAAGGATTTAATAATGCTTACTGTCTTTTCTTTCTTTGTATTAAACTAAAACACACCGACAAGTAAACCACCCTCTTTCATTGAGCTTTTTACTGAGGGTTTGTTGAAAAGCACTCTGGGAAATATAGAAAATCACTAACTGAAGTCAGATCTGACCAAATACGCTGAAGAAAAACAGCTACAACAAAGTCATAATTATAAGAATCACAACTAGAATGCATTGTTCAAAACATATTGATGCTTTTCAAGGATGTAGAAGTATCTGAGGATTCTTTCCTTTTTTTTTAATTTCACAACTACAATGGCTTGAGATGGATTTAATTAATACTATTATCAAAATAAACAGGTGGTAATACTGAATAACAGGTATGTAAATCAATAATTATCAACACAAGCATTTATGACCAAGCTAATCCCAACATTTCAGGTTTAATAAAAAAGACTCAAATAGACCACAACTGTTTTTTTTCTTAGCTGAGCAATTCAGATTTATTGAAGATGAAATTATAAAAAAAACACATTTATCCATAATTTTTCAAAACATGTTTATTTCATTGCTGTAAAAGCTTGTTTTATTAAAATTTACAAACTCCTTGCTTTCAACGTTCAGAACAACTTATCTGTGAACATTTTGCTAACAAACACACAAGCCTTTTTGTGTCACTGTTTATATGACTCAGGGCCAGGGATATATTCATCTTTTTTATCACATACTATTCAGTTCATAAAATTCAGGTAGTGAGTAACGCTTATATACTTTATAATAATTCTGCAACTCAAGGACAACAGAGGTGTCAAGAAGCAACGGTGAGTCCTATAGTGAGTCAGCTTTGCTTCACAATTTTATGCAATCTACTCCAAAAGACTAAAAGAGCAGGGCAAGGAGATCAGCATACCAGAAACAAAACATCCACTCAGCAGGTTTTGACATTTAATGCACTTGAAGTGCTTTAAAAAAAAAACTGATTTATCGATATAATACCTTATTAGAAGCTTCTTGAAACATTTCCAGTTGCTTTTCCTTTAAAATATAAATGGGGTATTTCTTATTGGGCTGCTATGTGATGTCCAATTTATGGCTTTTAATGGTATATCTAAGAAGTTATGCTAGCCAGAAAAGTCTCATCCCCAATGGTCTAGTTATTGATTGATTGTAAAATGAATTTATAATGCTTATGTTGCAGCCTGGGCAATAAAGGCTGCTTTTTTCCCCCCTGCATTGTCAATAAAAATTCCCAATAATTGAGCAGTGCAGATGGCAGTGGTTTGCATAGGATGCAGAGAAGGTTTGAGTTACGTGCATGCCTTGTGAAAAAGAACATTGGGCATCATTTGCTGCCAGCAGTTTTCTATCAACGGAGACAGAGCTCATATTTCAGTTCACTTTGCTCTGAAAATAAAGAATAGCCGAAATGAAAAAGTCAGTTTGTTCTTGTATAAATAAAAGCCATAAAGTTGCGATGAATTGACACATACAGTTGGTTGATTAGTTTCAGATGTCATTTTTACAGTTTTTCCATTTTCCTGCAGAACTCCGTCTTCTTGTTAATGTCCAAGAGTCCAACCATTTTCTGTGGAATGCTATCATGTCTAGTGGGCTACTGTGAATGCTAAACTAATGCTTTAATTATTGATTAAGTGTATTTTTTAATAGAGCTACTACATATTTATGCAAAATAATTGTATACATTTATTTGTGTTTATAAAGCATTATTTAGATGTACATAAATGTTATTTTAGCAAAATGAGTGAAGCCTTACCAGCATCAAAATAGCTCCTCATATTTGACTTCTTTCCCATAGCAAATCTTGTTGTCCTTGCCCTTACTGTTTTAAAATGTAATTTTATTTCTTAGCCTCAAGAAAATGCTAGATAATTTAACAATATAGTTTCTTGTACTCTGCTACCCAGTAAAAAACATTGGCTTGTAAGAGTTTTTGTCCTAACCTCTAAACCAAGCTTAGCCTTCGGTCAGGTTCAGTAGCCACCAGACTTCACTAACTCAGCACTTTTTTTAATTGCACATCTTGCTGCCTGTGCAAGCTTGTTGATGCCCCTCAGTCCTCCTACAGCATCGCAAGAGTGTCAGAACTGGCATTAACCTTTGGCAAAGCTTTTGGTAAAACAACATGAGGCCATTTACATCTGACATGTATGTCTTGTATCCTCAAGGGTGTTGCATCGCACACTGCCACCTCCTACTGTTTCTCTTTTTCCAACCTGTCCCTGTGCCTCCTCCACTACAGCCTGACTTCAGTGCACTGCCATCAGTGCAAAGAGGACTTTTAAAAGGCCAGCTTGGCAGACCCGAGGTTCAGTTTTATCTGTGGTCTTGGAGAGCAATAAAAACATGCCACTCAGATATAAGAGCTCCTAATAGGACTCAGCATGATGACACATCTGTTCAAGGCCTATTATGCAGTTGGGGCTGTAAAGCAGGTGGGGAAAGAGGGGAAAGAAGTGCAAGTGACTGACCATGGTCCATAAAAGTGATGCAACAATGTTCATACAAACAGCAGAAAAGCGTGACAGAGGAACTGTAAAAACAGCATGCGTTGTTCCGAAGCCGCAGGATGTATTGCGTCTGCATCAGTTGCCCAGTGCTGCTTTTGACAAGGGCTGTGAAGACATTTGTGTGATGCCAGCCACATTACCAGGTTTTCAAATATGCGTCTATAAAGAAGCAGTGCAAGGAGAAACCAAAAAGACAGCCTCTCCTTGCATGTTTTTATTTATTTATTTATTTTGATCTTGCAACTGAAGTTTGTGCATGAACTCCGTGCTGTGCTTTGAACCCTCAGCAAGAGCTTTTCTCCCTCACTTTGATTTGCGGAGTGAATTAAAGGACTGTCCAGCATGAGTCCACAGTGATGACCGTATTAGAGGTCTTTATGTACCTACAAACAAACCAGTCCAACTACCTGAAATGCTTAGTTAAGATGAAAGATCAATGAGTCAGCCTGCAACTGTACAGTATATGTCATATTTACTCACCGTTCCACATGCAGAGAACATATTATTGAGTCATTGGGGATTATATAAATGTAATGTACTTTTCAGAGCTGATTACGTAGGCACTAATGAACTTCTTGTCAGAATGAAGGGGTATATGTCTTGACATTATGGGACTGGCTAGGCTTCATCTGTAAGCACAACCCTCTGTTTGAAAGCCAATGTATCCACTTGACTGAAATAACAAAACACCTTTCTCGTGTTTTCTTCCGTCATAGCAGCATCATCTGCCTCACTTGATCTTTGCTGTCTTCTGGCAATTGGCTACCTAATTGAGGCACACTTGAGCCATGTTTATCACCGTGACAACTCTGCCCCACAGATAATCATTGTTTTGAGGATTAGCATAACAACAGGGAGTAGGCTTTGCTTTAATTCCTCTAACGCTGGACCAAGCTCCTTTGTGTCGGCTAGCCTACCAGGCTTGTCTTAACTGGGATTAGGAGCTTTGGCCCCCACATTGCACTCATGCTCCTGCTCATGAGAATCTTCACCAGCACACTCATGCTCCTGTCTTCAAACTTGTGTAAGCTCCTTATTTTGGCATTGGATGTTTCTATAAGGAAGATAATGAACGTTATGAACCCTTTATATACTGTTCTTTAATATTTGGAGTTCAACAAAACTGGGCCAACTATTTGCAGCAGTTTGCCTTCTCAATAACAAGTGGGAATTTCACTGCCTACCCAAGTGTCTGGCGCTGCTTACTCTGACGATATATAAATATATTTCCCTTTGGAATCAATCGACATGCCAGCGCTTGATAGCTACATGACCGATTTCATTCGCTCTAGCGAGAGAGACATGGAAATTAGTCCTAGAGTGGGAGATAGGTTTGTATTAGATTGTGAACAATTAGAATGTGTTGACAATCTCCGAAGCATAGAGAACATAGGCTCATCTATAGGGCACATTCTACCTTTTGTTGTTCTATTTCATTTAAGCTACGCCCTTTTAAAAGCTGCCTGTCACTATTGGGTTTACCACGCGCGCAGTGCGCCAAACACTGAAAACTTTAGTCCACGCCCAACTGCTGTGTGGCCTCACCAGGTCCGTTATAAATTGCATCTAAACCGGAGATCCGCTCCCCGTTTTCTTCAGCCAGCTCAAAGAACACTGCTTCTGAAAATAATGTTGATGTTCTGGCTGCCTCGGTGTGTCTTCTGAGTGGACCATGGTGGCAAGGGGAGGTTGAAGGCAGTCCACCTCTGGTGTGCCTCTGTGCTGCCGAGTGAGGTAATAGTAGATCCAGACCGGCAAACATGAAAAAGTAAACCGCGGTGCCTCAGCTCAGTAATGTGATGAACTGATGACAACAGTGTGTGACCGCCCGCTCATAGAATGCTACAAGTTTCTACAGTTTGGCTTTTGAAAGAAGACAGAGAAAACATTTATATCCACACGTTATAACATTTACAAACTGTTTTATCTGGTCTCTCAGAAAGTAGAGTAGTGTTCCTCCTCTTCTGCTACGAGTTTCTCAAAGTTGTCAGTAGTATGTTCGAAGAGGCTTCAAAATTGTTATGCTCATAAAAACTTGTCTGTTGTTGTTTTTTTTTTTATATAATCCAGTCAGTTATGGCTTTACTACCAGTGGAATGACACATTCTGCCTTTTCAATGTAACACTGTTTTAAAGCAAACATTTGCAACAAGCTACTAAAAGTTGACATGTTAGCAGGTAAATATAGCTGATTTAGTGCATGCTTTCTGTAGAGATTAGTAACCCAGCTCATTGATTACTAACATTTGCTTGTCAGGCTCTCAGTGCTACTTTGCAAAGAGCACACCAGTAGCAGAGTAGTCATAAGCAAAAATAACTTAATAATTATGAATAAACTATACATATAAATTAAATAGCCTTTTGATTTTGGTCATTTAGCTGACACTATGAATGTATTTAAATTTTTAAATCTATTGTCAATAGTTGTGATTAAACCAAAATGTCATTGTTGATCTTAAATATAAATAAAAAGCTATTGAGAAAAACACTAATCATATCCTGGTTTTGGCACTTCACGTTCTGTATCTTTAATTTAATCTTACATATTGCATCCATGCGCTTATTATATACAGAGGAGTGGTGGGGTAAAGGTTAGAGAAGGTGGGCCGGTGATCGGAAGGTCAAAGGTTCAACTCCCTTGAACGACAACATCAAAGTGAGAAATATGAAGCACCCACACCTGCCTATGGGATTGCCTTCGGATGTTATCAGCCCATTAAATGGCCATTATTAGTTATCATCCCTATATGTAGCTGTCAGACTGTCTCGTCTACCTCCTAGTAGGTTTAAAGGTACGTTATCGCTGATATTAGGCAGCGTCACACAGAGGTAAACCAGGAAGTGTTTTTTTTTTTGTGTGTGTGTGTGTGTTTTCAGCTTATGTAACCCTTTTCCTAAACCTAACCTTACACCTGACCCAAAGAACCAACCCTAAACTTAACCCCCAGACCCTTTACTCTAAACCTAACCACATGAGCCTATTATGAGAGCTAACAGCGTACCTTAAAACCCACTAGGAGGTACAGGAGGAGCAGTCTGACCGATACACATGGAGATGATAACAACTAATAACGGTCATTTAATTAATGGCTGATAACATTCAAAGCAGGTGCCTCTACCCTCATTTGCCCCACTCTGGGCCCTTGAGCAATGCCCTTAACCCCCACCATTTGCTCCCCCGGGCACCCTAGATGGCAACTCTCTGCTTGGCAGAGAGGGCTGTGGTAGCTCCGTGGTCTGTGGTTGTGTCAGGAAGGGCATCCGACGTAAAAATAATTGCCAAGTCTTTGTGCGATTTAGTTCTCTGTGGCGACCCCTGAAGAAGGGAGCAGCTGAAAAAAAAAAAAAAATCTGCATTTCTTATAGACATTACTTTTCTCCACAATCACCAATACATACGTATGGTGTTATATGGGGTATATGGCGGTTATTGGATAACCACTGTAACTGCAGATCCACAGTTGTCTTTTGGTTACATTATGTAAAATCCTAACTTGAAAAGACTTGTCAGAAGTGGAGAAAAATAATCTCTGTCATGGTAGGTGGTGGGAATTCAAGCCACACTTTGTTGCGCACAAAGAAAGTTACAGAAACGTGCAAATTAGGAACAACATCCAGATATTTTTTTTTATTTGTAAAAAGCAGATGTGCTATTTTAGTTGTTAGCTCTTCAAGTTTAAAGAACAAGTCAGACGCAGCACTTAAAAAAAAATTAGATCAAGGCATCTCAAATGCTGTTGAAGCAAACTGAAGCCATCCATCCATCCATTATCTTTTACCCGCTTCTTTCATTTTGGGTCGCCAGTGCCCATGTCCAGCAGTCAGGCAGGGTACACCCTGGACAGGTCGCAAGTCCATCCCAGGGCCAAACTGAAGCATAAACTGTTATTTCTGCTTCAAAAGTAAATAAGGCTTAAGTGAAACATTAAAACTCACAATTATACTCCAGGTTATTAATTCAAATGTTGGCAATTTATTTTTAACATAACACCAAACTGTCATGCAGAACTGCCCTGGTTGGTATTATGAGAAGTGAGTCATAATCTGTAGCAAGTGGGTGGTTGGTGGCGAGGGGAGAGGAGGCAGTCGTGGAACAGCAGTGTGCTGTGCTGTCCTGTGCTGATCTGTCAATGCAGAGGAGCGCAGCAGGGCTCCCGTGAGACACTGGGTGTAACCGCTTGTCTGTTCCCGCTGGCAGCAAGGAGCTGCAGAGCACAGTGGAGGAGTGAAGGACAGAGGAAAGGCAAAAGGCAGGGGGGGTGGGGGGAGCAGGGGCAGCTTCTGACCCTGAAAGCACATGAGATTACGAAGAAGAATAAAAAGCAGCCTTTGTAGAGCTGCACTAATATGTGTGGTAATTTAAAGACTCTCCAAAAAGAAATGTCAGCGATATGTGGGTGGGCTCAATTTGGTGTGTGTGTGAGACAGAGAAAAGGATACACACATCAAGAATCTCCATGGCGGATTCTTGTGGTAAAGTATTCTCAGCTTCTCGAGCAAACAAGTGGCGGAGGCATGGAAAAACAAATTTCAGGACCTCTCTAAACGATGACCACAGCATGGCTAGGGAGCTTCTTTGAATGAGTTTATCTTCTCAACCACACAGACACTGACTTGTACAGAGTTTTTGGTTCCATTTCATTTATGTTGATTGTGGTTTCACACTTCTTCCTAGTGGGTAACTTTTATCTGAGTACGTTATCATTTGCCAAGGTTTTTTTATCCATGCTTGTACGCTGTATTTAAGGCTACCAACCCTGCAGCGTTTGAATTAGTGCCGCTTGCAATGTTAGGGTTTGGCAACATCATAACAGCATAACATGGCCACAAGCTCCAGATAGCATTTTTCTTGTTTCAGTCTAAAAGACTCTTACACTCTTGAGATCATTCTACTGTATGACCAATGTATTTAATATGTTATATTTCAATCACATAGAATCAGAAGTAATAATCAGAACTGCTAGCCTCTTGTTTGTGCACTCATGTTTGAGTGTATAAAGCGGGTGAGTGGTGGGGGGGGAGGCAAGTGTTGTGAGGCTGGCTGCTGGAACAGGTGACATCTGTGACCCAGCGTGACACTGGAGGATGCAGGACACATGCTCCCACCTCCAAGGCTGCAGGAACTGTTTCTGCCTTACTGGGCTCATGCCTGCACGCACGTTCTCAAATTAGAGCAGGGCATTTTAAGCAAAAACGTTGAATTTGTCAGCAATTATTCTGTTTTATTGTTGTTGTTTTTTTTCCCACGTCCTGTCATGTTTTTGGTCTCGTCCTACCCCCCATCCAACTATGAGCTTCTGCTTGAATTCCTTCTTCTCACAGTTTGTACCTTTTTACGTTTTCACTCATGCAAGGCAAATTAATACAGCACATGTGTCAGAACAATCACAAACTGTTTGAAAGCAGTCTTAGCTTGCACTAATCTAAGCTTCTGATTTAGGATCGTTTCATGTTTTTCCTAAAAAGTGACTATGTCCAAACATTTTGTGCTTGATGCAAAATTCTGCAACTGGTTATACCTCAGTAATAAAACAGAAAAGCCTTCGAATCCTGCTAGCTGGAGATATTTATATGCCTTCATTTCTAGTTGATCCATGCAGTGTGAGATGAATGGCTCTTCACAGTAAAGCTGAGCTCACCCATGACCAATGTTTCCACTTTGTAATCTGTTCAACGTAAACTATTATGGCTGGGACGCTAAAGGTTGTTTTTCTTTTCTTTTGTGAGAAGAGCTATGTAGAAGAAGAAAAAAAAGCAACAGAAGCATATTGATTGGAATAACACTGTTTGGAAGCAGCTTGTCTTGTCACTACTAGGTACATGGTACATGTACCTAGTAGTAATCATTAGTAATCATTCATACACCGATGGGACACAAAAGGGAATGAGGGGTTCAATGTCTTGCTCAGGGACACTTTGGCATGTGACTGCTGGTGGAATCGAACCTCCAACTGTTGCATTGGAAGACGACTCCTCTAACCACTCAGCCACAGCTGCCCCTAGGTGCTAGTTTGTTTAAAAATTAAAATATTTTGACAGTCAGATAATTCTTTAAATTTGCACGTTCTGACCATATTCATATCTTTCAAAAATCACATTTTCTCCCTCAAACAAACAACAATTTAGAATTTACTAGAATTAGTTCACATAAAATTAAAGTGATTCAATATGTCTGCTATGCAAGTGTTGCTTTCTAAAACTGATGGTTTTGATTTTATAGTCACCATTGAGAATTTCCTTCTAGACTGTTGACCAAACTTTTAACAAGCAGCGAGCAGCCAGTTAGTTTTCGAGCATGGCAGACAAAAGCTTGTGATCATTGTCACAAACACAAACTCGTTATGAACTAAGATGAAATAATCAGTTTCTCTCCTTCATAAAATTAAAAACTTATTTCAAGAATGACTTCTCCTTTGTGCTTGCTACCAATTTCACAGTACATTCACCCAAAGACGCTCACACTCTGTGTTGTACCTAAACTGGAACTTTTTGCAGCTTCAGAAGGTGACAATCAGATGATTGATCATACATTCTGAGTTATTAAACTATTATAATTAGCAAGCCATTAGCTGGTTTATAATTGAACTGTTAAATAAAACAAAGGCCTTATTTTCCCTTGAATGAGTCCCAAACTCCCGCTAGGAGTCAATTTTCTTCACTGGCACAGCAAGTGTGACACAATCTTTAAAAATGCTTTTGTAAAGGAATATGAATAAGACACTTTATTAGGTCTGCTAATGTGTGGATGTAAAGGGTACATTTTTTGTCACTGTCATTTAGCAGAAAAATGGTTTTAACCAGAAACAAACTTCTCTATCTCCAGAAGTCACTGCACAACAGACAGGGTACACCCTGGACATGTCACCAGTCCATCACTATTCCACATATAGGGACAAATGAGACTGACAACTATTCATGCTCAGCACTCACACCTAATGGCAATTTAGAGTTGCCAATTAACCTAACATGCATGTTTTTGTCAGTGGCAGAAAACCAGAGTACCCAGAGAAAATCCATGCATGCAGAAAATGCAAACTTTACACAGAAGACACAGTGACCACAGGGCCCTACAACCTTTGTAATTAAGATGCTTTAGGTTCAAGCTATTAAACTCAAGGTCAAATATTACCTGCAAATTGTCAAAAATGACACATAAATGAACAGAAATAAAATTTAAAAATTAGGGATGCACGGTATTATTGGCTTGGTATTGGCATCGGCTGATATTAGCATCAAAGTTCAATAATCAGCCATTCCATCAAAATAACTCACCAATATAAAATACACTGTTTTTATATGACAACCCAGTGATAAGGAAGCCTGCAGCGCCAGCCCAACGTGATGATGACTCAACACTTGCTCTTCTCAAGGGCGGACGTATCCTCTCTGTCTCCGCTTTGCTTGTGCTTTGTCTTGTCTGTGAAACTGTCAGAGCCTCTCTTCTACAAAATCATCCAAATCATAACTATGGACTTCAATTTGGTCAGTTGGTCCCTCATCACAACTGATAACATTTCTTCAAAGAGCAGACAGGCTGTAGGCGAGCCGGTTTGCCCTGTTGGCATGCACACAGCTGGATATCTCATCAACTTGGAAGACTTGATGATGTGTGTATCTCTGCTGTCATCTGTGGATCTTAAGGACGCATACTTAATTGGATTTATGACAACTGGTTCCTGCTTTTTGGATTTGGCTGGTTCCTGGTCTATCAACACACAAGGAAGACGTTGGCAGCAAATCTGGAACTGGTCAGGCTGCCTTCCTTACATGATGGCTTGGTTCATGTCTTGAGAACCCAGACTTTTGGCTGAATCTTGGGGATCAGATCTAGATCTTAGGGATTTTCTCAGGCACGTTCTATTGGTATGGTCATTTTAATTTGGACATTTCGGAAGCGAGTGGCCCGACACAGACTGAAGGTAGATGGCATTAAAGTTCTGCCTGTCCCCAAAACAATCGTGTTTATCTGACATTTGGCTCCCCGACTGGCCTTAACAGGCCGTCTTATCTCAACACGCCTGCAGAAGTTTTGTAAACCTGATGCTCTCATCCCTCCCAAACCTTCTACTGAGGAATGTCACGGCGGAGAGGAAGAAGTCAAAATGTCGGTGGTGGGCAAGTATTTTTATTTTTCATTGAGGATGTCATATTCCGAAGATTTTTGGACTACGTTGAGCCTCTCTACATCATCCCTGGTCAGAGATATATTTTTCTGCCGTAGCCTTACAGAGTTGCAAGCTGTCATTTCCGACGTCATTGAGACGCTAACAGCCGATAGCACTTGGGTGAGTTTTACCACAGACATTTTGACGTTGTGTTAGCCCCGTTAGCATGATTAGTCTTACGGCACAAAGGATAGACACAAACTTTGAACTTAGAAAGGCTGTCCTTCATGCACAGGAATGCAGAGGATCCCACACTGCAGCTAGGAACCTGGAACAAGCTTCCACAAGTGAGACAGCATCGCAGGTGACTAATGCTAATAAATAACATCTAACACTTTTCATTTAATATAAATTAAAGTGCTAAGTATATCATATGGCTGTTACTGAATATATGTCACCAGCTCGCACATCTGTAGCACAGTTTATGTAGCAAATAAGCCTAAATAAGAGGAATATGTTCTGACAAAGGAACTTATATAAAATATGTGTATCGGCATTGGTTATCGGCCAAATAAGTTTTAACATATCGGATATCGGCCAAAAATCCAATATCACGCATCCTTAATAAATAAATAAATACACACACACACACACACACACACACACACACACACACACACACACACACACACACACACACACACACACACACACACACACACCATGTTTGTTTCAGCATCTTGTCATGATTAGTATCATAACCCTGTATATATGAGTGTTTCAGACTGATCAGGTGACTGCTCTTCATCCTTTGATGAAGGCAGCAGTTGTTCTGAGGTGTGGAGCTCTGCTGCCATCAGGTGGTCTCATGGGGTCTCAGGGATCAGGTGGTCTAAGGTGGTCTCAGGGGTTCTCAGAGGGTCTCAGGTGGTCTCAGGGGTTCTCAGAGGGTCTCAGGTGGTCTCAGGTGATCTCAAGTGATCTCAAGTGATCTCAAGTGGTCTCAAGTGGTCTCAGGTGGACTAAAATGGTCTCAGGTGGACTGTTAATGCCTTGAGAACAGACTGGTTAATTCCTTTGATGCTGGAGCTTCCTGAACGAAAACAGGTCTGATGACCGGGAAGACAGACAGACAGGTAAGTAAACAGACAGGCACACAGACAGACAGAGAGGGAGGTAGTAAGGCAAACATGCAGACAGACAGACAGACAGACAGACAGGCAGGCAGGCAGACAACCAGGCAGAGAGAGAAGCAGTGAGACAGGCAGGCAGACAGACAAACAGACAGGTAAGTAAACAGCCAGCCAGACAGACAGACAGGTAAGTAAACAGGCAGGCTAACAGACAGGCAGACAACCAAGCAGAGAGGGAGGCAGTGAGGCAAACAGGCAGACAGACAGGTAAGAAAACAGGCAGAGACAGACAGACAGGCAGACAACCAGGAAGAGAGGGAAGCAGTGAGACAGGCAGGCAGACAGACAAACAGACAGGTAAGTAAACAGCCAGACAGACAGACAGACAGGTAAGTAAACAGGCAGGCAGACAACCAAGCAGAGAGGGTGGCAGTGAGACACACAGGCAGACAGACAGGGAACACCAGGCAGCCAGACACAGAC
>JARVLU010000179.1:23780208-23797087 GCA_031762415.1 Simpsonichthys santanae | reverse complement strand
TGAAGTACTCCCTAATTATAAGTTGAGAAATATCAAGATTTATAAGTTAATGTTGAGATAATTTAAGACAACTGCACTTGCAATTTTTAGTTTGTATAAACTTAAAACATTTAAAAACATCACTAAATTTTTATTATGTAATCTGTTACAAAAAAATTTTTGAGTTCTGTGAACTTATTAGGGTTTACAGTGTAGAGAAGCCCAGAATCCATGTTGCTTTAAGTCCAGTGTGAAGTTCCCACAGTCAGTGATGGTTTGGTGTCATGTCATCTGCTACTGTTGGTCCACTGGGTTTCTTGAAGTCCACAGTCAATGCAACATCTACCAGGACGCTTTAGAGAACGTCATGCTTCCTTCTGATGACAAGCTTTATGAAGATGCTGATTTCATTTTCCAGCATGATTTGGCACCTGCCCACACTGCCAAAGGTACCAAAAGCTGGTTCAGTGACCATGATGTTACTGTGCTTGACTGGCCACCAAACTCTCCTGACCTGAACCCCATAGAGAATCTATGGACTATTGTCAGAAGGAAGGTGCGTGGCACCAGACCCAACAATGCAGATGACCTGAATAACAATGTCAAAGCTACCTGGGCTCCATTAAACCTCAGCAGTGCCACAGGCTGACCAGCTCCATGCCATGCCACATTGTTACAGTAATTCATTCAAAAGGAGGCTCATTCAAATACAGAGTGCATAGAAATGAACATAGTTTTCAGACGCCTGATTTTTGTGTTTAAAATATCCCTTTTTATTCATCTTATGCAATATTATAATTTTCAGAGACACTGAGTTTTGGTTTTCATTATCTGTATGCCATAATCATGAACATTACAAGAAATACATGCTTGAAATATTTCACTCTTTGTAATGAATCTATATAATAAATGAGTTTCACTTTCTGAAGTGACTGACAAAAAAAATTAAACTTTTGCATGATATTCTAATTTTCTGAGCTGCGCTTGTACACCCAGTGATTACTTTTTGAAAGCTACATTAAAATTTACCAGTTCACAAGATATTTTGCTAAAACTACAGAAAAACAAACGCACACAGACAATAATGTTTTACCTGTTGTCTTTGGCGGCGGCCGATGAAAAATAAATAGGAATGGGAAAAGCATTTCTTTATATGTAACCTTGCATCATGAGAGCTGTTTCTAAATATGGAGTGGAAAGATGTTGACACAGTTTGACATTAAGTGGCTGTCTGCTTAATTCTGTAATATGAGCGCAGTGCAACATGAGTGGATTGTGTTTTCAGAATAACCTCAGCTAACTTTTAACATGAAAACATGCTGCATTGTTGATCTGTTATTTTTTCCATTTTGTCCAAAAAATTAAATGGGAGTTATCCCTTTGCAACATTTGCTCCTTAGTTATACCTCATAGAAACAAAGTTTCAAAGCAGGAACTCCTCTGATGAATTTCTTTTGACATTTTGAAAGTGTTTTAAAGTTCAGGTTATCAAAAGGCACAAGTTTTGGTGTAGTCTCAGAAGAAGTGTACACAGTAGATGCAGTAGATGTTGGAATGAAGTGGAAATGCATGAAAAGTTTTAATACCTAAATTACTTTTTATGGATGTTAGTGAAGTTAGAGGAAACACTAGCCTGATGTTTTATTTCCTGATAAAATTTTACAGCCAAAGCGACAGCTTTATGTCTCGCACATCAAAACTCTTCATGAACTGTTTCGACCACTGACACTGGATCTCATGATTGACAATTTTAGCACCACTTCACCCCATTTTAACTGTTCACTGTTAAACATGTTAAACAACAGTTTTATCAAAGGCACTAACATTTTGCTTAATGTTTGTTTTTCTTGAAAATACCAAAGCACTTTTGTATTTTTGTGAATTCATTATTTCTCTCTCTTTCTCTTTACTAAAACATTAAGCAATACAATCATAAATACCTCGTACTGTTATGTTTTATCCTCTTTTTGATTAAATAACAGACGTGAGTGTCATCTCCAGCAAGATGCATGTTCAGTAATTCAGTTTTACCTGAAAGTTGTTTTGTTTTGATTCATTTTCACCTTTTTATTAGTTATATGTGAATATTGTCAAAGGCAACTCGTCATTATGATTTGTATTATGTGCATATTAAATTGTTTTACCCTTCTTTTTTTAAGTCTCCTCTGCAATAGAATCTGTAAATCGACCTTCCTTGTGATAATAATCCTGCTCCTTGTGGGGACCAGGCTTTGGTCCCCACAAGGAGCAGTTGGTCCCCCCAATGTAACCTGAAATAAAAACCACCCTCACACACACATTCTTGCTCCCTCTTGGAGCTCTAGAAGAATTATGTTGAGTTACAGGAGGGGTAAAAAAACTTCAGTTCAGACTGTTGCTCCAAGTTCTAAAACTTTGTTGCACTAAGCTCAAAACTAGCTGATAAATGCAACTGTACGTCACAGTCTGTAGAGTCTTTACGTCATATGTGTCAAACTCAAGGCCCGGGGGCCAAATGTGGCCCTTGTTGACATCTTATCTGGCCCCCAAGATGAAATGTGAAACGTAAAATACTTCTATCGCTCATTTTTTTCAGTAATCTTTGATTATGATGTTAAAAACACAACATAGAACATCAAATGAGACCAATCAAACTTTTGTTGATGAACCTGTGACCAAGAGAAGATGTTGGGTATCTGAATTGAGTTAATGTAGATTCTTTAATTGGCCCTTAGTTTGAAAAAGGTTTTAATGTTGGCCCCCTTTTGTAAGCGAGTTTGACATCCCTGCTTTACGTAATACTTAACAGGGCAAATATACACCATGAACTGGATGTGCTTGTAGCTAATTTTAATTTGCAAGTTAAATTATTGGTGGGAAATGCAGAAGTTCCCCTTTGGCTAAAGTAAACACAAGTTCTATTTACATGGTGCATTAATGTACTTTCTCAAACAGTTGTAAAGATTGTATTTGCTTACTTATCCTTTGGTTCATTGTTCAGTACAGCAGTCACCTGTCGCTTAGTGGAACAGTTTGAATAGATAAGAGGAAAAACTGCACCAAAGTGCACATGGTTGATTACTGAAACTTCTTTCTTTTGTTTGTATTTCTGCTGATACATCCTGATTAACCTTGTGTTTTATCAAGCTGGGAATACAATATAATATTTACAATAAGGAATGGCAAACAGTACAGTTAAACCTAAACTAATAATTAAGCTCACTTTAGTTTATTGGCCTTGGCTTAATTTTTATTATGTATTTCAGCTTTAACATGAACATTATACAATGTCTTTCAAAAGTATTCACCCCTTGTGTAATCTTTATATTTTGTTGCTTTACAGACTCAAATAGAATTTGAAATTTTAAAAGATTAAAAACAAAGATTTGCCAAAAATAATCTAGATTATTGAATGTCATTGGAGGAAAAAAAAAACTTGCTTTAAATAATAATTAAAAAAAAATCAAAATTAAAAATACCGGTAACTTAAAAAAAAAGTTAATTTTTTTCAACTCTTTTACTTCTAAGCTACAATCATTTCCTTCAGAAGTCACATAATTTGTTAATAAGATCCACCTGAAAGCAATAAGTGCCAAATAATCGAACCCTGTCAAATGATTTTAAGTTGGCTCAATCCTCCAGGTAAATAAATCACAAAAAAGTTAAATCATGTCATCTGGACAGATTATTTCTGGAAGAAACATTTTGTCTTTCATCCTAAAGACTTCATCAGTCTGAGGTCTGATCAACAGGATCTGTCACATTAAATAGCACCTTAAGTAGTAAAAGTTACCACCAAATGAGACAGAATGAACTCCAGGCAACTCTCCTAACAGCTCAGCAACCACTCATTGCACAGTGCTGGGCTTCATGGAAGAGTGACCAGGAAAAACAAAACATTGCTTCAAGAATAAAGAAAGTTTTAACTGTTTGTGATTATTTCCTCAAACGTGGAAAAAGGTGCTGTGGTCAGATGAGATTGTCATTTGTCTTATGGACCCTGAGTTCTGTATTTTGAGGAAGAAAAAAAGGACAGATACTTTTGTAAGGTTCCGTAAACGCTGCCGTACATGTTGCACCGCTGTGTAAGTCGCGTTAGTCCAAATATGTCTTATAAAGTGGGGAATAACATAAATATGTTGCTTTACCATAAAAGTCACATCTACTATGCGTCACCACTGACCACCTGGAAACATGGGCTGGTTTTGTGCCAAAAATCGATTGGTGGCCAAATGGCGGCCACGGGAGCGTGCATGGGAGGACTTTAACAAGAATTTAACAAGATTAACACTCAAAAACAGTTATTTGTTTGCTCAACATTATAGTAAAGATGTGTCTCAGTTGAACTTGTCCTTAATAAATTAACTTTGATAGTCAAATCAGCTGCATTTCGCCTGGGTGGCACGGCGAAATGCAGCTGATTTGATGTTTGCTCCAGGAAATCCGGAGCAAGATGAAGGTGGCTTTGTATGGCAAGCCAAGTGTCTCATTAATAGCCACTTCTACCTATTAACGAGCCACTTCGCTTGCTCTATTACTCGAGGACCCTCTAGCGGCTGAAAATGGTAGTCTTCAATATTTTCCGTGTCAGAATGGATGCAATCATCAGCTCTCAGCTAAATATTAGGTTATAAATATGGGGAAAAAAAAACACAAGTCACTTCACTGTATAAGTCGCAGAGCTTGCTAATTTATGCAAGAAGGTGCAATTTATACAGTGAAAAGTACAGTACTGTAATTAAAAGCAACACTTGTGGAAAGATGGGCGCCGTGACTATTAGACATAAGAATTGGAAGCCTCCAGTGATTTTATTTTATTTTATTTTTTTAAATCCTCAGTCAGCAATGTAAAATCTGTGGGGAGAGGAACAGGAAAAGAAAGCCCATTCAGCCGTGCTGATCCATTGCTCAGAGTGATGGGTCACATATGTGTGAAAAGTAGCGAGGCTGTGATAGACTGTGTTCATTAATGCTCCAACTTCTGCAGCAGAGCCCAATCAAGTGAGTTTCACACACAAGCACCCTCAAAGACAAGAATGCTCTGGCACACATACATTCATCCAAGCAACGGTACAGATGGGTTATGGGTGGGCACTGGTGGCTTCACTGCCTCAATTGATGGCTGCATAGAAAGGGAGTTAAAAAGGAAATGCACGGCCAGATAGACAGAGCGTGAGAGAGAGAGAGATCGGCTGGTCTGCCCTGTTCATGACCATCTGATAGCATGAGCTTAGCGCCACTTCTGTTCAACATGCAAAGCCATTACATTAACCCACTTGTTACCCAGCAGTTTCCATTAAACGCTTCAGATGGAAAAAATCCTCTTTCTGCTGTTAGCAAACAGCTGCAACTTAAAAATATTTATCACTTTTAGCTGTAGACTAGTGAAAAGCTGTGTTCTGTTTTACAGATATTAGGCATTTAGCCAGTGTTTGTATCCAGAGTCACAGGGAGAGCAATGATAGAATTAGATTATTGTCATAAATTGCCTACATTAGAGAGAAGCGACGATACATAAACATTCACCTCTAAAATCAAGTGGTAAAAACTGCACGTGGCAGAATGCGATCGCAGATTTCCAGTTGCCACTGTGTGACAGATTTGGCAGCGTTTATCACATTAGTCTCTGTGGATACAGTCATTCAAATGTTTACTTCCCAAACACCCATCTAAAAATGTATTCAGCAATATGTACATTGATTATAAGCCCATTTGTTGGTATGATTGACTCAAAAGCTGGACAAACAGACGGAGGCCCTGCAAACATTTTGCTTAGGACGGTCGCTGACTAAAACTGTGTTGGCCTAAGCGGTCTTTATACAGTACATTGAAAAAAATAAATAAATTATACTGTGTGTGTGTATATATATATATATATATACTGTATACTGTATAACAGAGAACAAACAATAGGAAGAAGCTGCACGAATTGCTGCTCTGTCTGCATTTTTTTCTTGCTGCAATCAAATCTCTGTAAGAGATATTGCTGCATTTCTTAAATTTATATTCATTTTACCATCCTTAAAACTGTCAGGATTTCCATCTGAAACCATATTGACAGCAGCACATCCAACCCAGCATGACAAAAGTTCTCAGAAATCCAGTTTAAACAACAATTAGAAAGTCCAGTTGAAAATACCAAGAAAAGTTGAAGAAAAGCTTAATTAAAACGAAGTTGGTGACTGACTCCATCTAGTACTGCCCCGTTCTGAAAAGCAAAGGAAATTAGGTACATTCATAAAACTTTTTCTTCCACAAATGGCTTTCCAAAACTTTTTTTTTTTTTTTTTCCCTAAGTATAATTGTAGGGGGAACGCCGCATAGCTATTTTGACACATGCTACTTTAAGATAAGACTGTAGTTGCTGAAAGCATATGTGGAAAGCTTTGTGTAAACAAGTTGGGTCTTCAAAACCACAAAAATCCTTGGTTATCAAATAAAATAAAATAAAAAGTTCCTTCCTGACTCATTTTATATCTTGTACTTATCTCAAATGAGTATGGCATGGATCCTTTTCCAAGACTTTTTTTAAAAAAATGTGCAGAAACACTCACAGAAGTCTTGTCTCTGAATGCTTTTAAAAATGGATTTGAAATGTAGGCTGTCACGATAAACAATAAATCAGTTAATCACATGATGAATGAAAATTATTGACTTCATTTTCATGTATCAGCTTTATTGTTCCTTCGTGTCTCTCTTCCTGCTGAAGACACTGGATGACAAATGGCTCAACTCCGGTGCTCTTCACTGACCCCTCCCTTTTTCTTTAAAATCCACTTTCTCGCGATATACTTTTATTCAATAATGATGATATGAGTTTTAAGCACATTTTGATATTTCGTTGGATTATTTGCGCCTCCAACTGCAGAAGATTCTTGTTTATTTTATCCCAGCTCTCCTGCTAATCTGGGCAGCTGTGATTTAGTCTTAAGCAGCTCGCCATTTTGTATGGGTGTGTCATTGGTGTTCTTGAATGTTTGACCTTGGATTTGTTGGCATCAATTTAAAATATAAACTAGCTTATAGCCAGGTCTTGTAAAGTATTTTGGCCAAGAGTTTTGTTTTGAAGTCTGTCTTTGTGTGTTCATTGTTGAACTTATTGTTGAGGCTTCTGAAGGCAGGTTCAAAATTCTTACTCGTAGAAATCTTTGTTTCGATTTGGTGTAATTTTGGTTTAAGGCCAAAAGCTTTGCTTTTGACCATTCATTTCTTTAAAGGGTTGTATCAGTTACTTTGCATTCTACTTTAGTTGTTAATCAAGGTTGTGTAATTTTGTTTACAGAGTTTTTGTAAAGTGCACTTTTCCTTTTATTTTTTATTTTTTGTTGTTGGGGGATAACTTTAGTTAAAAGTTTAATTTGTCAGCCAGAACTGATGATAATTAGTACTTTTAAAGTACCCTGTTTTTATTAAATTTGTTTGTTAGTTCTTAACTGACTAAATAATAAATCATTATTTTTAAAACCTATTTCCATCTGGATTTAATGTTACCTCCCCATCCTGGCTGAGCCAGGTCGTAACATCTGTATTTTAAAGTAGTTACAATTTCACAAGTAGAACTGTGAGCAGTTATTATTATTGAGGTCCAAGCCACTTGATGCATGTCGACCATGACTTATCTCATCTCCAGCACTCCTTAAATTGTATGTACTATAGACATGATATGATGAGAACATATAAGGTCTCAGGTTCTTTCAGCTTTTTCATTTTTAGAGGTCTCCACAGCATGTCATATTTCCCCATCTCTTTTGTCTTCTGCATCCTCTGTCCTTACTCTTAACTTCCTCCATGTCCTCTAACTGCATCTATATATCTGCTCTTTGACCTTATTCTTTGTCTTTTTTTCTGGCAGCTGTATTTATGACATCCAATACACCCACTTTCCTTCCTCTGGACATGTCCAAATCATCACAACCGGTCCAAACCTTCTCAGTCACGTCTCTAACTTTATCTCCCAGTCCTCTAACTTGTGTTCTACTTTTTATAACCCCATTCCTAAACTTATACATCCTTGTCATTCACATGGAGAACCTCAACATTTGATTTGATTTTGATTTGATTTAATGTTTATTTATTCATTTTAAAAGAACAATTAAAATAAAAAAAACTGTTTCATCAGATACAAGAATACAAATAGGATAAAATGAAAGGAGCAGAAAGAAGAAGAAATCTTATTATGTCTGCCCATCCTTCAGCTCTGCTACTTCCAGTTACTGTATTTCTCCTGTCTTGTTGTCTGTCCCACTGGTCATATTATTATTATTATTATAATTATTATTATTATTATTATGTTTTGCCTTTTTTTTTTTTTTTTTTATACATTTATCATCACCCTTTTGTCACAAATCACACCTGAAACTTTTCTCCATCCACTCCGTTCTGCCTGGACTCTCTTCTTCTACTCTTTACAACACTCCCTGTTTTCCTCAACAGTTGACCCTCGGTACACAAAGTCCTGCACCTTTGCATCGTCTGCTCCTTGTAGCCTCACTGTTCCACCTGCCTCCCTCCCGTTCACATGCATGGACTCTCTTCCAACAGCTGACTATCATTACTCTTCTTTCAAGTGCATACATCCACCTCTTTTCTCTTCCACTTGTTCCCTGTTCCCGCCACAGATCACAATTTCATCTGCAAACATTATAGTTTATGGGGATTCCTGTTGGTTTGTCCATCACCAGAGCAAATAAAAAGGAGCATAGTGTCAATCCATATTTCAGTCCCACCTTCACCTTAAAGCATATACTCAAATTTAAGCCTGCCATTCTCCATGACCACAGGTTGAGTTAAACAATTATTATGTTTCCTATTGTCCATTGTGAATATAATAGAGATTTATGAGATTTAAAAATCACTACATTCTGTTTTGTTTGCATTTTACACAAAGTTCAAACTTTTTTTTTTTTTGGAATTGGTGTTGTAGCTCGCTGTTTGTTCTCTATTATTAAGTAAGTTCTTAATTATAATATGCATGCCCTCTATTATTCTAGTTAATCTTAAGTGCTGCTGTTCATGTAAACATTCAACTACAAGCCTTGTTTGTTGGTTTAAAACTCTCATTCACCCTTGTTCTTTTCGCTTAGTTGCACCAGATTTTTCTGCCATACCTTCCTAATGCTTCTTAATCACAAGACAGTAGGAGTCAGGAGCAAGACGGATCAATCTCATTAGGTGAACCATTAGCTCTAAGGAAACTGTATGAATAGCAGTTGCTGGACAGGTAGCAACCAGCATGTATGCTGAGTGAGTCAGAGTGCATCCGTTTGAGGAGTAGGATAAAACCAGATCAGGATTTACTCTGTCAGGAGTACCATGTCGAGTGGGGTAATGAATTCTAGGAGGCAGAGCATGCTAACGAGTTCATTATTGTAGCGTGGTTTAGGAGTAATTACCATTTTGCATCTAAACTTATACAAGACAGGGTTGCTCATGTCAAATTAAGACAAGTATGAATTCAGATAAATATTTGCATACACATGAATGCTCAATGTTGCGCCTGATGACATGCAGCATGGATTTGTTTAATTTTGACCTCACTGACATTAGTTTGCTTATATCTGCATAGACTCAAGTCTCGAGGAACTATCATCTGTTTATATCTGTTAATCACAATTCAACTAAAGATGAGAACATTAATTTGAGACGCATTTATTTTTCCATTATGTTTTAACTGGTGGCAAACTTGTCCTGATTCATGTTCAATAATCCAGATGGATAAATCTATCAAGGTTAAGCCAGGTCAAGAACTGTCCTCTGGGTGGGTTCTTCATTATTGAAATGTTTAATCTTTTATCATAAATATTTCTTCAATTTGAGAAGCTGCAAGCAAACGCAGTCCAATAAATATCACCTTCTTATAGTGGATCAACCAGTTTGCTGGTGACATCCAGATCTAGATGTTCACATGCAAAAAGAGGACCATCATCCTAACCACAGATCATTAGTGCCCTGATGGCAGCTTGCTGTTCACAGAGGGCTGAGTGATGCAATGACAGCATTATAACAGGGGAACAATTAGACACGGAGGCCTCCAGTCCTGTTTAACAAGCAGAGAGCCAATTTCATCATTGTATGGGAACATAAAATGATGACAATACATAACACATTATTATCAAGGATGTGAACATCTTTCTCCCTGAAAGAGTGACCGCTGGCTTGCAGATGAGTGTAGACCACAGAGTCCTGACCTGATGATGTTGCTCTTCTGTTCTGGGCCATCCTTCTGGTCAATGGCTGCTTTGATTCCCTGATGTATAACTGTTTAATCTTAGAGATTTGGTTATCACCAACAAATTGGTTGATCCACTATGAGAAAGTGCTGCTTATAAGATTGAGTTTGCTTGCAGCTCCTCAGTCACAGTCCTCCTGGCACTTAACAGCATACACAACCATACTCTGTTAGTTTCAGGGGACTGGATCTTTGGGATAGACCAGTTTTTGCCAAAATGCATTTTAGGGTTTGAAAGCCACTGGAACATTATGTTTAGAAAATAAAATGTCTCAGTTTCTCTGAAACTCCCACAACATACGGAATGACCGCTGGTCATGGTCTGGGTTTGGGGTCCTTCTTTTCACCCGATGGCTGGCTGGAGTCCTGTTTGGGTTTCTTCTCTGCTCTTTGAGTTTGTGGGGACGATGTCCACTCTGTGTTAAAGAGTCCTGATGACTCTTAATTTATTCTCCAGTGGGTGATGGGAGTCAAACTGCAAATATGGTACTGGCCTGTGTGTGTGTGTGGGTTTGCAGTAAACGTTGGAGAACTCACAATCCAAGAATTCAACCTGTCATCTTTAAAATCTTCTCGTGTGAACTTGATATTTTTTTTATCCACAGAGTTGTGATCAGTGAAATGTTGGGTTTCCTGAGATTTAATTTTAACCCAGGTATTATCAACATATCTGAACCAATGACTTGGTGTCCCTGAAACGGATGCCAAGGCTCTCTTTTTTATTTATTTATTTATTTGTTTTATATATACCTTCGTTAGAGATTAGATTTATTGTTCTGGTTAAAGTTTTACTAGGCAATTGCCCAGGGCTAGTCAACAAAACTGCTCTGGGTGCCACAGTTACTGAAAGCCAGCAACTCAGGGACCGGACATCCAGCAATTAAAGTCAATATGTAAAAAAACTAAGTATTACAAGTACAGTGTCTGTTATCTTTTAAATGTTTTTTTTTTTTTTTTTTTTTTTTTTTTTTTTTTTTTTTTTTGTATTGAATCATAAATGCAATAAACAGAACCCAAATCCAGACACACACACACACACCATTTTTGGGAGTGGGCCGGGTGTGTGTGTGCTGAAGTCACAGGCCCATGGGCCGCCAGTTGAACAACCATGCAATAGCCTAGGTTATCAAAACTTTAGCTTGACTTTAGCTTTAACTTGAGAGGCACGTACATCATGACAAGCGGGTTGGACAATTTAAGGGAATTTATTGTTGATTTGTTTTACAGATCAGATCAAATGAACTTACCATGCTCTGTTCAGCAAAATGCCCCACACAGTATGGCTTCCTGCTTCTTCCTTGTGCTAAATGTGAAAGTGAAACTTAAGTGAAAGCAATGACTTGAAAGTGGTCTTCATGCACCCTCTGCTGGATACATTGTACAATTACGACTGGTTTCCAGCATTTTAGGGGTGAAAATTAGAAGTTCTTCAATCGACCCATATTGGGACATTTATCACCGATACCGATAGGTCCCCAAACGTCTCTATTGGCCTAAATTATCGACCCTATCAATATATCAGTCAGGTTCTATTGGAAAGGAGTTGATCCCAATAAGCTGTCATGTATAAAGCCCACATCATATAAGAAGACATTCTTATTCTCAGAAGAGCATCATTAGTTATAACAACAACCAAAAAAACACATCTCTAGTTGTTTGTGTTAGTAGCTTTATTAGCTGACCTCTTAATACGCAGTCACAATAGAGGATGTACAAAGTATCCATGACAAGCTGCAATACCTCTCATTTATTGCTCAATCAATTTCCCTGAAAAGACAAATTTAAGTACCCGGTACATGCCTGCAGGCATGTAGATATATATATAGATTGTGTTTGTGTTCATTGAAAGCGTAGCTTTGACTCTTGACTGTTTGAAACTAGAAGTGGTGGGTTGTCAAAATTTTAAAAAATTCAGACCATTGGCTTTTTTTTTTTTCTTTTGAGAGACCAAATCGTATTTAGCAAATTGTGACTTTGCAGTCACATGTGTGCACTTCATAACTTAGTATTGATCATTTCTGTATTTTAAAGACATAATTCATTTCCTCCAGTTAATAATTTTGACCCTTAAAATTAGTCATTTTTGCCATTTGCTTTGCCTTTGTTACCTTACACATTTATTCTTCAAAATATGTTTTATTAAGCAGACCTTTGATGGTTGTATGAAGAAAAAAAAACAGAGTTATGATTAGGCCTCATTATCTCTTACAGTTATTGTGCATCAGTTTCTTTTCTCTACCAAGTAGAGTGACTGTTGATTAACGTAAGTCATGCCTCACCCTTTATTATTGTCACACACATCATCTAACCACCAAAGAAACACGATGATCACAAAAACGAGAGACTTAAGTTTGCTGTAATAAAAAAATATTAATTTGTAAAACTGCAATTTGTAGTGTTAGACACATTACGTCTTTGACCCAACACAAATTTGAACTGGAAATGATTCATTACCACAATGTTGGTAGTATGTGATTTGTGAGTCCCCAGCCATTGAAAATTATCACAGAGGGCCTTTGTTGTCTTGAATAAATAGAGATATTACTGGGAGACCAGAGTTCATCCCACACCGCCGGCTAGCCACAGGCACACGCTCAGTCTTTGAAAGTGTCTACTACTTGAACGTTTGACTGGAACACCCGAAGTCAAGAGGATTTTGACTAAATATTCTGTTTCAGTTTTCATGACTCTACAGGGAACTGCAAAACATTCAGGGAAAAAGACACACATGATTTTCTCACAAAACATGTTTTGTCAAATGGGTTACTAAACCTCCAGTTTTCTGTGTACTGTGCTGTGCTTTTTTTTTTTTTTTTCTTTTAAACACATTTAGAAATTTTAAATGGTATTTCGCAAAGATCATGTGACAGTTTGATTCTGCAGTCTGGTTAGTTAACAAAACCTCCAAAATAACATCCAATTCATCATCATATCAAAAGGTACAACTTTGCAACTCTAATGCGGTAGTAAAGATAAACCCTATTTTAGTGAAGTAGAGCTGTTGTAACACATCTTCTCCAAAGAAAATTTGCACTGTATCTGCAGCTGTTTAGTTTTGTAAATTTGACAGGGCTAGGGGGGGTTGTACTTCATTTGTGGTGCGTACCACTGCAGGTGCACATTTGGGACTTGAAAACTCCACATCACAGAGGGATCATTTTATTTTTCCTTTCAGAAATGTGAAACTTGGAAATAAATACAGTAACAATCTAGCTGATTTCTGCAGAGTGAATATTTAGTTGCTAGGCAACCGTTTTAGGCATTCAAAAGGAATCCTAAAATAAAAGAGATGGTGGAAGAGGCGGCGGCCGGGTTGGGGTGCGTGTGGCAAAGCAGAAGCATGAGTGGGTCAAAACAGGTTGTAACGACAAAAAGGCAATTTCCCCTAGGTTTTGTTGTTTTGAAAAATTGGCCTACATGCTGGACAGCTGATTACCAAAACAAAACTATTTGATCAGTATGGGTCACCATTAAGTTTTTCTTTTTACTTAGAGTTCTGAGGGTGATAACATTTCTATTGTTCTGTGATTTAAAATAGTAAAACATTGTGTATTTGACTGGTAAAATGTTTTATCTGCTTGTCTACGTAACACAATTTCCTCACAAAAGTCTCCCCCCAGCTACTGTAATTGTTCGTATTATTTCCACACCGTTGTTTTCCTTTGTTCACTCATCATTTTCGACACGTCGTAGCCATTATCTGCTTTTCTCGGCCCCCTGGCAACCAGAGAAGAAGTCCATGACATTGATGCAGAATTTTCTTAACACGATTCCCCATCCAAGTCCATTCTCTTTGTCAGATTGGGAGTTGGGATATTTATAATCTCGAGGCACCAACTAATAGTATTTGCAGAGCCAAATCAGTTTAGAACGTGTTTTTTGTAATGGCTTTCACTGCGTAAGATTGCCTTTGGCCCTGTCTTGAATGGTGGAAGGATGGGTCTAATTTTGGCTAATGGGTGACTCAGCCGCCATCATCCCATGTTCCTTAGTGGGCTGCAGATGGTTGGCGGGCCGTGGGTGCAGGAAAGCCACCGTCACATACCATGGATCAAATCTGACACATGCAGCCAATTCTGGTATTTGTCAAGCCGCATACAGCGAGAGGAGAGGTGGACCTAATGAGACATGCTCAGCTATAGGTGAGCAAAGCACAGAGGAAGAGGTTAATCAGTGGCCAAGCTAATCGAATCATTTGTCATCAGATTAGATTAAAGCATTGAACCGTCCCTCAGGCAGTCACCGAGTGATCGCTGCAGTTTGCAAGCATCAGATAAATGCAAAATCATACGGTGGGATAAGCGACTGCTTGCTTTTGCTTGAACTCAACTTATCTGCACGTGCCTGAAGAGAGATATAATGTTATGAATAGCAACTGGAATACTAGGAGGCATGTTTGGCCCTGCACGCTGCGGGATGTTCAAGGAAGATGAACGGGTGGGTGGGGGCGACACCTAACAATGTGCTGGTTCCCAGTGGGGAGTGTGACGGAGGCCAAGCAGGAGTGCTGCAGTGCTTAGTTTACATTCCACTGAGCTGGCTAAGCTTCACTAACTTCTATTTTTCTTAGACACACACACACACACACACAAACGCTGATATATTTGGGATTTTTCATACACCGTATAGATCCATTGTTCCACTTTGCTCTTCACAAAATTCCCAGATATTCTAAGACTCTCCTTCACGTTTTTTCCTCACATCAACGGCACAGACTGATAGCAAACCGTCTCATCTGTACCACCTCACCCCGCCCCCTTCCGCTGCCAGGTAACCTTGGCAACAGCGTCACTTCACTTCACTGTGATGGAGTGTGGAGGAGGAAGGGAAGGTGCTGGGAGGTTGCAGCACAGAGAGAGGAGTCGGTCCCAGGGGACGATCCTGCCAGTTTACAGGTGTACCGAGCAGCACAGACGTGCTTCAACACCTCCCCCACCCCCACCACCACCTCCAGAGACTTATTATCAGAGGTCAGAGCTCTGGTCTTAGAACTACAGGCCCGGGGTGTGCAACCTGTCAAAGATCAGCAGCATGCCCTGAGTGCATACAGGGCTTGTTGGGTTAGTTAGGAGGCAACAACTGTCTGCTATGGTTTGTTTTTGTGCAAGCCATTTAGGAATCAAAAAGAGCATTAACATCTGTTTGAAGAAATCAAAATCTTCATGCATTGATTTGAACCTGCCAGCTGTTCTAAGAAAATTAAAATCCCCTCAAGTATTTTTTTTTTTCTTAAACGTAGCTGATGTGGTTTGTGCTGAAATGATGCTCCAGTTTTTGAGTGCAGCTCTGTGCACTACCATGTGATGTGTATCAGGGGTGTAACAAGAGCCTGTGAGGATAAAACGTCAAGTTGAAAACTGTTTTACAAACCTTCTAAAAAAAAAAAAAAGCCTCTTAAGTGTGCTATTTTCTTGTTTTAGTTTGTTCTTAGCCTCTTTTTATTATACGTGTGGTTTTTAATGTTTGATATTTTATTTGTTTTATTGCGACATTTCCTGTTTGTGAAGCACTTTGGTCAACATTTTTAATTTTTAAATGTGCTATACAAATACAATCAGCATTGATATTGACATTTCCAAGAATACCATGTCATAAGGTTGCCTAGTGAGATCATCATTAAAGATGTCTCCACAATCTTTAAAGTTTGTGTGACAGCAGCTTAAACAAACCGACAAGGACTGGTGTAGAGTCATGTTCATAACTTTTCTCTTGCTGGCATTAAGACTCTGATGCACAGCTATTTGAAACAGCACAAACTTAATACGATGGTATATCAGCTAGGAAGTGGAGAAAATTTAGGTTTAAGTCCCTCTTTATGATTCAGATTCTGACAGATGTTCATCAGAGCAGATCACAACTGAAATATTTGATCCAAAGCATTATTTTCTTTTCTTCTGCAATAAGGTAAAATATAAGAAGCTGTGTCTGGACTTCTACTTAGGGCTTTTTAAGCTGTTTTGATGGCCAAGGCATTTTTATTAGTAATCAATAAATTGGTGATAAAAAGAAGCACAAATTAATTATATATTCCATTAAATTGTTTGTTCTGACTGATAAAACAGCTTAAAATACAAAAGTTAATTCCATATTTTTTTGCATGAATACTTTGACATAAGAAGTGTGATTAACATAACAAAGCTAAGCAGGTGATCATACTGGATGGCTGGATGGAAAAGTTACCCCTCCATCAGTTTTTTTAATTGTGGCTCCTTGTGTAAATGAGTTAAATCCCCCTGGGTTTAAAGGTTGTATAGCTTTAATGAGAAGTTAGAAGGTCATTTGGAGTTGAAGCATCGTTCTAAGGTCTGAAGAGAAATGTCAGTATGTTGAGTTTGAGGCAAATCAAAAATCTTTAAAATATTAAAACCTTGCCTCATCTCAGGGACTCAGTATCTCATTACCACTAAATATGTATTTAAAGAGTATTTAGGCACAAAAACATATTTCATTGTCTTTATAACTAGAACCTGAAGATCAGCATTTCTTTTCTGTATCTTCAAATGTTGGTTTAGGTTAGGGCTGGACAATATGGCCAAAACTTGTATCACAATACAGGTAGTCCTCGACTTACGAACGGGTTCCGGACTTAAGGACGGTTCGTAACTCGAATCCGCCCTAAGTCGGAGCCGAACGCACATGGCGCCGTAAGTCCGGATTTTCGTCCGTAACTCGAAACCGAAAGCACATGGCAGC
>JARVLU010000179.1:23712372-23722900 GCA_031762415.1 Simpsonichthys santanae | reverse complement strand
TCTTGAAAATGAGTTCTCGTGGCTCAATGAGACTAACCTGGATAAATAAAGGTTAAATGAAAAAAAAAAAAAAAAAGAATCCCTGAACTCTACTGGCATCCCCAGTGTTAAAGTGTACCTTAACAAGATGTTTGCTTACCTCATTTAATATTCCTGCTTGAAGACACCTAATTTTAGCTTCATACCAACATTTGATATTAGGGATGCACGATATTGGATTTTTGTCCGATATGCCAATATGTTAAAACTTTTTTGGCCAATAACCGATAAAGATATTTGATATACTTTCCTTTGTCAGAACATAGCCCTCTTATTTAACCTTATTTGCTACAAAATTTGTGCAACAGCTGTAAGAGCTGGTGACATATATTCAGTAACAGCCATATGCATAGCACTTTAACTTCTATTGAAAAGTGTTAAATGTTATTTATTAGCATTAGTCACCTGTGATGCTGTCTCACCTGTTGAGGCTTGTTCCAGGTTCCTAGCTGCAGTGTGAGAACCTCTGCACCCCTGTGCATGAATGACAGCCTTTTTAAGTTCAAAGTTTTTGTCTATCCATTGTGACGTAAGACTCATGCTAACGGTACTAACACTTGACGTCCAAATGTCTGTGGTAAAACTCACCCAAGTGCTATTGGCTATTAGCTTCTCAATGATGTCGGAAAGGACGGCTTGTAACTCGGGTAAGGCTACGTCGGAAAAATATCTCTGACTGGGGACGATGTAGCGAGGCTCAACATAGTCCAAAAATCTTCGGAATCCGATACCCTCAACAGAAAGAAAAAAAAAAACTTCCACATTGCCGACATTTTGACTTCTTCCTATCCGCTGTGATCAGATCAGTTAGGCGCGCGTGACGTCAGCACTGGCATCCTTGTCACTGTGTTGTCTTACAAAAACAGTGCCTTTTATGTCGGTGAGTTATTTTGATGGAATGTCCGATATTTAACCTTAACGCTAATATCGGTTGATACCGATACAATGCCGATAATATCATGCATCCCTATCCTAAATGATTTCAGGGGGAAATGACAGCAAAAATAAAGTAATTTTCTCTTGGACTTCATATAAATTTATGTGCTGAGAGATCGAACTGAAGAAAACTGAGCAGAGAAAAATAAAATCCTTACCGTTAGATTTGGTGATTTTTGTTTATTGCAGCTGGTCGTTTACTTTCATTTAAATCATGTTTTACCATATCCCTTTACTTTATGTCCCACCACATTACCAGCCCTAGAGAGAACCCAATAATGCAATAACTGGTTGAATGCATCTGTCACTATGTAGCTAGCAAACAGTTTTATCCATCATTCTTATTAGTTAGAATGTTGCAGCAGAACTCTAATGTCTGATGTCTCTGTATTTACGCCACAGTAGAAGCTACCACTCAATGCACATAGCCAGCTGTAAGCACTATTTTTCTTGCTCATAGTACACAAAACAGGCAGTGGTTATGTAGTGGTAGTCTGTGGTGTGGGTTTATTGCTTGTGTGACACAGAGAACCAAAGCGTGGCCGACTTGCTGAATGGCTGCAGCTCTGAAAGCTCAGGAATAATGCAGTGCCAAGAAAGCTCCCTGGGATAGAAATCAGTCCTTCCTGCAACATTTGTGTGGATCCTTCCAGTTTATCATGCACCACTGCCTGTGTTGGCTAAACAATATTAAACGCCATTGTTGTAATTGTGTGTAGGATTGCCCACCATATGAATAGCAAATATGCCTAATCCTATGAAATTATGCAATACCTGCACAACCACGCTGCAATTGAAATGCTATTAAATGTGATTAATAGACCTTTTTTATTGTATGTATTTATTTGCAGCTTTTATTTAAGCCTGCAAAACAAAAGCATTTGTAAATCTGTTTGGTTACGATGGGGAGGGAGTTAGTGTACCTGCCTGCCTCAATCACGTTCTCTTTCATGGCTTTCCTGTTCTCATCGCTGCATCCTTTCAGCTTTTTATTTTTATCCTATTGCTTCATTTGACTTGTGCCCTCCTGGGCTCTCTCTTCTTATCTCATACTTTCCCCCTGCCTTCGCTCTCTCATTTTCTTGCCTTTCATGTGTCCTTTTCCTCGTTTTAATGTATTTTTTTTCCTCTGATTCATGTGTGCCTGTCTGTGTTCGAAAAAGACTGCCTCCTATGCATCTATATATGCCATATGGCCACTTGCACCCAACAGGCAACTCACTGCAGGCCTTTTAGCATTCTGAGTTGTTTTTTCTTGTATCCTGCAATTCACAGAAGCAGCAGTTTCTAATGACGATAACTAGATTGGCATAGTTAATGTTGGTCTTTTGAGTACTTGGCTACGCCTGTGGTCATGCCTGCTGTGGTAACAGTGCAAGCAAGTACATTCCTTGGGGTGCTGGACTACAAAGGGGATGCTAAAGCCTTGGATTAATAAATGGATGTATACTGAATATCAAACTAATTAAGTGGAATGTTTGCCTCTACAGTTGCAGTGTTTTAATGTCGGGAATACTGATTTCTTGCAGGAGTAAAAATGCTCAAGTACTTGGATAGTAGAAAACCTTACACCTTAAAGACACTCATTTTGTTAAAAAGGCTTTATCTATTCTATGCCATGTCATATAAATCATTTGTCTTTTACTTTGGATTGTTTATATTTACTTGGGAAATTATCTTTTCTAGTACTTATTGTCTCAAACTAATAAAATTCCAATTCCCTCATATATACTAACATGAAGAGCCCACTTTCTGTTAAGTGCTTCCCCGGAGATCTGAGACATTTATAGACCAAAGGAAGATGCATGCTATATGTGTCTGTGACAGGGTATTTCTGTCAAGAAAACGTATTGCTCGGGGGGTAACATCAAAGATAGCAATGGAGTCATTATGGGACTCGCTCATTTTCTTCCTGCAAATGCAAAACGTGGAAAAACAAAACATTACAAGAAAATCCACATTGACACAAACATAACACACAGAGATGTATGCCTCTATTATTTGCTTTACCACATCGGTACTGGTTCTGGTGTGTGTCTAAAAAAAATGGTAAAGGAATGTGGAAGATAAAACAAGTTATAGGAAAATTAAATGTACATACGCTAACGTCTGGAAATATTTCAACAGTCACTTTATTTCTTACCTGAACATACTTTAAATTTTAAATTCATGTTGTAAAAAGTGCAGCTTAAATGGTGTAAAATCCTTGAAAGAAATGGTTTAAAAATCACAGCACAGATGGACATCTTTTTAAGGGGCTCTGCTTTACTTTGAAATATGAATTCAACTATTAATAATGTCAGTACTTTTATTGTTTTATCTTTTAGAGAGTTTTGGTTATGTGTCTACATGTGAAAGGGAAATTCTTCCACATGGAAAGTGTCTTATTATCCATTATGCTGTCATAGATGTTCAGGGCTTTTACTTGTCAAGCTCAAGTCCAGTGTTGAGTCTCTGCCCTCACTACCCATTTCCGTCAGTATGGTAAAAGCAGTAAAAATCTCCTGTCATATTTTATGGACAGAGGAGATTAGAACCAATGCAGACTGGCTCTAATGGAAGTCTGAACTCAAAAAGAGCAAACCAGTCCTCTTGTATCGCTATGGGCAGTTGATCAAAGAGCTAATTTGTCAAAGAAAGTACAGTCCTTTGTGCTTCTTTGTAGATATATTCCTGTCTTCTGTGTAAGTCAGCACAGCAGGAGAAACATAATGTTCCCTGACATGTAAGGACCGGAACCAGGGATCCCTAAGTTCATAACTTGGTATCAAATGTATAATGAATGGAGAGGCTCTTGTGTTTTGTCTGCATCATGTCACTCTCGGATCTCCAGTTTCATAGCCTCGTATGAAACATTTATTAAGCCCCACTATACATAAAGTACAAACATTCAGTTTCAGTGCATACCCATAAACTTAAATTGATGTTGCATACAGATAACATATGCATAGTTTTTGGAGTTGAGATGCGTTTGAGAGCGGGTTTGTGATCTAATTAGGTGGTGGCGAGAGGAAGACGTACTCCATATCTGTGCATCTATGCCAAGAAGTTCAGACCTCAAAATATGCCCATTCCCCCTCAAGTGAATCATGCCAATTTTGTTATATAAGCAAAGACCAGTCTGGGAATATTTTTTTCTGTTCAATATTTAATGCTTCTGCAGATTTATATTTTGTTCGTGCTCCAGCACACACACTTGGATTTCAGCCTCTGTTTTCTGTCCTTGTTTTTAACGGGTTTTTTTTGTGTTTGGCCTTTTGGTGAAAGGCCATTTTTAACGAGTCATTATGCCAATTATTTAGAAGCGTCTTATGGAGACTGTTTTCACAGTTGCATTACAGCCTGTTTGTAGCAGCTACAAAAGCCACGTTCGTCTGACAGCACAGGCCTCAAACTTGGTGTTTTTTTTTTTTTTTTTTTTTTTTTTTTTTTTTTTTTTTTTTTTTTTTTTTTTTTTTTTTATCTAACCCAAGGATTTTACAAATGCATAAAACTAACTCAGCCCAGGGTTTAGGACTGAAAGAAAGCGAAGGTTGTGTCTGCCAGGCATATCCCTTCTGCTGAGATGTGATTAGAGGAGCTTTTTGTGTGTGTTTGAGAGTGTGAATACAGTTAATTATTGTTGATCTATTTGGATCCACGTTAGTTGACATTGTCAGACCATCTTTTTCTGTTTGCTCAGAAGTTGGCATTTTGTAAGGGAATGCGTGTACATCTGTACGCTTGCATGGGCTTATTTACATGTGCAGGTTGACACCATGTACATGTATGATTTTACATGGTAGCAGCTGGCCTTTAATAGTGTATAGGTCTGCCAGGTAATGGGGTCTTTTTGCTGTCCAAAGGCATGACCTTCATAATCAGCTGTGTTCAGCTCTCTGCTTGGGGCTGTTTCCAAGCAGGAGTCAACCCTTGAGGGGCTGATTTTAGTCCACAAGTCACCCCTTCCCCAAACCCCTCCAGTCCAGGGCTCTACCTCTCATCCTCCTGGCTCTGTTTAACCTGATAAACAGCTTACTTTGGCCTTTAAGCAAGAGCAGGTAAAGTGTAGCTGCCATTCACAGGAGCTAGACTCTAAGCTTGATGTTAGACAGGACCATAGCCAGGAAGAGAGCCACATAGAGAGCTTGCTCATTTCTTTAAACTCCAAATACTTATCACCAAAGTTCATGCTCAATAATCTAGGTAAAAATCCAGCAGTGTTCAGTCAGGTCATCTGGACGGTTTCTGTTTTTGCTGAGACGTTTCATCCTTCATCCAAAGGACTTCTTCACTCTGAGGAGCCACCAAACAAAACTGATTCCCACAAACAGCACCCTCCATAGTGGGGGGGGGGGGGGGCACTATTTGCTTGTGCTAAGATGACCTCCGGGGCCTACCCTCTCCCCCTTCAACTCCTCTGAGACAGTCATGCCAAAGTGGTTTAAAACACCGAAGCTCATGCTCAGTTATACAGGTAATAATCCAACAATGTTCAATCAGATCATCTGGATGGTTTCTTTTTTACTGAGATGTTTCTTCCTTCATCCAAAGGACTTCTTCAGTCTGAGGAGCCACCAAACAAAACTGATTCCCACAAACCGCATACTCCATAGTGGAGTAAGCTGTTAAATACTATGCTAAATATAAATATGCTACTAAGTACTTGCCAGTTTCTTACCTGGTATTAAAACAGGTATCCAGATAGCAAGTTGCAAATACAAATTTTAAGCCCAAACAATTTGAAAGAAGTTAAGTGAGTTCTATTTCCACAAACCCAAAATCATTCATTTTCCACAATACATTTCACATTTAATTTTGTTTTTAGACCTTGAAATTTTCTCCCAAGTATTCACAATCAGAAAAACATAAAACTCGTGCATTTTAACTTCAAGACCACTTCAAGACCACCTTCACATCATTTGCATTTTGCCATTTGAGTCACACTAAACATTTAGTCTGCTCACCAAACAGAAATACTCATGATAATTGACGACTTGTTTTAGCCATCAACAAATAATCTAACTTCAACTTTAAGTACAACTCCAGTAGCTTTCAAGCTTCCCATTGTAAATTAGTCTTAAAGTACTTGGCTATGGTTGCATTGGTCAGAACACCACAGCCAGTAATGTCCATGTTTTACTCTGGTGAAGATTCTCAGTCATCCAGGACATGGTAAATCCATGTTTTAGATCCGAACCTGTTTCTTGAGTGTCTTATTCCCCTCCTTCTCTTCATTGACCCGTCTAGGTGAGGCTCATGATAAGGACGTTCAAGTTGTGGAGTTGCCCATCGTCGACAGTCTCCACCCTCGACCCCCTTACTTACCACTGGCGGTCCCCGAGGACTTGGCTCCGCGTCTTCAACGTCTGCATGGTGACCCGTCTGTCTGGTGGGTGTCCCAGTTCGTGAAGTACCTGGTGCGCCCTCAGGCGTGGCTCGAGAAGGAGATCCAGCAGACTACTGCCAAACTGGGCTTCAAACATCCCATCATTGGGTAAGAACACTGAGCTCTCTCTTTTTTTCTAGGTGGACTTGCATTTTTTTTGTTTTCATGTGGGGATAAAAGTGCTTATCATATTTAATGAGACTTGTTTTCATGGTATTCTTCTCAAATAAAGGTTAGAGTTCTTTGACGGTAAAATACAGAAAGGAGTAAAGAAAATGCTAATGTAGCCTTAAGGCCTGTGGTGGAAAGCAAACTCTGCTTTTGGTTAGGTTAATACAAGGTCAGTCTAATAGTATTAAAATACCTTGATTTGATAGAAACCTTTAGTTTGGGTTTTTTACATCTTTATTTCTTGGTGCAAGGTTTTATTTTTTACCCTTCTTACAGTTTGTTTCTAGAAATGAACCAGTTTAAAGACATTTCCTCACTTTGCACTCGCTGAAGTATTTCTTTCTGCGGTTTTTTCAGCCTGTCTTGTTTTTGTTCTATATTTTTAATAAATACTTGATCCATTTTTGTATGAAAAGAATGCTAAAGGCAGATTCAGAAGAGGTGAAATTCAATTTGACAAAGAAATTGAACCTTTGATAATGCCTGAAAAGTAGCAGTTTGGTCGTTGCTTTTCATCTTTAATAGCCTTGTCAAAAAAATTGTCAACAAATCTCCTAAAAAGCACCAACATGACAACACATTTGTCATTCTGTGCTATTATTAGACTGATACCTTCTAGTCAATGTTGTTTATTCTGTTTTGTCACTGACCTCCACTATCATCTAGAAACTCATACACAGTGTAGACCTGCATCAGTTTCACACAGTTTATTTTAAAGTGGCCTCACTTGCACGTTCATGCTTTATTAAATAATGCTTAGAAGTATTATGCAGTAAAATAGTTCCTGATACATTCAGTATTTGCTCTTTCACTTCACTTTCTAGTTTGACCAGAAACATTTTTTGACCAATCATATCAGGTTATTTAAATGTTTTTTTTACTCATTAAACAGGAATTATTTTCATAATTATTTACAAACATGCACACATCCTGACATATCTTTTACAACCCCAGTTCCAAAAAAGTTCAGATTTTGTGTAAAATGTAAATAAAATCAAAATGATTTGCAAATTTCAGAAACCCATGTTTTTTTCACAGTGGAACACAATAAACTAATCAAGTGGTGAAACTAAAATATTGTACTTTTTGTTTTTGTTAAAGTAATTTTCAATTTGATGGTAGCAACCACCCCAAAAAGACGTTTGAGTTTCTGGATGGCTTCTTATGTGCACGATAGAGCTTTAAACTGTGTTTCTGGTGTAAACCGTTCACAGACAATCATTTGTGGAAGTGTTCCTGAGCTAAGGCGGTACGGTGGCACCGTTAGGCCTATCGTGATAAACAATAAATCAATTAATCGCATGATAAATTAAAATTATCAACCTCATTTTCATTTATCAGATTTATTGTTTCTTCATGTCTTCTACTTAAGACACTGGATGACAAAAGGCTCAACTCCGGTGCTCTTTACTGACCCTTCCCTTTCTCTGTCTCTTTAAAATCTGTTTTAACCATCCAAATTTGTGTTTTTGTATTGTTAAAAGCAGCTAAAGTGAGAAGCTAAGCTACGAGCTGAGCTAGCAGACCGATATCGGGAAAAAAAAAACGTCTGTCTTAAAGCTTCTAAATTCACAGTTTATACCTGTGCCTTCTTCTAAAAAGTTGTTTTTCTCTGCAGAAAGAAGCTGAGAACTTGTTTACTGATTTTTTTAATTAAAAGCTTTGACTGTAAAATGCTATGCTAAAGATCTCAGACCACACAGAGCGTCCGTCATTTTGAGAACCAAAAAAAAAACGAAGAAAAGACAACCCACGTCACGTCAAGGGGCCTCCCTCCCATTTTTCTTTGAAAGAGACGCTGCTCGCTCCCTCACTATCCATCCTTCGGTTCAAACAGTCTTATACTGCCATCCAGTGGTCGGAAAAAGTTACTACACTACACATAAAATTTAACCAACGTCAAATTTTAAACAATATTATTGTTTATCGCAATTATTTTTGAGACAGTCGCCCAGCAGAATTTGTTATCGTGACAGGCCTAGGCACCGTTGGTAGAGCTACTGCCTCTCAGCGAGAAGGTCGCTGAATTGAATCCCAACAGGGGGCCTTTCTGGGTGGCATCTGCATGTTCTCTCTGTGCATGCATAGGTTTTCTCCGGGTACTCCGGTTTTCTCCCACAGACCAAAAACATGCATGTTAGGCTGATTGGTAACTCTAAATTGTCCCTAGGTGTTAGTGAGAGTGTGAATAGTTGGTTGTCTCGTTTGTCTCTATGTGGCCTTGTGATGGACTGGAAACAGGGTGTCCTCCGCCTCTCACACAGTGACTGCTGGACATGGGCACCAGTGACCCCTGTGACCTGAAAAGGAAGAAGCGGGTAAAGATAATGGATGAATGGATGGTTCCTGAGCCCGTGTAATGATGGCCAGAACATAATCAGACCTGTTTTAATGCAGGGCCAGAAGATCATGAACATCCAGTGGTGACTTTCATCCTTGTCCTTTAAATTGAAATTTTCCTTCAGATTTAACAAATTGTTTAATGATATAAATAAATAACTGTAAGTGGTGGAATATTCAGTGTTTGCAGTTTTGTGGAACATTATTCTAAAATTGTCACCCTATTTGGACACATGTTTTGCAGACTGAAGAACATCTGCCCATCTTTACATCTGAGAGTTTCAGCCTCTATAAAACATTATATTTACACCCTGTACTTTTACTAACTGATGCCCAGTAACCTAGTTAGTTGTAAATGCTCTTCTAGTGTTTCTTTATTCATAGCACTTAATTTTACAACCTTTTATTGAAAATGATTTTTTTTTTCCCAAAATGTGTTGCTGCCATCAAACTAATTTTTTTTCCTAAAATTTTGAGTTGTTGTCCTACATTGAATGTTTACAATGTTCCCTTTTCAGAAAAACAAGTTTATAATATTTGCTCTTTGTTTTACATTTAAACACAAAGCTCCAGTTAGAGTGTGAGTTAAAGTTGTATATGAAAGTTCTTTACTGTAAATTAAGGATTTAATAAGGCTTTAAAATCAGTTCAGTTTTATAAACACATCTTATCAAGTCATTGTGAGCAAGTGTGTTCTGGTGGAGTTTACAACATAGTTATCTTTATTGACCGTGGTTTTGCTCAAAGTAGCCATTAACTTGTCAGTTCAGGCCTAATTGAACTACTTTGCAAACAGAAATTCCTCAAAGAGCCATCTACAACAAGAAACACATTCATCATAATCCTTCACAGAATCCCACATCCTAATAATTCACCCTTTTTGTGATCAAATTATCTGTGGTCATCTAATGCTGACTTTTAACCAATCAACATTCAACCTAAACATCCTGTCATCTCCAAATACTGATTGCTGTCAGATTTTTGGAGAACTTCCCGTAAACGTGTCTGTGTTGACAGAATTCCCACAAACTATTCCTTTAAGTGTAGGACGCTTAAAGAGTTCCTTCATGCAGGGCCCGAGCAGAGGTTGGACCTAGAAGCAGACAGACGCAAGAGGATTACCATAATTTCCAGCCTATTGAGTGCACCTGAATATAAACTGCACCCACTAAATTTAAATAGAACAAAATTGTACATGTGTAAGCCACACTTGTGTATAAGCTGGGAGTGTCCACATTGTAACATGAGATATTTACACAGAAAGTTTTTTTTTTTTTTTTTTTTTTTTTTTTTTTTTTTTTTTTTTTTTATTTTTAATTAAATACATACCAGTAACATACACAAATATGCGCAGTATTTTTATTTTATTTTTTTTCTCTGAACAGTGCCTGTAACAGTGGACCAATGAAACTTGGTTTCATTGGTCCACTGGACGATTGATATAACCATACCGGTTTCATCGGACCAATGAAATTACCGACCAGGTCAAAGTTTCATTGGTCCATTGGTACCTGTTTGGTAATTTCAGGGTTCAAATTGTGTGAAAAAAGTAGAGGCTTATAATATGGAAATTACGGTAAGTAAAATAAAATGTATTTATTTAAACAAAGAAAACAAAGGGCTGACGTTGCAGTAACTACCTGTACAAAAAATACAGAAAGCACAAGAATGAGA
>JARVLU010000179.1:23640527-23659085 GCA_031762415.1 Simpsonichthys santanae | reverse complement strand
CCTGATGCATGCTCAATAATCCAGGTAGAAAAATCTAAAAAAGCTAAGTCTGGTCCTCTGGACATTCAAAAAATTTTGAATGACCAGACTTAGCTTTTTTAAATGTAGATTGTGGACCTGGACGTGTACTTCACAGTATAGCACAGTACAAGTGCTTTAAAGTGTTAAAATATTTGCACAGATTCTGAACAATAGTGATCAAAGCCACAATTTAAAGACAATACAGCATCTTACTGGATGCAAAATATAAAGAAATGGCCAGTGACTTTAAACCTTTGCACAGCACTGAATATGTTTGTAAAATGCAGTTTATTTCTTGTTTCAAATTACAGTAAAATTTAAGAAAATAAAGAAGTTTAGAAATATTCAAACACTTATCCTAAGTCAAAATCAGAGCTTCTAAATTCAATTACACAGTAAAATATTAAAGTTGTTGCTGTCATCCCACTGAGAGGGGGACGGGGGCAGAGAGGTGATTGTGTGTGTGTGTGTGTGTGGGGGGGGGACACACTCACAGTGTCACAGCAGGCTGGGTCCAGCATGGCAGCAGGAGTGCTGAGCAGGCTGAGGAGCTGGGCGCTCCGCCACTGCTCTGCAGGCAGGTTCCTGCGTGGGTACACCATCCTCAGAGAGAGCAACGCTGCTGTCACAGACTGAGGTCAGGACAAAAGAACAGCGAGAGTCCATTTTTCTTATTAAAAAACAAGTTCAGGGAAGATGATACTAAAAGATGGCAAAACGCAACATCGTCATGTGAATACACTTTATGCTGTGTACAAAATGTACTACTGTGTTACCAACCAGCGCTGCACATGATGCTGTTAGTTGTTGCCAGGCAACAATTAATGTACTGCTGTATGTTCAACTTTCCAACAGTTTGTCAACAGATGTTTCAAAATAATTTGTACAGCAGCTACAGTGTGTGAAAGATGAAACCTATGTTCAGTTTACTTTACTATTGTTGCAGCCACAGTCTTATCTAACTGCAAAAAGCCACAAAAACACAAGAACACAACAGAAAAAATGCAAAACCACTCATCCAAATATAACAGAAATCATACTAAAATGTCCAGGTCAGGTCCGTGAAAAATGTGCATTTTTTTTATTATAATGGTCTGTAAAAAATGTGTGGGCATATATAAAATGTAAAGTCTACTAGGAATAATAATAAACTCCCTATCCTAAATAGTGCTTAAAATCCTGAATTGTTACACATTTTACTGTGAGTTCAATATACCCTTGTATGAGGGCCAAACTCCTCTGTGAGCTTCTTCCAGGGGTGCTCGTACTCCACAAACATCTGCCCCAGCCGAGGGTAGGAGGGGTCGCTGCAGATAATGTTATGGTATAAAATTAAACTGTATAAAAATTATCAATAAAACGGGGTGAGGGAATAAACATGACATTATGCAGTAACATTACTACATTACATTTATTATGCTCTCCTCTTTTAAAAGTTCGTTACTGAACATTCATTAGTACAAAATCAATGCTTTAAGTTTTACGATGCCTGCCACTGTTTGTAATGTTCACAATGCTTTTTAAAATCTAATTATAGTATGGTTAGATTTGTTAATTTATGCTGTTTGTGTTGTGTCTTCTGCTTTTATTATTGCTGTTTTATGTCCAGCTCTGTTGCTGCCTCTTAAACAGGTCATCATTGCAAATGAGAAGTGGTTCTCAACTGACTTACCTGTCAAAGTAAAGGCTAAATAAAACTAGCTTTACTAAGAAAAAACTTTTTGAACTGTGTTTTTTAGGCATTTTAGAAATTCATTAAACTTACACAGCGTCCAACTGGACGGTTGAAAAAGGAAAACCGAGGCTCTTCAATCTAAAACGGCAGGCTGTGTGTGGCCTTTCTCAAGTAAAATTAGATTTGCACACCAAGCGTAGTGTGTATGTGTTTTGGGCTCATTACCCAAGTTCCAAATTAGGGTAAACTTCCTGTCATGTTGGGCTGTTTAAACAAATAATAAATAAACTGAAAAACCCACACTTGGTGTAAATGGAACTGAGTTGTTGAGGATTATAATAAATGATGATGGTCAGATTATATGTAATGACGAAGGCTCCCAATGTTGATGTTATATTTTAGTTTTTTTAAAATAAGATAAGATAATATAATATACGATACAATAAGATAAGATAAGATAAGATGAGATGAGATGTGGTCAAGTTTATTGTCTACCACAATTGTGGCAGAACTTATCCTTTGACATGCACTACATTTATCAGACGCACACAAGAACAACCGAGAAATAAATGTTAAAAAAAAAAAAAAAAAAAAAAAAAGAAGTTTTATTTTCTATGCAGTTCAATTAAAATGAATTCAATTGAAATGAATCTTATTACTTGTGGAAAGTAGATTCCCATACAACAAATTCACAGTCATGAAACAATTTCTTGCAGCTAAGCATAATCAGTCTTATGGATTTATTATTTCAACCATTTCACTTAAGTTTGAGGCCAAACATTTTAAAATATTCTTGTGAATAATTTCCATACAAATACTTGTTTGGTGGCAGCTGTGACTGAGTGGTTAGAGCAGTTGCCCTCCAGTGCAAGAGTTATGGATTTGAGTCCACCAGCAGTCACATCCCAAAGTGTCCCTGGGCAAGACACTGAATCCCTCATTGTCTCCAATGCGTGTCCCGTCAGTGTATGAATGTGATAAAGCACTGATTATTCTTTGTAAATATCTAGTAGGGTGATGTATGCTCAATAATCCAGGTAGAAAAATCTAAAAAAAAGTTATGTCTGGTCCTCTTGACATTCTAGTAGAATGCTGTATGAATGGGTAAATGAGGGAACATATTGTGTTGTAAAGTGCTTTGAGTATCTTGATAAGATAGAAAGGTGCTGTATAAGTACAGTCCATTTACCATTTCCCATTTAATTCCACCTCATGTATCACATGTGTTGTGAATGACAATAAGAATCTTGAAACTTGTTTCTGTGTTTAAGCATATGTCACATTTTTGTAGAGTTTAGTAAAGAAAACAACTTAAATTAAATTAGAAAATCTAATACAGGAGGCTAAAATACTATTTACTGCACCACTATTGCTTTAGTTGTCAATGTGTTCTGTCAAGAACAAGACAGTTTTACTGAACAAATACATAATTTCAGTGATTAAATCAGGGATGCAACTAAAACTAACGGTTCAGCCTTATAAAACCACTTTATGTTTTACTAATAATATACCGTATTTTTCGCTGTATAAGTTATGTTTTTTTGCATAATTTGCATGTCCTGCAACTTATAGGCCAAAGCGCTATATTTATGGATTTTTTTCCCCCATATTTATAAACCAATTTTTGATTGAGATATGACTGTTTTCATTCATTCTGACTGAAAAAAATTGAACAGTACCATTTTCAGCCACTAGATGGCAGTCGAGTAGAAAGGCATGCTGCTGTATCATGTAACAGGTAAAAGTAGATATTAATGACACAGTCCGTTTGCCTGGAGCAACCGAATCAGCTTCATTTCAGAGCGCCACCCCGTCAAAATGCAACTGATTTGACCGTCAAAGTGCATTTATTAGGTAAAAGTTCAACTAGAAACACCTCTACTATAAAGTCAAGCTAATAAATAATTGTTTTAAAGTGGTTGTTATATTTCGAATCAATGGCCCGAGTTGCTCTTTGCGTGTTCATGTTTCCATCAGCTTTTGACATGCAGCTGATTTGACCGTCAAAGTGCATTTTTTTTAAGCAAAAGTTAGACCGAGACAAATCTTTACTATAATTTTGAGCAATCACATAATTGTTTTTAAGTGTTAATCTTGTTAAATTCTTGTTAAAGTGCTCCTGTGCACGCTCCCACAGCCGCCATTTGGAAGCCCATCAATTTTTGGCAGAACACCAGCCCACATTTCTGGGTTGTCAGCGGTGATGAGTAACAAACACGATGCGTCAGCGGTGACACATAATAGATGTGACGACAGATTTGGACTGATGTGACCTATAGGGCAGTGTGACATGTACAGCGGAAAATTTGGTACATTCTTTGCTTAACACCATCAACACATTATAAGTAACATCTCTTGCAAGAGCAAACAGCACATACTGTCATGTTTAAAAGGACATCAGACTCATCGATTATGAAACTACCATATTACCGTATTCACCAGCACATATTACCGTACTTTCTTACCTGCATCCGTTGGTCATCTCATGAGCACAGTTAAACATTCCCACCAAAGTCTTCTTATCACTGATGCGAGCAAGTGTGATGATGACAGACGCGTAGGTGACGATCAGGTCCAAGTAGTTTTTGGTGAAGTCAAAATTGAAAGCCTGCAATTGAAATGTGAGTTAATATAGCTGCAGCCAACTTACAAACACAACAGGTGCACTTTTTGTTACATTCAGACCAGAATAATGATTGTTTTTATTAATTTGGTTTAAAAAAAGCAAAAAACAGAGAAGTTCAAATTTAGTTTATAATAAAAATAAAATGACAGCTATTATGAGACATAATAATACAATCTTGAATTATTATACATTTTACCGTCAGTAAAATGTGAGTTCCCATAGGTCTTATGGGATTTTAGTGTAAGCAATATAAATGTTAAATCACAATCACTTCAAATAAAAGTAAAATTAAAAATGATAGATTTTCAGATTATCAGAATTATGAGTTTTACTTTATGTACAAAAAAGGTAAAAGTAACTAAAACATGCACTTACAATATCAAAGAAGCACTGAGAGGCATCTATAGTGTTCAGTAACTCATACACGTGGTCCTGGAAGGAGAACGAGTTATATTTGAGAACAAAAACAGAAAATGAGCAGTATTGTAATCTTGCTTCATTTTATTAGCTTCCTTGATAATCCATTTGTGAATAAGTTATTTTCAAACTTTCAAAGAATGTCTTGGCCTGTCTGTCACATCAGGAAGATGTGAAAGAAGACATAAACATTTGTAACACTCTCACCATACAACTGGAATGGGATTTTTTTTTTTTCATAGAAAATGTCACAGAAGCCCATATGCACTGTCATAAAAAAATATACAATGAATACTGACCAGAGACAGTGGAAAAAAATGACAATTATGATTATTGCAGTTTTTTCCTATATGCCACTTTTTACCATCATACAGTAAGCTTTATGTTTCAGCAACATGATCACAACTGTTTCCAAAGCATGCCCAAAGAGGTGTCTCTAAAATGTAACACTACAAATTTAGACAAATACAAGGAAAAAAAAAAGGAAGAAAAAATTATACCCGAAACTCTATGACATCCAGAAAAGAGTCGTAGTATCTGCTTGTGGCACTGAGCACCTCAGATTTCTGTCGCTGGATGCTCATCAGATTTTGCTGCAATGAAAAAGAATTAATAAACAATAGAACAAATGAATAACCGAGATGGTTATGTCCATTTAGCACACACTGTAGTTGGGTCAGTCAAAGGGAGAAAAAAAGCAAGTAAAGAGAATGCATGTACAGTATGTATGCTTGGATGGATGTTTTGATGGATGAATGAATGGATGGATGGATGGATGGATGTACAGATGCATGTACAGTATGTATGTTTGTATGTATAGATGGATGGTTGGATGGATGTAGGGATGTATGGTTGTAGGGATGGATGGATTGGTGAACAGATGGATGGATGATGAATGGATGGATAATGTATGTAGGGATGGATTGATGTAAGGGTGGCTGTAGGGATGGATAGATTGATGGACAGATGGATGGATGGATAATGTATGTAGGGATGGATGGATGGATGGATGGACAGATGGATGGATGATGGATGGATAATGTATGTTGGGATGGATTGATGTATGGATAGCTGTAAGGATGGATGGATGGATGGATGGATGGATGGATGGATGGATGGATAGAAAAGAGTAAGAGTGATGCACACTTTCATGTCAAAGTCTTCAGTCACACCAGAAAAGTCAATAGATTTGTCAGTCACTTTTAAAAAAAAGGTTTCTAGAGCGGTATTAATATTTACTGAATAAATTGCTCAGTTGCCAACACTGATGTACATTTTTAACCCCTACCCTTCCCTGTGTGCCTGTGTGAGCAGTAGACATCCAACATGAATCTTAACCTAATAAAACACAAGTATAATGAGCATGTGCACACTAAAACAAATAAAGTGCCAATTTAAAGTTCAAACTGCTAATATATTGCACAAATAGTGGATATGAGTATTTTAGGGGGGAGATTGTTGTAATGTCCAATATTACTGCTGGTCCCACTGTAATCAGTAAGATAAACCAGTAATGTTGTATACAAGCCATTCTTTTAAAATAAATAATTTTATATCATTTTTACTTTTATTTAATTTGTTGAGCTAGCTTGCTCTTATTACATGAGTTTGGCCATGAGACAGTAGCCACGGCTATTGGACTGTAGATATAGGAATTCAAAATCAATTACTTACCACTGATTATTGATTTACAAATATGTATTCAGGATTTAATGTATGTAGTAAATATTAATTTTGCTCCTCAAAATATTTGATGTAGAACATGATACTGGTTGTAATTAATATCTAGTTGTTCTAGTTATTTTACCCTAAATTTTACCCTTTTCCCCCCTCTCACAATTTTGCTGTAAAATATTGAGCTGCTGCCTCCACTGCAGTTCAACTGTGCTGATAAACATCAGTGAGTAGGATTTATTTTTGTGAAGGCATTGACTAATCTCCTAATAATGAGGTCCATCTGCAGCAGTGACAATAAGCACAGCAACCTTCACTTTAATACACAATCTTGGTGGACACAGACAGCATCATATTGCCAGACTAATCCACTGCCCGATGTCACGGCATACTAAATCTAATTCAACATTTCATTTGGAGCTCAGATATTGTTGTTGCCAGTACACCTGTTGATTGCTGCCACTGCTCTCCCCATGGACCTGCCTGTTGCTACACACATGCACACTACCATTCTGCCCGCTCTCCCCTAAATGGTTTCTCCCACATAGTTTCCATAGAAACGGTCCAGTTTCTGTGATCTGTTGTTTTGCCACAGAGATAGACTGGCTAATTTTTTTTTAGAATGAGGGTCTTTGATGATAAAGAAAGCTAGGTTGGAAGATTTACATAATGAATGGATGCCATGCTAGATCAGTCACTAACCAGAGCTGATGATTGCTTTTTGATGAATTTATTTCCTCCATGTCCTTAGGAACCTCAGCTGCAGAGGTTCATTGTGTGCAAAAGAGCAACACATTCATCTGTTTAGATATCTGTTTTTGTGTCCAAATTTAACCTTAACATTGCAGTCACACCACTCATAACACAAGGGCAAATGTTACATGAATCCCAAGAGAGAATGGCCTTGTTAAAGTAGTAGTTCAGATTATTTGAATTGGGGTTTTGTGCAAAAGTTATCGTTATTCTTTCTGTTGTAAATTGCTTTTGAGCGACCTGTTTGGAGAAATAAGCTAAGTGACCATTGAATTGACAAGGTAACAACTTGTTCAAGCAAGGCCAAGGCTGAAGTGGATTACAGTCATTCTAAAGCAACTCTAGTCTCAAAGATTCATAATGATTCATGAAAATATGATAAAGTTTTACATCGCTGTCAGTTTTGCATTGTGGCATTTACTCAGAATTCTGTTTATTTGTAAGTTCAAATAATTGCTGCATCAACAAGTTGTTGCATTTCCAGCAGATAATTCATAATACAACCATGTTTTGTTTTAAAAAAAAAAGTTGTTTTTGTTTGTTATACTTTTTTTTTCTGATATTGTTTTAAAATTGCATGGATCTACTTTTGTCTTGACCCCGCTTGGAGTAGCCGTTGGCTCATCAGACCACTCAGAATTCACTTCTATTTGTTTTTAATTGAGGCATTTTGAACACCTATATACAAGTAAGATATGTATTGTTCTTAAACTTTTCACTGATCCCTCCTTCTCTGGGGGGATCTGGAGTATCGCTTCAAGAACCAGTTTTCTTGTAAAATAATGTAAAGTTGTTGTTTAAACCCTCTTTTACCTTGTCTCAGGAATGAAAGTCCTTCTCACAAGCATGTTTTTTCATTTATCTGTCCCCTGCCGAGCATAAATGCAATATTTAAGTGCTAGGTGAACATGTGTACATATATATGTCTGTGTTTGGGCTGGGCGATGTCAAGGGAATTGGAGAATTTTATCACATCCCAACAGATGTGTGTACTATTGATTCATGCCTGTTTTGTGAGCAATGCTCCAGGGCCCCCAGGGAGGAACATAAAACCCTTTATCAAAGCGACCGCCCCTTGTTTTTTTTTTTTTTTTTTTTTTTTTTTTTTTTTTTTTTTTTGTGTGTTTTTTTACAAACTCACGCACCACATTCTCTTTGGGGGTGTATGTGTGTGTGTGTAAACAATGGATGCATTTGTGCATTTCTCTAGGAAGGTTGTACAAAAATGAGTAAGTCCTCATGAAACCATTCTATCACTCAGTGAAAGTGCATACTTCCTTCAGATGAAAATGGTTGATTCCTCCTGTGGTGAAAGCAACCTTATAAATAAACAAAATAAGGTTGGTGGTTGTCTTCTCAGGGCACAAAAATAATGCTTCTGTAGTTGGGGTGTGTTGAAAGCACATCAAATAGGTAGAGAGTGTGTTTTAGCTTGGTGGGTGCTCACTTCAACAAAAACCTGTTTCCTTTCTTGTACTCAGGAGGCTGAAACCATGACTTCTAATGTGAAGTGGTGCCATTGTGATCGGATCAGTCTCAGAGGAATCATCTTCACTGTCTTGTGTTTTCTGCATTTCACTACTCCTCCATGCACACCTAGACTCACAAGCTTGCACTTCTTTCTAACTTTCCAGTAGTGCTGGCCTCAGCAAGCAGGAGGGCCAAATGGACTGGGTAGAGGGACTGTGTTTACTGCCATGGTTAATGTCCTCGTTAACACTAATCTGTGGGGAGTGTGAACGCCATCACCAAGGATGGAGGCTGTTTAAGATGGAGAAGGGAGGCATGGGTTGAAGGGTGACATAGGTTTTAGGGGAAGTGTAAAAACAAAACCAGACAAACCGAATGACCAGTGAACTCATCAGAGCACTTTATAGCTTCAGTGATGGACTGTGATTGCCCCATTAACTTCCCTCCACCTATCCACCCCCTCCACAATCTGGCTGTACTGCAAAATCCTTTTGCAATGCATTTGGCACACATGTAGACCCACACCACAGCATAAATCCCCCACATACATGCAAACAAGTATGCTCATTAACAACCCAATGAAGTTGGCAAGCCTCCACGTATAATCTATTTCTCCATTAGATACACACAGCTAATGGATCATTACTCTAAGTATGTTCTCTGTCAAGCATGAACTTTGAGCAGCAGAAATCCCCAAGTGGTGCTGAGCCATGCAAAGTTCAGGCTGTCATATTGCTTGTCCCTTAGTTCAAGGAGCAAAAGCTAAGTTGAGTGGTCTGTGGTATAGGAACAAACTTTAGATCTTTATGTATACTAGTAAAGGTATTGCTGTAGGCTAATTTTAGGGTTTAAGTCTAAAGCTGTTTGCTTTGATACAAATGAGATATTCTGGCTGAGAATCACATTGTTTAGGTGTTAGTGACGTGTAATACAGTCTTGTGGTGCTCATTAAATGTTTATTGAGCAAAATATATTAGTATTCATAAACACTCTCTATTTTTATGCAACATACCATGAAAAGAATGTGACCAGTCATATATTTTGTAAAACAGTTGCAAAAAGTCTGCTTTAAGAAATCATTTTATCATTTGATGTTACTTTAAAGGGATACTTAAAAAGTGATTAAAGGACTACTTCATGAGTTTTAGAATAAACTAAATTTAACAGGTATGCTACTGGTTAGTCTGAAAAAGGTTAAGACCAAAATACTGTAGATTGCTGCCAAACAATTTCAGAACATTTAAGCGATTCATGCAAATGTTTTTTTTTTTTTTTTTTTTTTTTTTTTTTTTATATAACTTATTACACAGCTGTCAATTTCTCAAGGGGCACCAGCACAAGTCTCCTCCATTCCTCAGGCATGGTTTCACCCTCAAATATGCTATTGAAGATTTGAGTCAAAAACCTCACTGCCATCTCCTAGACATTTCCAAACTTCCACTGATATGTCATCAGGTCCTACTGTCTTCCTATTCTTCACCCTCTTCAAAGATTTCAGAACTACAATATTATTGATCTTTTCCACTTCCTGTGGTCCAAAGTTTCCATGAGCTTTACTCTTCTTTCCCTCTCGTTCTCTTCATTCAGTAGCTCCTCAAAGTACTCCTTCCATCTTCTCATCACACTCTCCTCATTGTTAGAATGTTACAGTTTATGTATTTAACAAGTCTAACCTGCTGCACATTCTTTCCAGCCTGATCCCGCTGTCTTGCCAATTGATACGTATTTCTCGTCCCCTTTAGTGTCCAGCCTCCCATACAACTCATCATGTGCCTTTTGCTTTGCCTTTTCCACCTCTCGTTTCACCCTATGTCACATTTTCTTATATTCATGTTCATTCTACACATAACCATCTATTGCTGTCTAGCTGCACTGTCTCCTGCCATAACCTTACAATCCCCTATCTCCCTCACGTTTCCTCTTCTGTATAGAATGTAGTCTACTTGCATATCCTTCCTCCACTGTTATAGGTCAATCTATATTCCTCCTTCTTTTGGAAATAAGTGTTGACTATAGCCATTTCCATCCCCTTGGCAAAATACACCACCATCTGTCTTTCCTGTATCCTTTTCTTGACACCAAGCCTACTCATCACTTCCTCATCTCCTGTTTCCTTCACCAAGATGTCCATTCAGGTCTGCTTCAATCACCACACTCTTTCCTGGGAGGAGAGAGTGGTGATCACTTCATCTAGATCTTTCCTAAATGTATATTTTTTCTTCTACATCACATCCAACCTGTGGAGTATAACCACTGGTAACATTTAGCATCAGACTATGTACTTGTGCCTTCAGGCACATTAACCCTATCTAACACTATTTTCACCTCTACTACATTATTTGCCAACTCGTCCCTCAGGACCACCCCTACTACATTTCTCTTTCTATCCACACCATGGTAAAACTGTTTAATCCCTGCTCCAATGCTTCAAGCCTTGCTTCTCTTCCACTTGGTCTCTCTGACACATAAAACATGTACCTTCCTTCTCTGCATCATGTCAGCCAGCTCTCCATCTTTGCCTGTCATTGTCCCCATGTTTAGAGTTGGCACAGTCAGTCCTAAATTCTTGACTTTCCTCTTCTCCCGCTGTCTCCTGACGCGTTTCCCTCCTCGTGGTCTTCGACTTACAGCAGAACAATTTCCGCTGGCATCCTGCTTCTCAAAAGTACCATCTGGTATGGTCACTCGAACTTGCATGCTAGTTTTGGCACAAGGATTTTACATTGAATGTCCTTCCTGACAAAACCCTCACCGTTTACCTGGGCTTGGGACCGAAACGAGATACACTGGCTTCCGCTCATTATAAGCTGGTTTGCATAACAAACAGCCTAAATATTTAATGTGTATTATTATTATTTAAAAAAACAATATTTTATTGTTTTTATGAGAAAACTGCAAACTCACAATGCATTCAGTATAACATCTGCTTCATGTGTAAAGGCACGTTACAAAGCAGTGGTTGTTCTGCACATTTGTTCTGTGGGTCAGCAAGCAGTCTTAGGAGAGCAAAAGTTAGGAAACTTTGTATAAATCAATGCTATGTTGTAGGCTGAACTAAGTTAATTTATGTGATGACTTTGAGCTATTTCAAGAAAACAAATCCCAGCAGAATGAATTAAATGACTGGTAAACACAGGAACATAGCTTGTCATAAACAGGAAAATATTGACTTTTATCTGATGGCGTTTGAGAAACACAATAACTACAAAGAATGAGACGAATCAAACAGTAGCACAATAATCCATCAAATTGTCAACACAGGCTGAAAGCTGAGATTAAATGAGAACACATAGAAGTGATGATTCACATTGTACTCACAAGTCAGTCTCATTGTCCATCCGTCTATCCATCCATTCATCCATCCAAACAAGTTTCAAAAGTGCCTTGTCATGTTCAGGGTCATTGGGGCTGCAGTCCATCCCAGCTGTCATTGGGCAAGAGGTTGTGTACACTGTGGATAAGTCACAGTCTCGTTGTGTTCCTGCAAGTACTTTTTTACATTGTCAAAACAAAAACTTGGGGAAAAATGTACAAAAGTCAGGATCTAAAAATTTTTATTTTTATTCTTGACTGAATAAGGTTGTCATTGAGAAAAGGTAACAAATTGCCAGGGCTATGTCCTCTCAATCTTTTGTCTCTTTAAATATAAACCAATATCCAAACCATATCATTAGAACATTTTACATACCCGTAGAATTTGTGTGATGATGCACAATCCAAAGCCAATTGGTTTCTGGTGTTTAGAGTGAAACAAACAAACAAACAAACAAACAAGAAGTATGTAATTTACCATTATCGTTGTTGTTACATTAGGGTTATGTAGGATAGGCAGCTGGTGGGACTATGACCAGTGGTGGGGTGTAACAAAGTACAAGTACTTTGTTACAGTATGTAAGTACATTTTCCATGTATCTGTACTTTATTTAAGTAGAGTTAAATGTAGGTGCTTTCAACTTTTACTCCACTACATTTTACATTAAGTATCTGTACTTTCTACTATACAACATTTCTATAATGCATTGCATTACATTCACGTTGCTTTTTTTTAATTTATTTGCTTTTTTTTTAATTTTATTTGGTTGTGATTTGGATGTCTACATAAACATAAAGGTGGCATTTCAAATATTTTTGACTCTTACAGTTTTGAGGCACCTATAACCCAATTTCCATGTGAACACGAGGCTAAAAATGTTTTTGAAAACATCACTTTGTTCACAAAACTCTGTGCCCGTGTGTTACAGGGCCTTAATGTTATTGATTATTGATTTCTGCAATTTGTGGCCTCACTAAACCCTTGTTTCACATCCGATGTGCTTCCTTCTCTTTCCCTGTTTCGATCGTTCCCCTCAGCTCCACATTAAAACACAGCTCAACCCATCAACTGCAGCACATGAACCAGTGCTACTGCAAATTTGTATACATTTATGGTTTACCAAACTGAGGGAATGAATTTCACTTTTATTGTGACGCTTGGCATTTGCCAAGTACTGTATTTGGTTAGTTAAAGGCAGCAGGTCATCCTTTTCTCCTTGTGGAGAAAATGTTAAAGAATTAAGAGCTTATGTGTCAAAAGCTTGTCCTTGAAAATTTGCCAACTGTTAATCCTGGCATGTAATTGTTTCTTTTCCTTATCATCACATTTACACTAACTAGCCAGTAAATCTACTCTTATGGATTCAAATGTCACTCTGCCATGGACGGGATTTTACTCTTCATTTATTACATATTAACTTGTTATTTTTATCTGTCTTGGGGGGCATTCAATTTCATGTCTATCACTGATTTCTGTTTAATGAGCTTTATTGATTTGTCTTCATCAAATCTTCATTAATCACCATGAAAGTGACTGTCTGTGTGTGTGTTTTATTTGCCACAGAGTCACTCCACTGGAAAGTAGATGCAGCTTGAACAGGTTTTGGTTGAGTGAACAGATGGATGAAGCATATTTAAAAATGCCCTGTAGCACATCTTGGGTTAGTCATTTGTGGCATTTTATTTTTCTGGCTTTAATCGAGGTTTAAAGCAGAAGAGATTCCAAATATGTACCGATATGTGCACAGGAGCATGCAAGTTCCAGGAAATATGATGTTTTATAAGCGTTGTGTGGTTGTGTACTTGCATACATTCACAGAATCCACATGAAAAGCTTGTAAACCAGTCACCTCCTCATCATCAGAGATTCTCATGTAGCTCTTGTGGGTTTAGGAAGACAGGCAAAATGCATATTAAAACCCATCTCTCATACTTTGCATGATCTGGCACCTAGAGGATAGGCAGTCCATCAACACTAGGGCTCTGAGTCAATATTCATCTGCCAAAATGAAAGAATGTCTGGGTTATCACTGGAGTCACTTACATGGGCCTCGTGTAAAAGAAGCAAACAATGAGATGTACAATTTGAAGGAAAGAGAGCAAAATGGTCAAGGCTTAGGGTTGGCCGAGAGAAAAATAACTTCCAACGTTTTTATGGAAAAGCATTTCACCTGCTGGCAAGTAGCAACACCCGAAAACTACTTTAAAGACAAATAAAATAAAGTCCAGTTGTTTTTGTATTGAACATTTTTGAATTTATCATGTCCAGCATGCTTTAAAGACAGCATGGGGAGAGAGTTACAAGAAGAAGAGAGTAAAGATGCCAATCAAACACAAAACATGAGTTCGTCTGCTGAATATTTTGTGTGTATATACTGTACATTAATCAGTGTGCTGTGATTTAAGAAGCAGAAAGTAAGAGACTTGAGACTTAAAATGTGAGTCAAGGAGCTTCAGCAAGTAATTATTTACTCCTAACCAATGCAGTCAGATGTTTTTCATTCCTTAAACATCTGTGTGAGAAGGTTGTTTAATAGTTGCACCTCTGAACAGCTGGCTACTGTTTGGCAGAAACTTTCTCTTAGGCATCACTCTACAGTTGTTATAGAGTAAATTATCAGCGTTCAGACTAAAAGGACAAGCTGCTCTGCAGGGCTGTAACGATGTCAGTGAATATTCACTTTATTTAGACGCTGCCAGTTCAGAGAGCAATGTAAAAAAAAAAAAAAAAAAAAACGTCTAAATTTGATCAACATACTGTACATGCAAAACAGATCCAGATTCAAGTCATTTACATATGGTCCAATTCAGTTCCATTTTAATGCAGTACAAGAGGCAGTGAAAAGCAGCCAATAGAGCATCTGATAGCTAAAATAAATATTGATCATGACTAGGCCTGTTGCGATAAACAATATATCAATTAATCACATGATAAATTAAAATTATCGACCTCATTTTTATTTATCGGCTTTATCGTTTCTTCGTGTCTCTCTCTTTCTACCGAAGACGGTGACTAAAGGCTCAACTCCGGTGCTCTTCACTGACCCCTCCCTTTCTCTTTAAAATCTGTTTCAACCATCTAAAATCTGATTTTTTTTTTGGATTGTGAAAAGCAGCTAAGCTGAGAAGCTAAGCTATGAGAGGTAAGCTAACAGGCCGACCTCGGGGAAAAAAAAAAAAAACTTTGCCTTGTTGAAGTTCCGATGTTCACGGTTGAAACCTGTGCATTTGTGTAAAAAGTTTATCTCTGCAAAAAGTAGCTGAGAACTTGTTTACTGATTTTTACATTAGCTTTGTATGAAAAATGCTATGCTAAAGAGCTCAAACCACACCGAGTGTCTGTTATTTTGAGAACCGAAAAAGGAAAGAGAGACAGCCCATATCACGTCAAGGGGCCTCCCTTCCATTTTTCTTAAAGAGGACGCTGCTCGCTCCCTCACTAGCCATCCTTCGGTTCAAACAATCTTATACTACCATCCAGTGGTCAAAAAAGGTACTACACTCAGAACAAATTAATCAACATTTAATTTAACAACTTAAATTTTGACAATAACTAATTAATGTAAAATTCAAACAATATTATTGTTTATTGCAATAATTTCTGAGACAATTAATCGCCCAGCAAAATTTGTTATTGTGACAGGCCTAATCACGACTACTTACAGTGATATGCCATTTTATCACACTACCGGTAGTTGGCATTTGCAACTAGTTGGCATTGTTGACAGAATGTCTTGCAACGTTTGCAATTGTTCTCAATTTCCTTGCATAAGCCAAAGAGGCATGCAGTTCTGTTGCAAGTTTTTAATGATTATAAATGTCCTGCAACTAATTTTCTCTCATAATACTCACAAAGTAGTCACGGGCATCTCAAACAAGATCACAGTTTTGTAAGCTGTGCTCACAAAAATGGGTTTTGATATGACAAAAACTGGCCCCTCGACATGCAGCCACACCACTCGCTTGTTGCAAGCATCCAAACGTCAGTGAGGCTGTAACAGAAAAGCTACATATTTTCAAGCAGTGTTTCACACAATTTTGAGTCCACAACTAGTCTCCAGCCGTCAGAGTTATGTGAGATACCACGTTAAGATTTCAGACAAAATTTGTAGACATGATCGTTTCTTGCTTTTGGCATGTGGAGAGCAACTAAATCAACAACTAAACGTCTGTACAGCAAGGTTAGTCAGAGAGGTGTATCTGTTTGGTATGGAGTCAGTGTGCAGTGATAGATTTAGGTTGCAGTAAAACATTCAGCAGCACAGGCCAGATTGCAGACTCCTCCTAAACCTTTAAACCTCACTATCTTATTTGCCGCCGAGTTCACTTGACCTTTTGTCCTCCTCCTCTTTGACAAACTGTCCTGTCATTAGGCTGCCGAACCTTCCTCTGACGTTCACACACACTCCACTGTATGGGCCAGTGTTTCCATGTCACTGGCCCGCTCCTCCTCCCCCCTCCTGACACTTCTTCTGGGCCAGGGATCCGGCTCCACCTCCTCGACGGCCCTTTCTGCACTGCGACAATGCACAATTTCCTTTGCCTGCTGCCCGACTGCTAATCGGGATTGGTGGGGAAGAACGAATAGCTGCGAGACACGGCCTTCCTCTGGAGCCCACGGAAGTAGGCCAAGGTCACTCGCATCACTTTTACATCGCCACTGCCCACAGCCAGTGGCGACAAAGCGAGAGTGAGGGGAGCAGCCGGTGAAGGAAGGAGAGATAAGGCTGTTGCTGAACGAGGCTTCGCAGTCAAATGAGAGCTCATGAATCGAAGAGAGCACAAGTCAATAGCAAGGTTGCAGGTTCGTTTTATTTTTCAAATTAGCTATTAGAAGGAAGGCACGGGAATATTACCACCTTCTGAAATGCTTATTTGCCCCTTTTTTGATGAAATATTCAGGCATTTCACTGTGTCTGAGTGTGAGCTCATAGGTAGCCTATTTTCTGCTCTCTCCTTGATCAACACTCATCAATAATTCACTCATGGCCCATTAGTTTTTTCCGAGAAATGCCGGGGAGCAACTTAAACTAGACTGGATTTAATTTCTTATTTATTGTGTGCAGAAACATATGGCATGCGGCTCTCTTCAAATGTTTAGAGAGGCTTCATGAGCAGAGTAGTTACATCACACACTTAAAGGAAACAGCTTGTAGTTAACCTTAGGATAATAATTACATTAATTCCAGTCCGGTTCTGTATTATATTGTTGGGACTGAGCAGCAGACGAGTCCCACCGCTCTCCTGTCCACTTGGGTTTTTTCTTTAAACACGTTTGGAACACTGTCCTCTTTGGATTGTAGTCACAAAATGTTGAGTGGTCCATTTCCTTCCAGAGCTGACGCTTTGTTTCATAGAATAAGTTAAGAGATGGACACTGAAGTGAGGGTTTCTGTCACAAAAACAAACAGTTGCTGTCACCAACAAGGCCGTTCTGTTTCCAGCTCATTGACTTCACTGTAATTTGCCCTCTCTTGGATTTTCTCTTCCCTTCCGCCACCCTTATCTTAGACAGCGTTTCAGAAATCACTCCCGTTTTTTCATGCCAGGGTTCACACGTTTGTGCTCATTTTACAAAAGCGTGAAGAGTTCTCTTCATCAGTTGACAAAAAGCATTCGTGAGTTGTGAGGTGCAGCTCAGCTTTGGAAGCTGGATCACAACTGGAATGAATAAAGTCTGTGGCCAAAGTCTCCTCCAAGGCTATTTGTTTGAGACCTTGGTTATGGTGTTCAACAAATTTATGTTTCCTCCCCACAAGCATGCATCTTTTGGCCGTCCTTTTCTACCTCTTTCCTCTAAGTCGAGGCTTAAACATCCCCTTTTATCCTCTTCAATTAAACCAAAGGAAATCTGCCTCTCGTTTCTTACAGTCATTTCAAAGCTTTCAGGTGTTATTAACGAAAATAAAAGGTCAGGATTTTTAGTGAGCTGTTTAAAATAAGTGTATTTTTAACAGTTAAAATGGAATAATTCATTGTATTAGACAAAACTTGTAGAAAATTTTAGTCTGTCTTAGCAACATGCCTTATTTGCATTATCTGTATACAGTAATAAATTATAACAGTATAAACAACAGCTTAGGTCATCATGCTGTTTGTGAGCAAACCAAGAAGCCAGTTGATGCAATAACTTTATTTTATTGGATGGTAACTGGTAAAAGTAAACATATCCTGGAAAATGGTTAAACTGTGTAGATGGAAATTATTAAATAACCTTTTTTTTTTTTAAGTATACATTACAAATAATTACTCGTGTTAGTACAGATTATATTTTGTAAAACTGGGTTTAATTTTGATCATCCAAAAACAATGAATGGACCTCAAATCTTTCAAGTTATGCATTAAATACCTACATTATTTTATATTTTTTATTGGTGGGAGTGGTGGTGCAGAGGTTAAGAAGTGAGCTTGTGATTGGAAGATCGCCGGTTCAAGCCCCGGTACCGACAACATCAAAAATGTGGGTGGGATAAGTAAAGCAGTCACACCTGTCTCCACCCTCATCTGCCCCACTCTGGGCTCTTGAGCAAGGCCCTTAACCCACACCATCAGCTCCCCCGGGAACCCTAGATATCAGCTCTCTGCTCCACACAGAGGGCTGTGGTAGCTC
>JARVLU010000179.1:23601362-23616164 GCA_031762415.1 Simpsonichthys santanae | reverse complement strand
CCCCCCCCCCCCACACACACACACACACACACCCATCCTGCTTTCTGTCCATCCTGTGTGCGGCTGACTCGATCAATGTCATGAAATCCACGACTATTCTCTCGCGCACATGCGGTTTCGTATGGAAATCCGGCACGAAGGAGGTGGTAGGCGGTGTGCTATAGGAATTACTGTGCAGACCCTCCTCTGAAACCTTCCAGGGAAACCCCCACCACAGCCACTCGTTTCCTCCTTCATCCTCCTCCTCCTCTTCTCCTCCTCATCGCGTTAAAAAGGATGAGCGCTGTCCGTGGTGCTGAAATCCAGCGCCCCTCACAAACCGGTGCGGTGCAGCCTTTACCGGCGAGGGGAAGGGATATGGGGAGGGGGGGGGGGGGGGGGGTGCACCTATATTCAATCGCTTTTCCTCCATTTTCACCTTAATCCCTCCCCTGACACACACAACTGAAACTTAAAGGAATGTACAAGAAACCAAATCTGTGCATATGTAGATGCTGAATGTTTTTGCTGAAACGTGTTAAAGAATGCAATAAAGGGTTCAATCATGTCATTTCTTTTCGGGAGAAACATTTTGTTTTTCATCTAAAAGTCTTGGTCAGCCTGCGGCCTGCCCACCCAGATCTGTCTTATAAATAGCTCTCATTGATGTGTTTGGAGCCAGCCTCCTGTTGAGTTCCCAGAAACTGACTTTACACATGCAATAAGGAACCATCCGTCCAAAACAATTGATCGTCAGGCAAAACAATCAAATGTTTTAAAGAATGACTTGTCTGAATTGTTTAAGCTAAAGCAGTCAGAACAGAACTAAACAGTGATCTACAATCAGCAAAACTGTTGCTACGTAAAGGCTAAAATGAGCAGAAGTGGAGCTGTAAGACAAATTAAGGGGAGTGGTGGTGCAGAGGTTAGAGAAGGCGAACCCCATGTGATCAGAACATTGCTGTTGCTGGTTCAACCCGCCCACCCAACATCAAAGATGTAGGTTTGAATGGTGAAGCACCCACATCTGACACCACCTTCATTTGCCACTCTCTGGGCCCTTGAGCAAGGCCTTCAACCCCCCACCATCTGTTCCCCCAGGTGCCTTAGATAGCAGCTCTCTGCTCCACATGGGCTGTGGTAGCTCAGTGGTCTGTGGTTTTGTCAGGAAGGGCATCCAGCTTAAAAACAATGACCAAATCTTTGTGTGAGTTAGTTCACTGTGGCCACCCCTGACGAAGGACGCAGCCAAAAGAAGAAGAAAAATAGCTATAAGAAATGGAGCTAAGCTGGAGCTAAAACCAAAAAGTAGCTAAACTGTAGCTAAAAGCAACAAAAAAAGCTGAAAATAAAGCTAAAAGCCTGTAAGAAACTAAAAGGTTAAACTAGCCATGTTAAAGCTAAATATAGCAAAACTGTAACTATGAGACTGATGGAGCTTAAGCTCAATTGTAGCTAAACTGCTAAAATTTGAAAATCAATATCTGAAAAATGCTCAAAGTTTGTAAGATGCTGAAAAGTTAAATTAACAAAGCTGTTGGTAAAAGCTCAAAATGTGTGAAACAGAAGCTAAAAGCTCAAGGAAGACAAACATAAAATAGATATGCTGTATACCAGATTGTAGAGCACAAGATGAGCTGAAGAGATCTTCATGGATTTCTCTGTATTTTTTTGTAAATACAAAGTAGCTAAAAGCTAACTGCAGTAATGCGTTGTAAAGTAACTGAAAGCTAAAAAAGCTGACTCATCATCCACACAATAAAATTTAATCTGATGCCCTGTAAAGGTTTGTTTTCTTGTCCTTTCAGCTGCACATCATCCATCCCGTCTTTAACCCTTACATTATTACCCGCACCACATCAAAGGGGTTAATTTCTTCACGTGTCATCAGCTGCTTCAATGCTGGACTGGATCCCAGCATTGTGACTGGTTGTCAGTCTGATTCCACTGTTCAGTGTTGACAGCTCCTGCATACATATGCTGATGTTGAGACACGCACAGACACAAATGACAGGCTTATTTATGTTTTTGATGTATGTGTGTGTCTGTGTTGAGTGGGGATACTTGTTACTTGTACTGTCTGGAATACAACACTTAGCATTTCTTGAAGACATACATATCGCTCCCCACCTTTCATGCAAGAATTTTATACTAAGATCATCCTACGTCAAGAAATGACAGAGTTATAGTTGTTTTCAGTCAAACCTTGAGAGTAACATTAAGGTCATTCTCATAGGATATTGCTAAATCTGTTGTCAATGACTCTCAGCTAGTTTTAGCTCCATGTGAGTAAAACTGATTGAGTTCTGAACATTTAGTGTTGGCTAATGAAATGGATTGACTGCAAAGGGTTAATTAGCTGTATATGTGCATACAATGATCACTTGGTGATTTTTATTTTATTTGTTTATGATAATTTTGCTAACAGACAAATTTGGTTGGCTTTTAACATGTGATGCTACAGTTTTAAGCTAACAATCTTGTGCAATAATTAGCATTTGGCGTATGAGTTGTGCATCACTCTCAGCTACAACCACATCAAATTTTAGCACAATATCTGGAAAAATACTGAATTTTAAACTCTGTGTGTGTGTGTGTTTTATGCTCAGATGCATGTGGTGGCCATCTTGAACTGGGTTAGCTCTGTATGTTAATCACTTGTACAGACCCATCTCAAACAATTAGAATAGAATAGAATAGAATAGAATAGAATAGAATAGAATAGAATAGAATAGAATAGAATAGTGAAAATGTTTAATATTTTTGTCAGTCACTTCAGAAAGTGAAACTCATGTTACATAGATTCATTACATCGAGTAAAATATTTCATAATTTTGATGATGGCTTACAGATAATGAAAAACTAAAACTCTGTAGAAAATTAGAACATTATGATAAAGTTCCATATTAGAAACTTGTGCACACTGTGCACAGGCGAATCATGAGCTACAAACGTCTCTGTCCTCAAGTCGAGCCATTCCTGAACCAGAGACAACATCAGAATTATCTTACCTGGCTGTGGACTTCTAAAAACCCAGTGGACCAGCACCAGCAGATAATATGGCCCCAAACCATTACTGACTGTGGAAACTTCACTCTGGACTTCAAGCAATGTGGATTCTGGTCCTCTCTACTCTTCCTCCAGACTCTAGGATTTTGATTTCTAAATGTCGTGCAATATTTACTTTAATCTGAAAAGAGGACGTTGGACCACAGTTCTTTTTCTCCTCAGCAGGTAAGACGCTTATGATGTTGTCTCTGGTTCTGGAATGGCTCGACTTGAGGAATGAGACGTTTGTAGCTCATGTCTAGGATTTGTCTGTGCATAGCATGAGTTTCCAATATGGAACTTTATCACAATATTCTGATTTTCTGAGACTCTGAGTTTTAGTTTTTCATTATCTGTGATCATCAAAATGACAAGAAATAAAGTATTGAAATATTTCACTCTGTGTAATGAGTCCAAATATGAGTTTCACTTTCTGAAGTGCTTGATGAAAAGTATTGAACTTTTTCATGATATTCTAATTTGTTGAGACATACCTGTAGATGTACACAGAGTGGCTATTTCCTGAACGCGTCAATAAAATCCATCCAAACACACAGACAGGCAAAAAACACGGTCGCCTTTGGCTGAGTGTGATAAGAAGTGAGGAAAAAAAACTTTATGGAAACTGTTCATATGAGGTTTTTATCTGACCATTTAGTCTTATAAGATTATTGGATTCCTCCTGGCTAAATTGAACATTTGTAAGGTGATTTATTTTGACAGCAGAGCTCCACAGATGTGGTGCCACGATGAGATTAAAGTCCAGACATTCATGTTGACTGAACCCAACTCACAAGTTGACGTCTTATTGCCACACCTTCTGCATCCACTCTGTGCCGTTAGGCTGCAGAGGCATGAGGCTCCTGTGAGCAGAATGCTAATGGGATCCTGGGCAGAGCTCAGTCTTCCTTTCTGCTGGGGTGAAAGGTCACCCGTCCACTATTGATCCCAGTCTCCAGGACACAGATGAGACCTTGGCTCACCCTCTTCCATCACTTAGCCCTGCATCCATAAAGACAGGTGACAGAACACAGGGGACATCTTACTTTAGATTCTGGACACACAGCACTGGAGAGGGGAGGCTGTGCAAGTGCTAGTTTTGTGATTGATTGTGTATTTTGTAAAAAAGAAAAAAAAAAAAAAAAAGAGGGTTTTCTGGGAAGGTAAGGGCCGCTATGAGATTCTGACAATATCATAACCTTGAGCAAAAAATACCACGGTTTCATTGTAACGAAACAAAATATAAAAACGGGATTTATTTGCTTCTATTTTTAAAAACAGGAATACAACCACTATTACTACTGTTGCTAATAGTTATAGGCATAATAATAATAAATGTATTTGAAGTTATTTCATCTTTAATGCACATATGCAAATAGAGGACAAAGGCAAACACAACTAAACATGTTGACACTCACTGTTTAAACTAGTCATCTGTTTCCTGCATTCAGGAAAGATTTTAAATCTATTTGTGATCACTTTGTTTATTACATTAAAAAGTACACATAAACAGATACCTTTATTTATAATTCTGAAATAATTGTGCCATTTCTTTCTTTCTCTCTGCTGTTTTGCTTTTTGCAAAGTAATTCTGATAGATTAAATAATTGGGGACTGCAGACACCTATTATTATCCACCAACTTGGGTTTCTTAACTTTATTGGGGACTGCCCTGCAATGCACTGGAGAGCAGTGCATCGTCTTGCAAAGCAATTTATATTAAAACGACCAACTCGATCTCGAAAAGGGCGCTGTTACTTTGTTTGGCAATCAGTTACTGTGGTGATATATTTTGCTAACAAAGACGCCATATTTCCCTTATGAATGAGGGAGCACTCCTCACTAACTGCTGCTGTCAAGTCACATGACTTGGAGTGTAGAGGTCCCTGAAGTAAACAGAAACTCACAGTTGGATTTGTTTGAAACTCACATAAAGTAATCATCAGATAAATGTCTAGAACTGAGTAACGTTTGGAGCCATTTTGATTCAAGATGGCTGCCACAGCCGCCTCAGCAAACACAAAATTGACCATAACTCAATCATTCTTTGAGCTAGTGACCTGAAATTTTGTATGGATGTAGCTGAGAGTGCGTTGATAGACATTCCTAATGCAAATCAAATATCCAAGATGGCCACCATAGCTAAAAGAGGAAAAATACTATAGCTGCCATTTTTAGAGCAATTCAGCTGAAATGTGTTATAGTGGTAGCTGAGAACAATCCCTATTACATACTGAATCCAAATAAAAAATCCAAGATGGCCTCCTTGGTTAAAAAGTAAAAAATACTATAACTGAGCCATTTTTAGAACTATTCAGCTGAAATTCAGTATACTGGTAGCTGAGAGTGAACCCCAACATGCAGTACTGTCAAATCAACAATTTAAATTGTCAGCAGCCTGGAAGTCCCCATCAGAGTTACTCCAGGAACTTCCTACTTAGCCAGGTTATTAGCCTCCGAAGCGAGCCTGCAGTGGGGTATATATTTCACCTGCTAACATGCTAACTCTTGAAGCTTGTTGCAAATGTTTGTTTAAAAACAGCATATCCCTGGAAAGAGAGATGTGTGTCGCTCCTCTGATTGGTAAGCCATGACTAACTGGGTGATTCACCTAAGCAATATAACAGTTTAGGGGGATTCCCCCTCATATGCCTCCGTACACTGAATGGAGGAACAGATCAAGGAGGAGGGCAATAACCTTGTCAGTTTTTTGTTTTGTTTTGTCTTTTTATAGGAACAATAAATGGAAAAATGCAGCGGTTTTGACGCCACAAATGTTTAGCACCGTAGTATACCTTGAAGACGGTAATAGGCCAATGCCTATTTCTGGAATTTATTTGTCAGGAGAAGAGGGAAGGAAGCAGGATAATTGGGGGTGAGCGTGCTGTCAGAGATGTCATAAAAACAATGAAAGCTTTGTTAACAGTGGATGGAAGCTCATGCTGTGCTCAACCTGTTGCGAGCTGTTCCTTTCCCCCCTCGTGCCGGTGTGTAAACACTCGTGGGTTTGTGTATTTTGATGCACGAGTGCTCAGTGGCCTCCTTCTAGTTCAAGCTGTGTTTGTTTATTTCACTTCAGCTTTAATTGTCCCGAGACTCGTTCTTTCAAAGCATGATGCGTGTGCATTTTGGGGTGTTTCTCTCATGAAACGGCAATAACTATTTCATAGAAGTTTTGTTAAAATCCGTCATGTGGTTGGGAGATATTTTGCTAACAGTTTAATTCAAATAGTTACCATAAAAATTGAAACACATTAGTCTCAGCGGCTACTGCTCCACCTTTTAGCTCATAATTAGTATTTTTAAATTCAGTCTGTCACACACACACACATGGGTAAAACATTATCGCTCATCTTACCGTTTTGTCAGCGAGCATGAATTTACAAAGACGTTGAAAAGTAAATATTTTAGATACAAAAATATATATTCTGAATAATTAAATAATGCCTTTAAAAGTGTATAAAAATGTGGATTGTGCAGAACATTTCCTAGAGAGAGAACAGTCCAAACGAGAGGTGTTTTATCCATTTGCATGCGTGACGTCTGCATACTGCATTTGCAAACACGTCTGCTTTGCACTCGGCCTTTGTGCACTTCTATTTAGCCCTGGCTGGAAAAAATGCAACTTATCAAGTTCCCTTTATACCAACCGTAGACCCACCATGCATACCACCCAAGATCTGACTCTGAGAGATGGAGAGAGTCCCACAGTAGACATTCAGTGGCTTTAATCTGCATAAAGCCAGTGTGGATGTGTGTATTCTTAGACAGCAGTGCTCCATGCAGGGACCGTGATGCTGTTGAATTCGTGGCTTGATTCGCTGCCCATAGAAAGCCCCATTGATGCTGGCTGCTGAGACGTGTGACTTCACTCTAGTCTTCCCTCAAACAGACTTGGATATGCACTCAGGAAATCTCCATATTCTGCGACAGACAGTGCATGTCTTCTCCTTCACTCTCTCTCACCTCGCATCAGTCCTTTCCTAACTCTCTCTCTCTTTTTCTCACTTCCATTTTTGTGCCTGTTTTTTTTTTATGTCTCCCTCGGTTGTAACAACTAAGATCGACCCAGAGATGTGTGGGCGGCTTTACAATCTTACATGTATCACAAAGACGTGAATTGATAGCAGACATCAGCCAAAACAACCACATTTAGATACTTTTCAGTTCCTCCACTAATTTTCAGAGTGTGCAAAAAAAAAAAAAAAAAGGGTTAAAGTAGAAAAAATGTAAAAGCCCATCATTGATTGATCATTTTATATTGAGAATTGAGCTGTAGCTGTTTTGCCCAAACATTAGTGCACGATTATGCACCATCTCATGTAATATCCTGAGATACAACCTCAAAATGTGTTGTGGAGGACTCTCTGCTTCACCATAATACATTTTAGCTCAGTATCTGAAAAGTTAACTGAATTATAGCCATTTATGTGTTAGCTAACATTCATTAGCTGTGGCAGCTAACTTAAATGGTTTTGACTCCAAACGTTTACCAACTCTAGACATACATCCAATGATTACTTTTTTATAAATCTCAGTAAAATCTGTCCAGCAGTCAATGAGATATTTTGTTAACAGACAGGACAAATGATTAGTTGCAAATTTTAAAGAAAAATATCGTGCAATCTGTTAATTCTCAGATTGTTTGTTGGTGATCTGTCTCAGCTACTAAAGTTTAAGTCAATATCTGTAAAAATGACTGTTTTATCCATTTGTGTGTTTACTAAGATTAGTTGAGTGTGGCAGCCATTTTGAATTTGGTTAACTCCAAAACAATTTACAGTAAATTGGTTGTTTGATACATTAGCACAACACACCTTAAGTTCAAATAAAAGCTCTGAACCGTCGCTCAAACATCAAGCTCATCTTCGAAGATTACAACAAAAAAAAAAGTCTGGTTTCTTGGAGGCAAAATCTTGAAAACTGAGAAGTGACTCAAATTTAGTTTGCAGGACTGTACTGTGTGTGTGTTTGGCTGCAGAATAAAAACGTGGTTTATTATCTGGAGTTTGTCCTGAGCTCACCTCAACAGCTTCAGCACCAAACGGCTCTCAGGAGTGACACCAGGAAGCAGTGGTGTAACGTGCCAGAGCTTCTTGACCAAAAACTGACATCTGTCACCAGATAGCATGAGCTGCTGCAGGATCCTCTGAGTCGCTCAAACGATCGTCTACAAGCAAAGCACACATTCAGCGTTACAATACTTTATGTTTTCAAAGCAGGAACTGGTTTTATGCGGTGCTTGAAACTAGGGCTGAACGATTTAGGAAAATATTCTAATAGCAATTTTTTTAACCTCAATATTGCGATTTAATGTGCGATTATTTTTCAGTGTCTTCTCATGTATTTTTCAATGAACACAAGCAATAAATCTGTTTCATTTGCAAAAAAAAAAAAAAACTCCACTGTTTTCAGCTCTGCTGCTTTTGTGTAGCTCTGTGATAGAAACTTGGCTAAAATGTGTGCGTGAGGGAATTCTGTACCGCTTATCCATTGTGTTTGCCAAAGCTGTAAACCCAGGCTTGGTCACTATATTAATGAGCATCATGTATTTCACTGTGAACTCCGTTAATGCTCAAATTATTTCTGCGTGCCATTTTGAATTTTGTTCATACGGAGTTATACCTTCGAACAGTTCGGTCAGCGATCCTTTCGGCTGATTCTTTGCTTAAAGTTGAAGCACCGATCGTTGGGATTCTAGCCATGCAACTATTGTAAATGGCTTTGTGGTGTTTCTTAAGTGCTGATAAAGTTTTGTGGTGTTACCTCGAGAGGTAGCAAAGCAGCAAGGCAGGTTTTGCACAATACATGTCGTTGTGCAGCTTCTTTTTATAGTCACAGTAATTCCAAACAACGGACGTGTTGCCTCTCTTTGGTGCCAAACATTCAGATGCATCAGCTTCTGACACCATTGTGCAACCAAAGTGTTGACTTCTCCCGCTCCCTGCTCTGCCTTGCTCTGCTCCGCTCGCTCATGTCTCGTAACCGGATCACGTGACCAGTCAAATCGCAGCCTTCCAATTAATTGTTCAGCCCATACTTGAAACCATCGAAATGTATTATTCAGCACTTGGTTTTTAAATTTTAGATAATATTAAAAAATAGATAGTAAAGGTGGTTGCAGAGTTTGTTAGAAAAATATTAAAGCATTAAAAATGTCTATAATAAATTCAGATCTTGGCTTAAAACTTGTATAACAGAAAAAATGTATTTACATAATCAGTTTTTTATCAAACAGTTGAACTTTTATCTACAACCAGGAATATATTGTCAATCATGCATTCATGAAATATTTTGGGAATGCCAACACACCCTCCTGGCCGCGCTGCTACAATTAGCAACACGCTTTTATTCTTCCCGAGCATTTTCCACTCTGCTGACTATAAAAAAGACAAACGTAACATCCTGACAAGTCTAAAACCACAAAAAAAAAACATCCGCACACAAAATAGAAGTTCACTTTCTGTTCACCAGTGATATAAAAATATGTTGGATGAGCGTATGTGTGTGAGCCCAAGGCATGTGACTATACCCGCTAGCATGGATTTCTGCTTCCCTTGCCTGCTTTGACCCAACTGTCTGCGTCTGTGTGCGGTTGAATCATCTCAGAGGCGCCGCTGGGGTGATGTCTTGTGATGATAGGTGGGCATCTGTTCAGCAGTATGCTCGTTTGAGAGGAATATGTTTAACAAAAGAAAGAAAGACAGCTACAGCGCACTTGTTCCCGCTTCTCTTTTTCTGTCCAATCTTGTATCATATGTAGATGATTTGCTAATACGACTTCAGTGCTTGTTATGTGCATTGATGCTGAGGTGTTTGCTCTCAGGAGTGTGTAAAGTACAACAGGTAATAGTATTGTAATCCTCAGGGAGAATAAGCAGGCACATGGATGGTTTGTGGACTGTAATTTAGCCCTTTGCAAATGTGTGAGCGTTTCCTTTTTTATGTGGTCAGAGAAGGATTTATTTTTCATTTGCGTTGGGCTCGTGCTGTAGTTAAAACTCAGAGTCCTCTGGTTTTATTTTTTCCCTCCCTCTGCATCAAATACACACACAAACACACACACACACACACACACACACAGCTGTCACAGTGGCCGGCAGTAAGGCATGCGATCTGCATGACCAGAATAGACAATATGGGATCAGGGACACGGACACAGAATGTGAATTAAGCCTTCAAAGCAAAAGAATTATTTTTGGTGTTTAGCTGGCGAGCGGAGTGGGTGGATGTGTGTTTGAGTAAAAGTAGTGACTCTCCTCTTCTTTCCACATTTATGTCTCTCTTTTTTAATGTTCCATAAGAAATTATTTTTTTCTATTCTAAGATTTTGATTGTTGCAAGTTTGAAGAAGAGAGTTGTGTGAGAGACAAATGACTCGCCACAGAAAAACCCAGCCATTTTCAGGCTGGGTTAACTGGTGTGGAAGAGTTTCACTGGTTCCCTTGTGCTCCTGAGTTATTAAAGAAAAAATACTTTAAAAAAAACCCAAACAAAAAAAAACAAGCACAATACTGCTAAAGCATTTACCGTACTTGCCGCCGTACACGTCGCATCAGCCCAAATTTGTCTAATAAAGTGGAAAAACAAAACAAAACATAGCTTCGCTGTTTAAGTCGCATTTATTATGCGTCACCGCTGATGTGTTGCGTTTGTTACGCGTCACCGCTCACCACCCAGAAACGTGGGCTGGTGTCGTGTCAAAAATTGATTAGCTGCCTAATGGCGGCTGCGGGAGTCTGCATGGGAGGAATTTAACAAGAATTTAACAAGACTAACACTTAAAAACAATTATGTTTGCTCAAAATTATAGCAAAGGTGTGTCTCAGTTTTACTTTTCCGTAATAAATGTACATTAATTGTCAAATCAACTGCATTTCAAAAGCTGATTCGTGGCTGCGGAAGCGCACAGAGGGAGGACTTGCTGTGCATTTCTTTGAAATTTAACAAGATAACTACATAAAAACAATTGTTTATTTGCTTAAATTTATAGTAAAGGAGAGTCTCAGTTGAACTTTTCTTTAACAAATGCACATTAATGATCAAATCAGCTGCATTTCGCCACGCCGCCCAGGCGAAATGCAGCTGATTTGACGTTTGTTCGGGGAGTTCCAGAGCGAGAAAAAGGTGGCTTGGTATGGCAAGCCAAGTGTCCCATCAATAGCCACTTTTACCTATTAATGACACTTGGCTTGCCATATTGCTTGAGCACCCTCTAGTGGCCGAAAATGGTAGTGTTCAATATTTTCCATGTCAGAATGAATGAAATCATCAGATCTCAGCCAAAAATCGGGTTATAAATATTGGAAAAAACATTAATAAGTCACATCACTGTATAAGTCGCAGGGCATGCTAATTTATGCAAAATGTGTGACTTGTACAGCGAAAAGTACGTTAATCTCATAGAACATGTTGAAGCCATTATTGATGCCTGCCATAGAAATCAATGAACAGAACGTTGAAAGCGATATTGTTATTCACCGCTAAACAGGGTTCTTTCTTTATTTACATATTTGTGAAAAATGCATTAATTATGTATCTGATTCTTTGCAAACTGAAAATGAAAATGTAATTTATCAATTAATAAATAAACACAATAATGTTAAATAAATACATTATAAAGAGCTGTTTTACTGAAATGGAAAAATAGCAAAATATCAAATGTATTTGTTGAGATTCAACCCCCATAAATCACCTTGTTACCGTGCCATTTATGAAACTTTAAATTAATACAATTGAACGAACTAAATTTTTTAAGACAAAAAGAACTTGAATATGAAACACTTGAGGGAATAGTTCCCAAGATTTTCACATCTGAGTACGTACGAGTTCTTTTTCTGATTTGAGATGCAACTTTTTTTATTTTCCAGTCTGCCAGCTACTTTAAATGTCTACAGTGTAAACATTGTGAGTTAACTAAGATGTTTCAAAGAATGTTAAGATTTTAAAATCAAACATGTCCTGTTTGCCTCCAGGCATTGAGTCCTCCCTCCTTTGCTCAGGTCAGTCCCTCGTAATAACTCGTGTGAAGAGAGCGGCTGCAGACTGATGGTGATGGAGATTGAGATAAAGATACAATGGAGGTTTTAACTGATGAGTCGCTCTAAGGGTCTGCTTCTCCTGGATCCCGAGTCCTGGCTTGAGGTGTTAATCAGAGTAAAGTGACACGGGGAGTGAAAGCAGCTGGAGAACAGAGAAGATGGTGGTGGTGGAGGAAGGGGGACAAATAGAAAATCACCATTGATTCATCAATGTGCTGCCACCGTGGCTTGCTTCTTTATCAGTCTCCATCTAATAGGTGCCTGAAACTTATACCTTTCTCATGTTTCACACTGGGCAAGAGGTCGCCACGCTCGTATCTAACATCCATCACCTGCTGAATGGGTGTTGATGTCCCACAGAGATATTTATAGAGAGCAGATCAGAGGTAACAATGCAAACAGTCGCATCAGCTCTACTTATTTCATCACAAGCTAACACTAATTATCGCCCACTGGCAAAGTCAGAGCAATAATGTTGTTGCTTGTGTCTGTGTGTAATTTAATGAAACTTTCGAAGCGTAATCGATGGATGTACTTTTAGGACATAATACATTTTGGAGTCAGCTTCATTCAAGATGGCCGCCACAGCCAACAACCTAAGAAAACACAAAAATAGCTATAACACAGCCAGATGTTAAGTTAATGTTTGGTGTGATGGTACCTGGATATGGTTTGCAACACATACTCTGGACACTACACACCACACATCGTTGGAATCAAACCTGTTTGCTTGTTAGTAAAATATCTGAACCACTGTGTGAATTTTAATTGAACTCAAAGTAGTGATTGGCTAAACATCTAAAACTGATTCAAGGTGGCTGCCACTGTTAATTGACTAAACTACTCCAAAATGGTCACACCTCGGTGTATATTGAGCTAAAAGTTGGTGTGGTAGTAGCTGACCATCACAGGGGGGCTGTGGTAGCTTGTTGGTAAGTGCCGTAGTCTCGTAATCCAGAGGTTGCGTGTTCGAGGCTGTGTCAGGAAGGGCATCCGGTGTTAAGCAATTGCCAAATCTTTCATGCGAGTTCGCTTGCTGTGGCAACCCCTGAAGAAGGAAGCGGCCAAAAGAAACGTTCTTAGTAACTGACAGTCGCAATGCATATTCCAAGTGCTCATATTGTTCATCCGATATATTTCATGAGATGAGGCTTAATGTTATTTTCAAATTTTGGTCAAAAACCTTTTCTTGGCTTAAGAAAATCTAGTCTAAAACACTAACATGAAAGATGGCGGCCCATGCACATTCCTTTAAAGAATACGATGCCTGTATGTCTATGACCACTTAATCACTGTTATTGAAAAAAAAGCAAGTTGTAAATCAAATGAATAGTTGGGTGAAAGGCGCATTTCCTGGAGTATTTCATATCACCTGCAAAGATTTGAACAGAGATCATGTGCAATTTGTTAGCTCTCAGAGTATTTGCTGAAGTTGGCTCTAAACTCCTACTACACCAGATTTTAGCTGAATATTGATTCAATTCAGTTTATTTATATAGCACCAGTCACAACAGCACTGTACAAAAACATTCATATACATTTTAAAAGCCAAATAGTAAAGGTTATCTATACAAAGAAGCCGGCAGACTGCGTTGAATATTTACTTCCTCGCAGTCTCCCATCTTGATCAAGCACAACGGCGACAGTGGAAAGGAAAAACTCCCTTTCAATGGGAATAAATCACCAGCAGAACCAGGCTCAGGACAAGCAGCATCTGCTTCGAACGGCTGGGGTTTGAGAGAACAGGAAGGAGAAACAAACAAAGAATGCCGGGTCCAGGTGTACAGTGACCCCTCACCTACAATGGTGGTAACGTTTCAGAGACACACCACCCCCCTCGCATGCGATAGGTGACAATCTATCTTTTTACTATTTTTATATATCAAGGCTTTATAAACCCTTTCCACACTCATTAACCTTTCCCTGAAATGCATTTAGCAGAAGACCCAAAAATTCAACCAGACACAGAGCGCGTTCAATAAGTTTTATTTTGAAAAGACTGGTGGAAGTTAGCACAAGTCTGTGGAAACACAATGACTGTGGAAGGACTGGGAGCTTGAACAAAGTTCCAATGCAAAAAAACCCCACTAACCTTCTTTTAGAGCTCAGATCAAGGGACTTGATCCAGTGGTTAAACTCACTCCCCCAGGTAGAGGATTGGGGCGGATGGAGAGATTAGTGATGTCACCATGAGAGCGGAGTCCTGAGTGGGGTTGTTGCTTAGCTTAGCTCCAGAACTCAGTGGGTTAGTCAGAGAACAGGCAAGGGTCATACACAGGGAGACCAGCTTCACTCTACTTATCTGAGGTTGGTAAAGGTGATAAAGCATGTACAGTACACACACTGTAAAAAAACAGGTTTAAAAAACCCTGCGATACAATGAAGCTGCAAGAAGTGAACCGCGACATTGAGTGGGTCGACTTCTATTGGAGGAAAGACAAAAAAACACACGTTAAGGATAGAAATAATTACAAGTACAGGTAGAGTAGAGCAAGTATAGACAGAAGCAGTGAGGAAATGGGGTCAATTTGTCCTCCAGCTGTCTAAGCCTATAGCAGCATGACTAAGGGATTTGATTTGATTTGATGTTTATTTAGTCATTTTAAAAGAACAATAAAAAAAACAGTTTCATCAGATACAAGAATACAAATAGGATGAAATGAAAGGAGCAGAAAGAAGAAGAAATCTTATTATGTCTGCCCCTTATTTCACAATTTGTTCAAACAATGATAAC
>JARVLU010000179.1:23563144-23576662 GCA_031762415.1 Simpsonichthys santanae | reverse complement strand
TATATTCATCCCTGGTCAGTTTACCCTGTGTTTGTTCTCTCTTCTCCTGTGTCTTGAGCTCCACTGCACAGTCATAAACCCTTTTAGAGTCTGCATGAGCTCGTCTTTGGACCTGGGTGTGCTCATCTGACTTACATGTGTGAGCGGCGTTGCCCTGCGTAATGCTTCTGAAGCACAAGCTTCCTGATCTCCTCCCACTGCTAAAGCCTGGGGACATCCAGGCTTCTGAACTCACACCCACTCACAGGTGGAGGCAAATTTTTCATGATAAGAGTCGATTCAGGCGTGTGCCCTGCAAAGTAAAACTGAAAACGTTATCTCCAGTACATGGCTGGGTGATATCTTTCTGAGAGATGCCAACAAACGTAATGCACGCGCATCTAGTGAGCTTTGACAGTATAATGTATTTTAATGTTAATAAGTTTCTTTGTAGTATTCTCTGATTGTTCATCCTTTTTTTTTTACAAGAAAGTTGTTTACAAAGTAGCCCAGTGTCATTTAAAATAATAGTTTGTGCAGGAATTATTTGCATGTGTTGTTGCAGAACATTACTCAAATTGTTATTATAAAACTATCAAAGAATTATACAAAATATGGACGTAAAGGAAGGGCAAGGGCTGTCTTTGCATCTTGAATATCAAGTAAACAAAATATGTGTCTTTATTTATTTATTGTACTCTATTAATCCTCAATGGGGAACTTATATTGCTGCTTTTTTCCCATTGCATGTGTTGAGGTTGAAATGACATCAATAACTCTCAGCAGGACGTAGCAGCAGAGACTTCAGGCTGTGAGCCAGTTCCAGAGTTAACAGACGTACTGAGCTCCGGCTGTTTGTTTAATGTTAAATGTTTTGTCATGTAGAAGAATTGATCTTTAGCATGTGTGCAGTTTGTAGCATGTGGAACAGCACCTTCTGGGGTGGGGCGCTGCATTATAGGCCTAGTTTGACTACGACCTGGAAATGTAGCAGGACTTGCTGGTACCTATGGACCTCATCTAGATCTGGATGTGAAAGTCTGCTCAAGCGACCAGCTCTTGGACAGAGCAGTGGACGTTCGTCCATGAGCTACAGAGTCACCTGGAGAAAAGGTGCACATCGGCAGCTTGAGATCGGGGCTCGTGCGGCGTCGTAAATTCTTGTGCACAGTCCTCCCACCTTCTTCTATTCCCTGTCTTCAGCTCTTGCACAGGATCACATTAATATTCCTTTGAAGCTTGTTTCAGCTGCAGCCACATCTCCATGTCCCTCTCTTTCACTCTCACTCCCTCTCCCGGTCTTTTTGTTCCACTCTTTCTTCATCTCTCTCTCTCTTTTCTTTTCCACCCCGTCTTATTGTTTTCTGGAAGGGCTTGCTTTGCAGCAGCAAGGCTGTAGTTTTATTACCTTCAGTCAGGAGTTCCCCTCGTTGCACAGGTGCGTGCGAACGCTCACGTGCGCGCACGCATACCGAGGGGTTGGTGGATACCGATGCCATTGACAGACCGTGTTGATTGGTTCAGAATGGTTGCTGCCTCTTGTAGGAGAGTGGAATGGCTATTTTTAGATCAAGGGGTAGCTGGGAGAGAAAGGCTGAGAAGGGCTGTGTGTGTGTGAGCGTGTGCGTTTGTAAGGAATACTGCAGTCTTGAAAGAAGTTTCCTCTTCGTCCTCGTGCACACATGCATTTATGCAGCAGTGGCCCTCTTGAGCCAGGGTGTATTCCATGTGCCTGCCATCCCTTTTCCCCTCTTTTTCTTGTTCTCCCCCACCCTTCCAGCAGTCTTTCTGTCTCCCTTGTTTTTTTTTTCTTCAGAGTTAGCTTGGTGTGCAAATGTCAGCACTTTCCTATCTATTTGCCAGCACACCGTCCTGCTCCCTGTGTTTACCTCTGTCTCCATGAAGCTACCCCATCCCCGTTGCTTCCCCCCGTCATTACTCTTTCTTTCAGATTTCATAGAAATGTTCCTTCTCTACAACTTGTACACTGTTTCCTCTGTTCCTCAGTTTTTCACCCTCTTCATTGTTTACACACAGTTTAACTATAGCTTTGCCCATTTTTTTTTTTTTTTTTTTTTTTACGCCATTCTTGCTTGGCTCACGCCATCCGATCGCCCCGCTTCTCGTTCATGGATCAATGGCATTTCATTTGAGTAACACCGTGACATTTTCTGTCTCGACTATTTATAGCATGTCGAGTTGTTGTTGGTTTTGTTTTTCGTTGTTCTTATTATTTTTATTATCCACTGCAGCACCACCGTCATCTTCTGACGAGAGCATGTCCACTCATGTTCACCCAAATCAGACGAAACAAAATTACTTTTCGTCATCCGTAGATTTCTCTTTGGGTCTTGTTTTTATTCGGTGATTTCTCTCTCCACGTGTCTTCATCTTCCTCTGCATCTGACTCATTCTGACTCAGGTGGATCACACCTGCTCTGTAGTCAGGGCAGCTGGGGGTTGTTAGGAGGGTTTAGACAAACACATTCAGTTTTTGGCATCACTGAGTTGAAAAAGCAATAAAAGTTTCTGTCACTGTAGGTAATCAATAGATAAATTTTCATCTATCTGCTATTAGAACTTTTATTGCTATATTATAGTTCTTATATGAAATGTATGAATTCCCAATGCAAACCGCTTTATGGGAAGGACTGAACTGTGCTTCGAGCTCTCAGACTCATATGCTTTGTGAACTGAACCGTAAGCTGGACGCAATTTCTGAGAATCGTGAGCCACTTGCAGCTCCTAGGACTTGCCGGCATGAAGGAACCAACCTTGGAGAAGGCTAACCGGCAGAATGTCCACAATTCTGGCTGTTTGGTGAACCAGCAGAACTGAAGGCAGACATGAAATCAGTAGTCAGCCTGCTCAAAACAGTTGTTTATCTGAATCTGGCCTCCCCACTCGGCCTTAGACAGGCCAACTTATCTCATGTTGTTCCTGGTGGATACGTAAATCAAGACGCTCCTGCTCACTCAAACCCCCCACCCCCACCCCACCAAACATCTGTGGACCCTATCAGAGTTGTACCAGCGGATAGATATTGTAACATCCTTTATCAGGACTATGAAAGGTATCTGGAAGTGTGCATGGACAATCTCACCGTCTGGTCGTCCTCCCCCCACCTCCCGCAAATATATTATATCTATGTTGCTTTGGGCTGAGGTAGATCTTTTACTTCTATCTACCCTTCAGACGGCTGTACAGAAATAAATGTTACTGCATTAACTGTGCAATGACCATAAAGACAATTCTGATTCTGAAATGTATAAAGGAGTAAAAACTACAAAGATGTTTTTACTTTCACACTTTACAGACACTAAACTTTGGATATGTTTACAACTTATTACTTTAACTATAACTTATGTACTGACTACATTTGCAAAGAGGTTTTTTAATGTAACATTCATAGTTTGATTATAACCTTTTTTTCTCAAACTGTTTTTGCAATAATTACTGATATAAATAAGACAAAAAAATTATGCTTTGTAATTAATTAAAGGAGCAATTTAAGGGCTCTTTAACGATATTTAAATGTTTTGTTTATGTTTTTCAAAGGAAAAAAGTTTCAAAACACATTAATTCAAAAGTTGTTTGCAGCTTCTTAGAAGTTTTTAAAACTTAATCAGCTTTTTTTTTTCTCTGATTCCCTTTTTTTTACTTTTGATCAATTTAAACGAACGATATTTGTGCTCTCTGGCTTTTGATACAGCATCTAACATAAGATGGCATGACTGTATTTTTTATTTATTTTTATTTATTTATTTATTTATTCATTTGCAGGATGAATTTAGATTTTTTCCTGATCTCTTGTTTTGTATTCTACTTTATACTATATCTGTGTGCAGTACTTTGTTTGACATAGTTGTTTTTATCAGCGCTATATAAATAAAATTTGATTTGATAAGTTCAGGTTCTCCCCATGTGAGGCCAAACCTAACACAGTTTTTAAATCATCCAATGATTATTTTAGATCAACTGAATAAGAAATTTAGCATGAATTAGCATGATTATTCTTTTTTTAAAATGCCGGTACATATACAACAAATGTTTTACTTGTTGGACTGTTTGTGCTTTTGTGAAGCTGCTCGTATAAAATGACCGTGCGCCAAATTAATTGTCCTCCTTTCTTTCAATTTTGTCTCTCCAGTGAGTGACAGTTGTTTTAGGAACCTTGCAGAGGACCGCAGCGGGGTTAACCTCAAAGATCTCGTCCACGACCCCTCCCTGTGAGTAACTTTTTTTTGTCAGTTCAACCAGCAGAGAAGAAGAGTGTGAACGTTTCATCCTGCTTAAAGTTCCGTTTTAATCTGCTGCCTCTCTACATGTGTGCACATCTGTCTTCTTTCATTGGAAAAGTGCAACAAAGAGACTAAAAATATCTTTTCAACACAACACTTCGGGGCTTGGTGTCGGCCTGTGAAGCGAAACTCCCAGCATGCTTGGCAACAATAACAGATTTAAAGGATTGTTCCTGGTGACTGAAAGGATGCACATAAGAGTGTAAAATCAACAGCTGTTTTCATCAACAGGCACCCCAATCCCGCAACAATCGTTCATCTTGCTTTTGTTTAAAATCAAGGTGGTGTAAATCTGCTTTACATGGTTTACACTGTCATTTCAACAGAAGGCAGTCTTTTTAAATGTTCTCAGGTAATTTGGTTAGGTAAATCTCACCAGCTGAACAGTGCAGTTGATTTTGACTGTTTTGCTTCTTGCAGTCACTCTGCTGGCGAACATCTGGGTGAGACCTCTGACAGATTATCCAGGTAGAATCAACAGATGAAGTAGAGAAGTCAAGTTTTTTTTTTTTTTTTTTTTTTTTTTTTTTTTTTTTTTTTTTTTTTTTTTTTTCCCAACCTACTGTAGTTCTTGCTAAGGTGAAGCCATGCTCCTCTGTCAAAGCCTTGGAGTAAAAAATTTAAATAGAAAAATACAAAATATATACAGTAATAACATTAAAAAAAATGCTATGTGTTGAAATTAGTTCTCTGCATTTAATCCATCACATCTGAGATACACCCAGGTGGAGCCGTGGGCAGCTGTAAGCATCCGGGGAACAATTAGGGATTAGGTGTCTTGCTCAAGGACACCATGACATGTGGACATGGCAGGGAGTTGAACCTGTGACTTTATGGTCCCAAGTCAGCTGCCCCACTTCTACCCCATCTTGGACCCCTAGGAAGTTTTTAATGCTGTTATCATCTCTTGATTAAACAGTTGTACTGTTTAATTAGTTGTTTTGTTTTGTGTACATTTTAAGATTTGTATCACTTGATTTGCATGAATTGGCCTTTTCTCGTTACATTTTACTCAGTCAGCAGGTGTGTAAGCACCTGGGGATATAGTACAGTACTCAGAACTCTTAACTATCCCACCCTGCAGTTTTAATCACATAAGTAAAATAAAAACTTTAAGGGTGAATAACATATATAAGCTGAATGAGGTTGAATGTCGCCTTTTTTCAGGAGAAAGGTGCAACTCATTAATTTCATCAAACTATACGTCAAACCCGTGTGTTTAGTTTGTGACGAGGCGCTGGAGCTGATGAAGCATGCTGAACTGGAGGAGCTGCTTTTCGTGCAACAATAAGCGCTTAGAAGACCACACACAGTGTCAAATACAACTTTCTGACATTGAATTATTGGCAAAGAAGACAATCTCTTGCAGATGTTTGTGAAGGGCTAAATTGTTCTGTAGAACTGTGTATTAAATCCAAAAATAAATTTAAAGCTTAATTATCATTTGTACAATCGCCTGCTCATGCCTCATTTTTGTTTTTAGAGATATTATATTGGCATTATATTTGTTTTTGTTTTGAAAGGCAAAAAAGAATTGAACCCTAAACTGACAAATATGTGCAAAAATAAATAAGCAAAAACATATAACTGTGTTTTTATCCGTTTAAAATTGTGGGTTTACAATCTTAGTGTGGCCTTCAGAGGACTTTCTAAAATTAAAGTGTCTCCAAAGTGAAAAAAGGTTCCCTGACTCTGGCTAAAAGGCACTAAAGGTGCAACTTTACATCCTTTATTGACGTAAATCTTCTTTAAATTGAGATTAGACTTTTTTATTACATTTTATTGACTTGTTTGTAATAACTGTAAAGTATTATATTGATCAATTTGACATCAAATATACAGCATTAAATTCATTACTCCATCTATACTTCAGTTTTAGTGATTTCCTTTTGGTTATTGAGCAAATTTCCAAAACTAAGACATTTTTTTTTTATTGAGTCCGAAGATGATTGGGTGGGTAGATGGGTGGATATAAATGACCAGACAATCCTTCAAGTTCATTTTAACAGTCTTGCTTTATCTTGGAGCATTCCTGTTGACTGAATTTGATTTTTGTTAGAGGATGTACTTTCTGAGAAGGTTACATCTGTTTGGACCTGAGCAAGAAATAATGATTCTGTTTTCTCAGGTTGTGTTTGTAAGTCCAGTCAGATATGGGATGACAAAATGGTTCAAAAATTGTTTTGCTCCTTAAAATCAAAGATAACGTCTGTTACTTATGACATAAAAAATACTTGATCTGAATGGTGTTTTTTCAACTATAACCCTAAGTGTTTTTGATTATTGTCTGTCAAACATACAAAAACAATCACTTTGGTTAGACAACAGGTAATATATTTTTTTCATAACTTTTCCTCAGATCTCTATTTCAAAATGTCTGAACTATCAATTTGACTGATCCACACCACAAGTCAGTGGTTCCATCAACTTGATCAGCTGTAACACTGTGCCCTTAATGTGCCGCGCCTGGCTGTCATTATGGAGACTCACAGACATGCCAAAAAAGAAAAACCAGGGTTGAGAATGCAGGAGGTGAGGGAAGAGGAGAAGGACAGAGTCAGTATGGTGCCACAGCGGGACCCCCACCATAAACTATAATCACAGCGGCTGTCAAACACACACTGACAAGTGGAATCAATCAGTCTGCCCAGTTTCACTTTCAGGAGTTTCCAGATATGTGTTGAAGAGCAGGTGGAGAAAAACCTATTTGTAGCAAAAATGAGAGCAAACAGCGAAGCTGAGTCAAACAAATCGTAACCAAACTCAAGGACACGAGGCGACTATAGCTAAGTGGATGTTCTTGTGTTTTTTATAATGCATGTTCACTTTTTTAGTTTGATTGAGCGCCGTAAATGTGAGTCTCAAGGTTATTCATCCTGAATTTTGCAGATTAACGTAGATAAGAATAGCATGAAAAAGTCATATGAGTGAAACTAAACTTTACTTCCCTGTCAGAAGTTGGTCCATGGACACAAACTTGCAGTACAAGATATTCAGCACAAATACACATTGGTCCTTTCTCATTTTTGTCTTTTACAATTCAATGCCTTTAAAGCAAGCTCAGACACGAGGACATGTCAGTCAGAAACTATAACTTGGATAATTCTGCCCCGTTTCTGTGCGGAGCGTTTCCTCAAAGTGAAACTCAGATTTCATTTCTGGAGCAGCAGCAGACTGCTGAGTGAAAACATCTTCTTCTTCTTCTTCTTCTTCTTCTTGTTTCAATGTGTGGTGTTTCAGCACCCAAAGATAGATGGTTCACGTGACTCCCCATAGCTTGTTTGGGTTTTACTCTGCCTGGCCCCAAGAACCATAGCTCCACCAACAGATGCCCCAACCCACCAGGCCTCCCCTCAAAAGGGCGCCCTGATTTCTTTGTCCCAGGTGGGTTGACCTGATTTTTGTGGTCCTCCTTCATCAAGGTCTTCAAATTGTCAAACCTAGTATTCAGGAAAAGTCTGCCGCCGTAGCTTGGTGGTCAGTGGCAGTGTTTTAATCCTGAGGTTGTGGGTTTGAACCAAGGTTGCGCCAGGAAGAATCAGAAAAAGCTTTATTATCATTGTACCAAAATACAGCGAGATTATGTTTGTACAGTTGTCCAAAATATGGGCAGTGTGCACGTTGCTGCTGCTCCTGAGAGTGCGGCCCCTTATCCTTATTCAGAATACTTTTTAGATAGAAAAGGGCAAAAAGCCATGAAGACAGGATGGTGGCATTACAAAAAAGATCTCTTCACACCTTTTATTATCAGGTCATCAATAAATCTCTACCAGCGAGCACATTTATACCACATTACATGTGCATTTGATGGCAAGACGGTGAGATTTGTACATGAAGCACTTCCAGATAGCACCATAGTCCTGATAAGATGTTGGCGTCAGCCGATACAGCTCTCTTAAGCCTTCACAGAAGTTCTCGGGGAGGGGTGCGATAGAGGTAGCTTTTCCTTAGTTTACACATATCCCAGGAGAGATTTGATAAGTTGACCTGCTTCAAGGCTAACAGGGGGAGTCAGATTCAGGAAAAAGCTTCCGCCTTGCACGAGAGCGAGTAACGGGAGGTGGACAAAAGGGCGTCTGTCGTTAAACAATTGCCATATGTTTCACACGAGTTCACTCGCTGTGGCGCCCCCTAATGAAGGCTGCAGCCAAAAGAACATTTTCAGGAGGAATCCAGGTTTCCCTGGTGGATCTGTTGCCTCTGTCACCCGACCACTTACAAGCAGAGGACGGACGTTTTTCATTGTAGGTAGATATTTAGGGCCATTTTAACCAAACGTTTGTTTGAGTTTGGCGCCTACAGACCGAAGCAGACGTTTGCTCTACACTTGGGTGTTGTTTAGTTTGCCACAAATGGTAAATTTACATGTATGACGTGTGATTGTGAAAGGTGTCGCTAAACAATAATAAAAGTTAAGAAGCGGTCAGCAGTTGTAGATTGTAGGCATCATGACATTTATTCCACAAATGAGTAGAACACACGTGGGACGGAGCAATCTAAAGTGTGTGTTGGGTGGGGGGGTGGCTGTGCATGTTGTTTAGCGAGCATGAGTGGAACGCTGCGCTGGGCACTCAGAGCTCTCAACACGGCAGGGGTTTGAGGAAGGGAGTTAGTCCATTTCTCCTCGTCTTCCTCCACCTTTCCCTCTATCAGCTAAGATGTTGAGAGGTGACCCCTCGAGAGCTTTCTTCCTACATATGGATGAACCAACAACTTAGCTCTAATGGGCTCAGCTCCATGTTACTGCTGGGAGTGTGGAGATGACCAAGCCCTTGTCACATTGTGCGCGTGTGTGTGTGCGTGTTTGTGATAGCAAGAGAAACACACAGAGTGAGAGTGAGTGCTTTGTACAAAGAGCTTGTATTATTAATGAAATCACCCTGGCAGATGGGTCTCTTCTTGGAAGTGTCCCACAACCACTGAGATTTGCAACGTGCTTTCACACACACATACAATTTCCCCTTCTCTTGTTAAGTGTGCCCCTAACAGTCCATCTCTACTTTTTTCCAGCACTCTTTTCACTCTGTGCCTCTTTCTTATTCTGTCTTCCCCTCTTTATCCTCCTTTCTGTGCTCGTCTTTTATTCATAGACTTGGCCAAGATGTCCAAGCTTTCAGGCCAAAACTGCTGCCGTGCTCCAGCCCCTCCAACACAACCCTCCTATTCTCTCTGCATCTTTTATTTTTTCCTCCACCTGCATTAGGATTTGTCAACACCCCCAAGGAAAAACTTTTCTTCCACACTGACTTCGTTCAGCCAGGAGTTTAAAAAAAAAAAAAACAGCTGAATGTCGTAACCCTCTTCAGTAGAGAGGGAAAAAAAATGCAGTTGGCTTTTTGAAAATAAAAGCTTACCTTTCCCCTTTAAAAGTCCTCTCTTATTTCAGATCACACCCATTTAATGTAAAGCCAAGCAGTGAATCTGCAGAGAAGTTATGCAAAAACACCCACCCACCTACAACTCCCTGTTGGACGAGATGTTATATCTCAATTTGATCGACTGGGTGAAAAGAAAGGAAAAAATATTTAAAAAAAAAAGGCCTATTTCTTTTAGGAATGCATATCATTTGCTGCCTTTTGCGCCAGAGTTGTAGTTAAATCCTCTTTGGATGAGAAATGATGGCGTCGCACCTAGGCCTGTTGTGATAAACAATAAATCAATTAATTGCATGATAAATTAAAATGATCAACTTCATTTTCATTTATCGGCTTTATCGTTTCTTCATGTCTCTCTATTTCTACTGAAGACACTGAACAACAAAAAGGCTAAACTCCGGTGCTCTTCACTGATCCCTCCCTTTCTCTTTTTTCTCTTTTTAAAAAAAAAAAAAATCTGTTTTAACGATCCAAAATCGCGTTTTTGCATTGTTAACAGGCCGACCTCGGGAAAATTGTCGAATCTCCAAAATTCATGGTTGAAGCCCGTGCCTTTGTGTAAAAATGTGTTATTCTCTGCAAAAAGAAGCTGAGAAATGTACTGATTTTTTTTTTTTTTTGTTAAAAGCTTTGTGTGACAAATGCTACGTTAAAGAGCTCAAACCACACTGAGCGTCTGCCATTTTGAGAAACAAAAAACTTGAAAGAGAAACATCTCATAACACGTCAAGGGACCTCCCTCCCATTTTTCTTAGAAACACCCTGCTCGCTCCCTCACTATCCATCCTTCGGTTCAGTCTCATACTGCCATCCAGTGGTAACAAAAAAAAGTACTACACACAAAACAAATTACCAACATGTCTTAAGTCAAACAATATTATTATTTATCGCAATAGTTTCTGAGACAATTAATTGCCCAGAAAAATTTGTTATCGTGACAGGCCTAGTCACACTCGTTTTGACCAAACACTAAAAATAACAATTTGTAAACTCTTGTGCAAAATCACAAGATGTCACACAGAGTGTTGTGAAGGACTCTCAGCAACTTTCACGTCAAATTTAAAATTAGCTCAATGTTTGTTCATTTGCATTAAAATCCAATAAGTGTCTCGTAAATATTTTGCTAACAGCCAAAGAGGATTGACTTCCATATTTATCGCTGAAGTTTTAAGCAAATATCTTTCACATTAAGTAGCAATTTTGATGTGAATTACTGTCTCCTGCAGCCACACCAAAATGTAGCACAGTGTCTGTAAAACTGACTGAATTGTAGTTATTTTTGTGGTGAGCTGGCTTTGGCAGCCATCTTGACTAGAATTGACTCCAGTTGTAGTTGAACTTTCTGCAAGTTTCATTAAAATTCATCCATTGGTGCATGAGATCATTTGGTAACAGACAAACCCACAAATATGGGCAAAATATTACCAGGCTGTAGACGTTGGGCAGTGGGCAATGATGAAATTTACAACCCCCACCCCACCCCACATTGTACATTTACATTTATATCTCTATATAATCTATAGATGATAGATAGATGTTTTATGAGTTTGTTCAATTTTAAGGTGGAATGTCGTCACAAAAAGACAAAAAAAAAAAAAAGACAAAATGTCTTTTGTAGAATGAGTCTTCTTATTTGCATGTAACTGCTTAGACATTTTAATACTAATTACTTTATTAAAACATTTTGCTTTTATGGAGTAATACACTTGGTACCTTTGTGGAAATTTGTGATAGTAACAAAAGGGGTTAGCATGTTTGATTTTTATCAATATCATTCTAACATTAAAATGCTTGTTTTTAAAGAGTTTTTAATACAAATTATTTTCAGTTTGTTTGTTTTTTGTTTTTTGTACAAAGCTGCAGTGTTTCACTTTATTCATATCCTGCTTGGTCAGATCAGGGTATTTGTTAATGTACAGAAATTGCACACAGAGCTGCATGTGTGAATTTACTCAGTATGTTTCAGCAATAAATGTGCATTTCTGATTTGTAGAAAGGAAAACAAACTCAAAACGTCCAAAGGCACACAACTCGTACGCACACAATCAACAATACAAAAACAGGATGCTTTAGACAAGAGGCGTTGCCAAGGAAACGGTGGGAAGGAACCCTTATTTGTGCTGAGCATGTTTTCATTTGGGCTGAAGCAGAGAGGCATTCAAACCCTGGGAGGGTGCAAGTGGTGATCTGTCCTGACAGCTCCTGTAGTCTCCCAAGGTGTAACACAGATACACTAACACATGAGTGGACAAGTGCTCAACCACACACACACACACACTGGTTGAAAGATTCCCTTTACAGTAAACCATCATGTCCAGCTTTAGTGCTTCTTTGGTCAGAGCCTGAGCTAAACATTGGTGTGGTTGTAGCTAACGGTCATTCAAAACACTCCAGTCACCAACAGATCCTGTGAAATAATGGAACACTGCATTAGATTACGTATACAGTACTATTATTTTTAATCCGTCCATTATCTTTACCTGCTTGTTCCATTCCGGGTCAATGGTTTCCATATCCAGCAGTCACTGTGCAACAGGCGGGGGGCACCCTGGACTTGTCGCAAGTCCATCACAAAGCAATAGCGAGACAGTTGTGCATGCACATGCTCACGCACACCTAGGGACAATTTAGAGTTAGCAACTCGATGGATTACTAGAAGAAAACCTACGCATGCACTAAGAGAACATACAAACTCCACCCAAAAAGGTCCCCAGTTCAAACAGGCAATCTTCTCGCTGAGAAGTGACGGCTCCACCAAGATGTTTTACAAAAATAGTTTTAATTCTGTTGATTCTTTGCATAAGAGGATCTTATTATAATACTCCGTCATGAAAGTGCCAATGTGTTCCTTGAAGAGTGCTAGGCTTGTTTTAGGTTGCAGAACTTATCATTTGTGAACACCAAAGTTCATGGTCAATAATCCAGATAAAAATCCAACAACGTTCAGTCAGGTCATCTAGACAGTTTCTTTTTCTTTCTTTTTTTTCGGAGACTTTTCATCCTTCATCCAAAGGACTTCATCAGCACGAGGAGTCACAAATGAGGAGTCCCACAAGCACCACACTTCCATAGTAGGAAAAAAAAAAAAACAGTTTGATGGTGTTAAGATGGTTTCTGGGACCCGCCCTCTTCCCCATCAACTCCTCTAAAGCAGCCATGCTACAGTTTTTGTGGCTCCTCTGACTGATGAAGTACTTTGGATGAAGGATGAAACGCCTCAGAAAAATAAAAAAAAACTAAACCATCCAGATGACCTGCTTGAACATTTGTGAAGTTCCCTAAATGAGGACAAACGCATGTAACAAACAGTGACTGTATTTATCGTTTTGGGTGGGGGTGTTTGTTCAGGGGTAACTGTTGTAGCATTTAACTGAGACGGAGGTGATGTGGTGAACATGTAAATACAGTATAGCGCTCTTGAAAAGAAAAAGAGCTTCGCACGAAGACTTTCTGCTCAGATTCTTCATCTTCAGCCTTTTATTAGGAGGTGCTAAACTGTGACTGGCCACATGAGGTCGCTGTGGCTTGATGTTCAGAAACAGCTGCAACTTAGTGCTCCTTAATGTCCACACCCTGTCCAAAATCCTTTCAGGGCCTTTCACTGTTTCACACTTAGATGTAATTTTACTGTTTATATCTCCTCAAATTTCATCAGTTTTTTGCTACATTTCATAAAAATTCCTGTCTTTTGTTTTGTTTTCTGTTAATATTACACCTGTATTGTCTGTAAATGTGTCATGAAATTAAGTTTATTTTAAAAGATTTGTTGTCAACAAAAATGCATGTTTTAACACACACACACACACACACACACACACACACACACACACACACACACACACACACACACACACACACACACA
>JARVLU010000179.1:23540713-23553552 GCA_031762415.1 Simpsonichthys santanae | reverse complement strand
TTTTTGAATGTCCAGAGGACCAGACTTAGCTTTTTTAGATTTTTCTACCTGGATTATTGAGCATGCATCAGGGTGCTCATGTAACTTAATTTAAAAAAATAGAGGTCTGATTTGTGACTTTTAACAAGTTATTAGTTTTTTGCAAGATGTTGAACACTTAAAATTTGCCCTGACTTATACTGTAAATGCTTGTAGGTTTTTGTCAGCAGTTACATTTATTTAATTAAAAATAGAAGAGAGGAGGGGACACAGAATATCCTTTGTGGCATTGATGCAAAGTAAAATATCAGATTTGAATATTTAGATTTAAGTGTATTTGTCATATGCAGATCAACACAAGGTCAACAATGCAATGAAATGTTCAGGATGAGAAGAATCTATTTGACTTGCTAAAAATAAATAAAAAATAAATACTAAAGCATGCAATGAGTATGAAATCAAGTACCAAAAAGGGACAATGAAATTTATAATTTACAAGGTCCAAAAGAAATATAATAAACAACAACATGGTAAGTGACATGCAAATCCAACTCACAACACTGCCATCTATAGAAGTTCTCGGATTACTCTGCCATTGTGGGCTGCATCACTGGTGACCAGCAAGTTGAATACAGAGGTGTGGTGGACAGCTTTGTGGAGTGGTGTAAACAGAAGCACCTGCAACTCAACACTGGAAAAACTGAAGAGCTGCAGGTGGACTACAGGAAGAAGACCAGCCCCCCAGCCCTATCAACATCAAGGGTACTAAGGTGGACACTGTGGACAAGTACCTGGGGGTCCACCTAGAAAATAAACTGGACTGGACAGCTAACACAAACACACTCTGCAAGAAAGGACATAGTTGCCTTTTTCTTCTGAGGAGACTCTGATTCTTTAATGTCTGCAGGACCATGCTGCAGATGTTTTACCGCTCGGTGGTCTCCAGCATCTTCTTGTACACTGTGGTGTGCTGGAGCAGCAGGGTGAAGAAAGCTGATGCCAACAGACTTGATAAGCTCATCAAGAGAGCTGGCTCAGGTCTGGGGGTGGACCTGCAGTCTCTGACAGAGGTGTCTGAGCAGAGGATGCTGAGGAAACTCCAGATCCTGAACAACACGTCACACCCCCTGCATGACGCACTGGACTCTTACCGCAGCACCTTCAGTCAAAGACTGAGACCACCAAAGTGCTCCACAGAACACCACAGGATCCCTTCCTCCCTGTGGCTATCAAGCTTTTCAACTCCTCCACTTTCTGCACATAGGGCAATAAAATTAATCCTGCACTACAATAAACACTTTAATGTTTCAGTCTGCACCTGTTTTGAATTGAATTGTTGGCTTTTTTTTTTTTTTTCATCTTTATAGTGATTCTTCTGTATGTGAAACTGTGGCACAATAATTTCCTGAGGGATCAATAAAATTATATCTTATCTTAGTAGTGTGGCTCTGTTAGCAGCATCGTTCTTTTAGCAGAGTGGTTCTGTTAGCAGCATCGTTCTATTAGCAGAGTGGTTCTGTTAGCAGCATAGTTCTTTTAGCAGAGTGGTTCTGTTAGCAGCATAGTTCTTTTAGCAGAGTGGTTCTGTTAGCAGCAGTCTTATTAGCAGAATGGTTCTGTTAGCCATGTAGCTCTGTTAGCAGCATAGTTCTTTTAGCAGAGTGGTTCTGTTAGCATCATAGTTCTATTAGCAGAGTGGTTCTGTTAGCAGCATATTTCTGTTAGCACAGTGGTTCTGTTAGCAGGGTGGTTCTGTTAGCAACTTAGTTCTATAAACAGAGTGGTTCTGTTAGCAGCATCGTTCTATTAGCACAGTGGGTCTGTTAGCAGCATAGTTCTGTTAGCACAGTGGTTCTGTTAGCAGCATAGTTCTGTTAGCAGAGTGGTTCTGTTAGCAGCATAGTTCTGTTAGCAGGGTGGTTCTGTTAGCAGCATAGTTCTGTTAGCAGAGTGGTTCTGTTAGCAGGGTGGTTCTGTTAGCAGTGAGGCTCTCTTAGCAACATGGTCATGGTTATTTATGTTCTAATGTCTAATTCTGTGCACTTGTTTAATGTTTTTTATTGATTGTGTGGTGCACACGTTTGCATATTTTCTCCTCTTTTGTTTCATTGACTCACTGTGATCTGTGTCAGCTCTTCTCTAACCCACGCCTGCATTATATGTGAGTGCATCTCCATGCAATGTTGGATCCTTTCCCCTTCCTTTTTTCTCCCTCTTTGCTGCTCTGATTTACACATCTGTCTTTGTCTTGTTAAGCGCTGGTTTCTTCAGATCAATTTTAGTATTTTGTCCAATCCATTACCTGCCTCCCTTTCTCCCCATTTGTTCCAGTATCAGTGTCCTCCTCATCAACCCTCTGGTAAAAGTAATGGCGCAGGCAGCTTATTGTATTTTTACACTGATTTTCTGTCATAAAAATAACCAGAAAGTCCACCTGAGGCAGCCAAATGAAACCCTTTAATGTCACAATGTCACTTGTGCTTTTTTAAGCTACACATTTTGTCTCAGTGGTTTTATTTGAACAGTGTATTAGCCCCATATTTGTATACATATACAACACAATGAATTGTTAATATGCGTGTTTTATATTTGAATTTTGGCTGCATTAAGAAGAAAGTAACCAGCAGTTTCTGAGGCAGTGATCTGGAAAAATATGACTATAAATACAATGAAGCTCTTAAAATAGCTGAGACATAAAAATGTCTAAAGATGTAAAAAAATAAACTCAATTTTATAGTTGTTTTATTTTTTGTTTCTCTTTCATGATTCACAGAGGTTAAAGCAGCAAAGGAGGAAATGCATCATCTGTGAATCAAACCCTGAAGGCACACTGTCCCAAATGTATCATGATGTAACTAAAAAAAAAAACAGTTTGATATAAAAAGAAGTTTAAACTTGGAACAATTGAGGACTGAGTTTTTTACACAGGCTGACACATCTAATGACAAGTAATCTGATCTAAATCATACGTACAAAACCTGTGAAATATCAATAATGTGGCTTTATTGATTTGATACAGGTGTATGTATATCTCTTTTGTTCAAACCAGAATTTACAAAAATGGCTGTAAATTCTGCTTTTTTTTATTTTTATTATTTTATTGAGGCATTGCATTTCTCACACTCGTGACATTTGTTGCCCACGCTGATGTTTAGTAACAGGAGCTGGGCAGGTATACCTGTTGTGATTTTAACATCGTTAAGCTTTTAATGATGACGCTCCAACACGCAGTAATGAGATTTACCAGTGGGGGAGACATTTTTATTCCCACTGTGATGACATTTCTGCTCACTGCCAGGATAAAGCCCCAGCACTGATTGGAACTTCACCTAGTTAGACACATTCACGTTTTACTCGTTACGCTACATGCACTTGCAGTGTTTTTGTGTTCGCACTCTTCTCTTACAGACTGATATCTAATACTGTATAAACTGCAGTCCTTCGTCTGTTTATGAGGTGATTATGTTTCTGTGTATGTGCACTGAAGATAAATGAAAGATCTCTTAATAAACAGTATGTTTAAAAAATACAAAATATTTTTAAATGGCCATTTCATAAGCTGATTTTTATACTTATAGTACTATATACATACAGTATTGTATTTTGAAGATTATGGAAAATTAGGCCTGTTAGCTAATAAAGCTATTTCAGTAAGTACAGTACAGTAGTCCCTATACTTCACGGTTCATTTTTTGTGGACATGCTCTATCATGGTTTTTCAAAATAAGATTGGACATGACACACAAAGGCTGATTGATGGATGAGCTGCACGATTGGCATGGAATTTTTATTTAAAATAAATAATTATATATTATTTAGCACCTGTGTGCAGCCCAAGCTGCAGGATAAGCTTCCTCCTGCAGCTTGTCATATCTCCACTCTGCAGTGGAGAAGTGGGTGTGGCCAAGAGAGCTGGCAGATGGTAGATTACAGTGGAGGCAGAGAGCTGAAATCATGACATGCTGTGCTCTTTTAGAGCATTTAGAGTTTAGAAACATTGTTTAGAATATCCTGATGCATGCTCAATAATCCAGGTAGAAAAATCTAAAAAAGTTAAGTCCGGTCCTCTGGACATTCAAATCTTGAAAGTCATAAATACTAACTTACTACCTGTACTACTATTCCTTCAACGTGGTTTGTCACCTTCACTTATTTTCACTTGAATAGTGTTGAACACAAGTTAAAAAAAGTTTAGTAGTGATGTTTTTTATTTCTCTATAAACACAATTAGTGCCAATCTGAGGCTGTGTGTTATTAAGTGCATTAAAGTCGAAAGGTCTTTAAAACCCACAGCTGAATTTACACAAACGTGGTGAGAAACATGCTTTAAATGTGTGGAATTAAAATAAGGATATCTAGGTGAAATGTTGCCTTTTTTTGTATGCTAGTGTACACTTTTTGCACACTGGTGCATGTGTGTGTGTGTGCATGCACGTGCGTGCTGCCATTTTGAGATGGTTGAGTCCAGATGTGAAACATAAAAATGTAAATCGTACTTTTTTTCCTGAAGTTAGTCATTTGTGAACATAAACAGTTGTCATGTTTTACTTAGGTTCTTATTTTTACATGTTTCAAGTCACTGTTCTTTATTGTCATTCTCATCACGTGGTACATGTGATGGAATGAGATTGTGTTTACACGGGGTCATAGTTACATCCAACAAAACTATAAATTGTAAAAGAAAAACAGTAATAAAATCTATGAACTAAGAAATATGCTAAGCTAAGCATACACTACGCAAAGTACAAAAACAATATGCCAAACAACAGCAGCATAAATTATATACATATATCACAATAAATAGTTGGACTTCTGCACCTTGGCCTCATGAAATTTTGTCTGACTAGACCTCTTTAAATTATAATTGAATACCTTGGTGTGGTTGTTGGAGCTTGGCTTTCAGTAGCACATTATTACCAGAGGAGTTGTAACTTTCTTATTACCAGTGAACCCTTATATCTGTTGTTCGCATTTTTTTGTGTTTTCTCGCGTTTACTTTCCTTTCTTCACTCGTTCTGTTTGTCCCACTGTCTTTGGTGGTTCAGTTGTATTTTTGGCCTGTCACTGGATTCGCCACTTGTCAGGTCTTGTGTCTCTACCCTCCAACCCACTTTCAGAATAGCACTGCTTTCTTTTTCCTCACACTTTTATCCGTTGGCAGTTCATCCTGAGATTCTGCTCTTTAGTGTTTTTGACAGTTACTCTCCTCGAGGACAAAACAGAAAACAAGAACAGATAAAAAAAAAAAAAAAAAACCTCCACTCCTGACGTACTTTGTAACTTTTTTTTTTCCTGGCACACGATAAGAGGATGGAACAGGAAAGGAAAAATGGCTCCAGGCTCTTTCCAGTCTCTCCAGTTATTCTCTTGTTGCATTTCAACCCTCCCTGGCCTTTTTCTTCTCATCTTCCAAAAAAACTCAAATGGAGTCTTCAGACACATCAGGAGGAGCCACAAACAGTCCTCTGTGGGCCATGAGGAAGTTTATGTGGAAGAGAAGTTAAGGATAATAGGTGGAAAGGCTAGCTTGTGGCTTCACGGTTACCTACTGAGATTAAAACATTAATTTGTTGTTCAGAGCGAGGAATCCCCCTTTCTGTTTTTTTTCTGAGGAGTATGCAGCTCCAGTCTTGCAGCATTTGAAGTGTGGTTCAGGGAATAAGGAGAACAGGGTGTTTAGCTCTGCTGAAGATTTAAGTGACTTCAAAAGGGACCCAGACTGGTGACGCAAAAGGAGCAAAAAGTGGCCAGTAGGAGGTGCTGTGCTGTGATTAGCTGTCATTTCTGAGGAAAGCAATCCAGGTCTCACGTCCTTTGTAGTCATAATGAGCAATACCTCATTTTTTATACTTTTAGGTATAATTTTGGGCATAATTTGATTTTTCAAATGCCTTTCTTCCTCTTTTTTTCATTCTCTTTTTTGGGTTTTAATGCATCATTTTTAAAGCAGAAGACAGTTTAGGCTGTTTATTATTTACAGACAGTAGTTCAACTACGATTCAACTTTCTGAACCTAATCTGAGGTTATACATTTCCATGTATACATATAGGATGTTTCAAGTATAATCTCTTAAACTGGTATGCCAGAGCCATTGCTCTGTAAACTGTATACTTTTTTTCAGAATAAATCTGATGTTTTTTTTAATGTGACAAAAGCATAATAATAGTTGAGTGCATAACCAGTTTGGATTATTCATTTATTTTGTCACTTTTTTTGTATGTGCAGGTTGTACTAGTGAGACAGATTATATACGTTTGTCTCTAATATTTGCAAGAAAACTAGATTTTTAGATTGTTTTCTGCACGCAACGTACATCTGATTTATATTTCACAACACTACACTTACAGCACACTTGAAATTATAAGAAACTTAATTCCTGCCAAACACATAGGCAGGGTGATGTTTATAAAATAAATGTGTTGTTTGGTTGCAAAAGTAATGTAGAACTTGATGTGTAATTTGTTTAAATGCTAATAAGCTGAAATGTTTCCTGGAGGATCACTATTTTAGAGGGGTTCTAATCTGTCCTCAAATATCTCCACAGCACTGAGACTCCTCTACTGAAGGTTTTTAATGACATTTTCCTAGCCACAGATGCAGGTGATTCTGTGCTCCTTGTCTTACTGGACCTTACATCTGCTTTTGACACCACTGACCATGAGATCCTCATTTCTAGGCTGGAGCAATGTGTGGGCATCACGGGGTCAGCCCTCAAACGTTTTAGATCCTACCTCTCTGACAGAATGTTTTGTGTCAGAGTCAAAGATTTTTAGTTCATCAGCTGCGCTTTGGTGGGTGGGGGGGGGGGGTGTACTGCAGGGGTCCATCCTTGGTCCACCTCTCTTTTCTTTATACCTGCTGCCACTATGTGCTATTTTTCCTAACCATGGTATACCCTTTCATTTCTACACAGATAACTATCAAATCAAAAATTAAAAAAAAAAAAAAAAAAAAAAAAAAAAAAATTTTTGTAAGCTCAGTCATCCAGGTAGATAACAACAAAAATGGTTAAATCATGTCATCTGGACCGTTTCTTTAAGTGAAGAAATGCTTCGTCCCCCATCCAGAGGACTTTGTCAGTCTGTGGCTTGCCAACCAGCTCTGTCCCATAGGTAGCCTTCATTGCTGTCAAATCTACTTCCCTCTGAAGCACACCAGTGCACATTCTATTCAACCTCTTCTTGACTGTCTGGCCGACATCAGGAACTGGATGGCTTTTAATTTCTTAACTTTTAATGAGAAGAAGTCTGAAGTCATGTTGTTCTCTCCTAATTGCACAATCAAGAACCACTGCATCAACCTTTCCTCTCTAGCCCCGGCGACTCTCTAAACTGAAGTCCATAATGTCCACAAAAAAACAAGACTGTAATACATGCGTTCATAACATCCAGGTTCGATTACTGCAATGCGCTTCTGTTTGAATCAGTCAGACCTCCATTGCACGACTACAACTGGTCCAAAATACTGCAGCCCGATTTTTAACCAGTACAGGCAAAAGAGAGCACATTACACCAGTTTTGGCCTCCCTGCTCTGGCTCCCAGTTCACTTTCGAATCCAGTTCATAATACCTGTATGTTTTTAAATCTCTGAACAGTTCTGTCCCTCTTACCTCTCTGATCTGCTGCAGCCATATATCAATCTCTGAGATCAGCAGATCGGATGCTTCTATTGGCTCCAGGAACCCGTCTTAAGCTCAGAGGTGACAGGGCTTTCTCTGTTGCAGGTCCAAGACTGTGAAAAGAGTTACCACTGCATGTCAGGCAGGCTACCTCCTTCACGGTTTTGAAGTCTCACTTAAAAACCCACTTTTATTCCCTGACCTTTGACACTGTGTAATTTGTTTTTAAGCTGTCTGTATTCTACAGTGTTAGCCATTTATTGTATTTTCCTTTTGGATCTATGTATTTTTACTGTGCTTTATTTGTTTGTTTCACCTGTATAGCACTTTGGTTGGCCTTGCTGCTGTTTTAAGTGCTCTATAAATAAAATGATATGGTATGTTATGGTAATGGAACTCTAAATCAGCGATTCTCAGTCTGAACTCTGTTTTGGGTCCAAATCTAACAAGATTTTACAGACCCAGCCCAGGTGTTACATTATATTCCATTGAAATGCACTGGTCCAAAGCAATAGTCCTACGGTTATAAGAGTGGTGTTTCTTTAAGAGTGTGCACAGAAAGAAAGAGTGCACGAGTCGAGGTGAGTAAGGGAGGGCACGAGCCTGTTTCCATCCGCTCTGTGTTTTAATCAGAGCGCACGAGCGAAACAGAGTGAAATTAGCTGTATAAGGCTGAATTTTGATCAGTGCATGTACAGTGTATGCTGCAGGAACAGCAATAAATGCTATGAGTCTCTAAGCCTCAGGCGATCTGAGTCAGTTTTCGCGCTACTGTGCAGCTTCGGCCTCTGTGAGTGTCATTAAAAGCAGCAGAAAAGGTGGTGTTACGTCACATCATCATGGAGTTATCTAAATGAGATAAAAAGAAATGTAGACTCAATAGTAACTACAGAAAAATGTGCATTTATCCTCACCCCATACTAATCTGTGTGAGTCTGCATTTACAACAGGTGTAGTAAAAATCTCATGTTACTTTCTCTTGACAAATAAACATTTAAGTCAGTTAATCTCACTGACTATCTTTAGTGACGTTTAGATACTCGTTAAAGTCGTAAAGTGCCACTTTTACCCTTTCTGTATTTCAACTCTCAGAGCATCTGTAACGTTTACTTCAAACGTTTCAACAAGTGTTACTTGGCCTGTTCATTTTCAAGGACAACTCACGTTGTTGAGGCATGTAAAATAATCTAGTCAATCAAGTTTAAATTGAAATTTCTCATCACACAGTGCACTTTAAGCTTTACTGTCAAAAATTAGAGCAGCTTAGGTTCTCAAGCAAACAACTGTAGGCAAGTAATGCATTTTTGGGGTTGCCATTTATAAACAGATTTAATAATAGCTTATTGCTTTGACCCTAACAAAAGATCTGATTTTAATATTTTTATACTAAGTATAGTATTATACTAAGTTTGAAAACCCTTACTTTTACTGTGGCAATTAAAAGTTTTAAATATTAATTTCCAAAATGGCTAAAAACAATTGTGCACTCACCCCTCCAGGAGTGCTTTCAGTTCATCCTCCCAGCGCTGCCGCACGCCATCGACCTCCTTCGGGACGCAGTGGTGAAGGTAAAAGAGGCCGCAGACGAGTTGGAGGACTTGCCTTCGCCACCGCCGCCCCTCTCCCCGCCTACCAACAGTTCGCCACGCCGGCAGACAGAAGATAAAGGTGTGCAATGTGAGGAGGAGGATGAGGAGAAGAAGGACAGCGGCGTGGCGTCTACCGAGGACAGCTCCTCCTCCCATATCACCGCCGCATCCATTGCGGCCAAGGTACCAGCGCAGAGAGGAGGAGAGGGGATGGTCTGCCGTTCTTTTAATTTGGTCATTCCATCCATTTCAATCTGTCATTTTTACAAACAGATGTTAAAAGTCTCTTGTTGCATTTTACATTACTCATTGCCCATCATTTATATAGGTGTGAAACCAAATAAATGTAGTTTGTGTAAGAAAACGGTGAATCAAAACAGGCTCTGAGATCAGAGACATCGTCAAATCCATCACCGAGCTATGTAAAGTTTAGTTTTAATACTATGCCTGAAAGTACTTTTAACCTTTTCTTTCACATCTTCAAACAGGCGTTTTCTTCCGTTGCTTCAACCGTGCATCATGTCAACTGCTGCAGTCAGATAACTTATTGTGATGTCTCAGTCCTTATGTGGTCTGCAAAGTCTGAACAGAAAATATGTGAAATTGAGCATCTAAAATTTTAATTGAATTTTTTTTATTTACATTTATTTATTTGCCATAACACATTTTTACCAGTGCGCGTGGTATGCTTTGCTTAATTTTACATTTTCAATTATCCTGGTCCAAATAAATGCACTTTTTATAGAACTTATTTGTAATTTTAGCAATCAGAAAGTTAAATATTGAACCAAAAACTGTGCTTTTTTTTTTTTTTTTTTTTTTTTGCCAGTATTAGATATTATCATACATCTGACTTCAGTGGAGTTTTATACAATGAAATGCAGGTTGCTTTATGCTTATTGGATGCTTTACCAGGCCAACATTTATCAACTTTAACACATTTTGTTGTCCTGACTGTTGTGTTCCAGCATGCATTTTCACATTTATGTGTAACACTATGTCTTCATGTCACCTACTAACCCTGAGATACAAATCTTTTTGTTGCACCACAATGATGTGGGTGACTCTAGATTACATTGTATCATTGTTTTCACTGCTTTAACCTTCAATGTGATCTAAATGACAGACTAGGGTTTTTTTTTGTTGTGCACACTTATTACGAGAGGACGTCTCCATGCCCTTCATCGTGTCCTGTCCTGTCTGCAGCCTGGACCCATCTTTATGGCTCTGTTGTCAGGGTAACATCCCACCTCATTGTCCAGATAAATATTGGTAAGACTCCACCACCCAAAATCTCAGTCATCCTTGACATCATTTGTCATCAACATGTCTTTTCTTTATTAGCTTTTCATATTCATCTTGTCCAACGTTGATAAATTAAAGACATTGAAATATGGTTTGTGCACCTGTGTACATTTTTGAGTCTGGATTACATAAATATCCATGTTTATCTCTTTAAACCCTCAATATTGGTATTGGTGTTACTGGTACTTGTGTTTATATGAATGTCTGTCTATATTTGTGTGTGTATGATCTCAGATCCCAGACTCCATCATCTCACGGGGTGTGCAGGTGTTACCCAGGGACGCAGCCTCGCTCAGCACCACGCCCTCCGAGTCGCCCCGTGCCCAGGCCACCTCCCGCCTCTCGACTGCTTCCTGTCCCACGCCCAAAGTGAGTTGTGAGACACTGACACACAAACAGAATCCTCTTGTTTTTGTTTTTGTAAAGACTTTGGGGGGTTTCAATATTATTTTTTCCTTTACTGCTCCTTTTTAAAGAATTAGACCTAATTGGTGTCAGACAGTTTTGTGTTGTAAAAAATGAAAGTCATATTTTACTGGGTAAAAATGCCAAACAATATATCTAAACACAACTGGGCTCATGAAACAATAGTTTGAATGGCATAAAAATAAAATTTACCAAAGTTGCCATGGAGACCAATCAGTTGAAACACAAGCTAACTAGCTGTGGGAATTTCCCTGTTCTTTGTGTGGGATTTGGTTGAAACAGCAGGTTGGGATTTAATGCTTGGATGCAAACATTATTCTTAACTTGTGATGCAGTTTGTTTGCTTTTTACGTTTCCACACCATGGCTTTTATGGGATACTTGAACCCTTTTTCAGTTTATATACTTAATTTTCATTGATAGTCTTCTTTTGACTCTTTACTAAAGGTGCATACACAATTCTTCATGAAAAGACAACAAATTGTAGTGTAAGATGTTGAAGTATCCTGCTTTGTTCTAACTGATCTCTCCTACAGGGTTTTAAATTGTGAAAAAGCATCAGGGCTCTCCCGCTTCGTCTCCTTTACCCGCTTTCTTTCACTTCATCTGTCCGTGTCACATCTCCATGTGCCTTCTGGACAGCAGGCAGGTGCCTTGGGAATGGAAGATGAGGTTGCTATGGGAACAAAAGGATGGGGTTTTAGAGGAGGAAGGAGAGAGGGAGGGCAAGTGCATAGACGGGTCATGCAACAGAGGGAGCAGCTAAGAGGAGCAGTCTGTGTTCTGCTGTGTGTTTGAGTGCTTATCAGGAAAAGTTAAAGTCCTTATGTAGTTTAATATTTAAAAAGACTGAGAAAATAAAAAACATTGTGAAATCTACAAAATGAAATAGGTGAGGAAATTACAGCTTGAATTTTAGGTTGGTATCCCAAACTCGTAACTCTGTTATTGTACTATATCTGGGGTCTGCAACCTGTGGTTCTGGAGTCACATGTGGCTCTTCAGAACCTCTGAACACTTATAACTTTGACTAATAACAACACAAACATTAGTAATTTGTTTACAATTTTTAGCAGGGCATAGGTAGGTTCAGCTTTCTGTGTGAACCTTTTTTGAAATTGAAATTAGGCATTATAAATACACTGTGTGCTCATCTTTTTATAATTTTAGTACCAAAATTAGCTAAATATAGCTCAGATTGTTACTAGAATGTGTTTAAAAATATGTGATTTGTTTTATTGTCGAAGTCATTGTTTGTTTTTCTTATTTTGTTTCAACTTTCTTTATATACAGTAGAGTTGTTCTCCAAATTCACCAGAAAGTTTCTCTCTTTTACATATAAGTGCAGAAATCAGAGTTTTGTTCATCTACTGGATATGTTCTTTGGCTTTGACATTGTCTCCACACTGTTTCACTCAGATTTTAGTTGTCTTGTTGTGGCAGGATTGTTTTATTCTTGTTTAAACTTCTTGTAGACAACAGCAAACTCTGTAATAAATACTGCAGTGTGTTTCATGAGCTTAAAAATCAGAATAAGCTTTATTGTCAATGCACTGAAGCACAACAAAATTACATTTTCAGTATAGCCCATCTGTTAAAACATAAACAAACAGACATGGGGAGATGGAAGTGTCTGAAGCTGCGGCCTTTGTGAGGCACTGCCCTTTTCGTTTAGATAAGAAAAAGAGAAACACGAAGGGAGGAGAGGCATAAAAACATCATATCTCACACTGTGTCCTAGATGAGACAGTGTGAAAGTTGCAAAAAAAATAAATAAAAAGACCTCAGCACAGAAACCGCAACGTCCTGATGACATCATAGTACTACATATATGCATGAGGAGGTTTGATTTGATTTGATTTGATGTTTATTTATTCATTTTAAAAGAACAATATAAAACAGTTTCATCAGATACAAGAAT